>JAMXBB010000009.1:57309507-57507514 GCA_024138015.1 Lumnitzera littorea
CTAAAATCTCAAAAATAGGAAAAGTATGCTTAAAATAATAAAAATATCAATTATATGATTTAAATGATTATTAAATCATAAATATATTAAGGAAAAGCTAAAATTAATATTTTATAATTTTTAAACTAAAATAATAAATTTTGTGATATTTTTATATCACAATTTGAGCTGCGAGTCACAATGTCCAAAACGAACCTCGTTATGAGAAAATACGTTTGAAAACAATCAAAATGGATTATAAGTTTATAATTATCCGAACTAAAATAAAAAAGTTACATGTGATTTGATAAAAAGCTCGAATTGACAATTTCACGTAACTAGGTAAAGTATACCTTACAAATTACGATATTAGTTTAGCTTTAAATTCCCAAACTTACAAATTTTTATTGTTCTTAGGTGATTTTGATATAGACCCTAAGCTGCCACCAGATTACAATGACCCTTAAGTTGGTTATGGCTGAGTGAGTTTTTCCTAATGATTTCATACTTGTTTGTGTTTGTAGTTAGTGAATATAAGTTATGATCAATAAATGAATGTGTATGGGGTTGGGTTATGCTTATGCATGATAATTATTGTTAATGGCGAATTTACTTTAAATTACAATACTGTATTGATTGTTGCATAGTAGATTCACTAAGAATTGATTATCTGTGACTTAGAATGATCACTAAATAAATAAGACCTAAATTTTATTTGACTGGAAAAGTTAACTTAGATCACGCATAATCATGCATTGCATAACTAATTCCAGAAGTCACATTATACGGAGGTAGCAAGAGGCCATACGTGGGTTGATTATTGATTGTTATAGATTTTGTACGGTGCACATGTGCAATATGACCTTACCCTAGCCCGTGGGATGACTAGGCGTTAGAGGCGCTAACCTCCTAGCTAAGGGTCGAGTCCAGAGGCCTTCGTTTAAAGGTAAGTGAGGGTTGCGTGAACCTACTCATAATCATATGTAGAACTCGTTTTGATAAAATTGATAATGAATATACCATTACATTTTAAATATGAAACGAGGAGTTTCATTATGAGATAAGTTCTAATATGATATCCGGATCTGATTGTGCCGATGTATCTCCAACCTTGATTTCGGAGGGCGTTAAATCTAAGTTGCATGCAGTACCTGGTCACCTGCATGTATTTGTTTAGCATACTGATTATCATGCATTCATTTGATTGAACTTAACTATTATATAACTTGATTGTTGTATGGTTGAGGAAAATTATCTCACTAAGCTAGTTAGCTTATATTCTTATAGTCTTCTTTCATAAGCCGATCTATTTATGGAGTCGAGCCGTTGCATACCCGAGGTTAGTGTTCTATACAGGGTCAATGTGGAAGCTGGATGTGATCAGAAAGTATTTCTGATAGTTTATAGAGTTAAATATGTAATCGATATACTGGTTTAACTTAAGACATGTTTCAGACTTCTTATTTGTAAACTTTTATATAAATATACTATGTGTTATGTTTTTATAATTTTATTATTTATCATGAAATGATATTGTTTATGCTTGCGCACTCTTGATAGTTAGTTGTAACCGTAGCCTTGTGTATCGTATAAAAGAGTTATTGATTGTAACGAAATTCAATCTGTAATCCTTTGTACGGTATACGGCGATTGCCACGACTAGCCCCCTCGGGTCGTGACACATATACCTATATGCGATACAACTGGATTCATCTCGTAGTTAAATGCATTTATTGAATTCCAAAGAGAGGAATTCCAAACTTGTCTCCATTATCTTATCTCTCATGTTTTTTAGTCATTGTTACCAGAGATAAATTTCGTTTATTTGAGTAGTTAATATGACTTGTAATTTTACCCGTTTCTTTATATGGCATTACTGTGACTTCTTATACGTTGAACTAAGCTTATGGCCAAAAGATACATAGTCTTACTATTTTATTCTTGCTATTGATCTTATTATTTAGAATATATTTTTTGAAAAAATATTTCTTAATATTTAAAAATAGTGTGAAATCTTGAAAGAATTTGATAAATAATTTTTTAACTTAATTATTGTGTGAAGTCTATCAATATTGATTATCAAAGTCCTAAGATACCGCATAAATCTCTATACGTCTTCTTTTCATGCCTTACTTATAGCAATATAAGTTATATGAAGGGGAAAAAATATCATAAGAAAGGATATAATTTATCAATACATGAAATAATCCAAAATATGATTTAAAAGAGGAAATTACATCACAAATAAACAAACTATTATTGAGTAAATAACGCATGAAACCACCGATTAGGTATTTTGTAAAGCTTGCAAATACACATAATGGGGTAAAATTGAAAGATTCCTAAAAAAGGAAAACCTAAATTTCTTTGGCAACAAAAATATTACAAAATTTCTAAAAATTTCACAAATACCTTAATTTGTCATAATGATTTATATAGATTAAAACTCAGAAATAAAAAATGGCTCAAAAATTTAGAAATTACCTTTGCTATGGCTTAAAAAAAATTGTAAAAATTGCAAATACACATACAAAAATAGCCTAAGAGCCCTAAGCACCATCATTCTGCAACATAGAAACCCTTTCTTCAAACAAAATTAAACCTCTCTCAAAACCTTTACCTTACATTGACTCTAATTCTTCAAGTTCCTCTTCTTCTTCTTCCTTTGCAAAACATATGCAACACCATGTCCTCATGCAAGTTCTCAAAATTGCAAACTTTACAAACCTTAGGTCACAATCACACATAATCATAATCGACCCATGATTCAAAAGCCCTAGGAATTGAAAGGCAAAAATCAAGGAATTCAAAACCCTCGACAAAATCGGGGGTTTTTCACATAAAGAAGGTCAAAGAATTGGAAAAGCCAAACCTTAGTACATGCAAAAATGAATTAGAAGGAAATTTGGTGCATTTTAGTAGATTTGGAGGGGATCTTGGGTGAAAGATGGGCTTTTGAATTTTGAAGTACATTAACTAATATTTGAGACACTTAAAAAGCTAAACGTGATGCTATGTTTCCATCACTAACATAAGTTGTTTTAGGGGTAAGGGTGTAGCAACCCTAGGAGGGGCCTAGTAGTATTGCCTAAAATTTCCATATTACGTGTGCACCCATGATAAGAAAATCGCCTTGTAAGTCAGAGATTACAAGACTCTAAATAGTTATTCGCTAGGGTCTTCAATTTTAGTTCATTGACTCATTATATAATATAAATAATTATGGATAACCATTTTTCCACAATTTCTCAAAACCGTAGAGAATCAGTATCCCTTACCAAAATAGTGAAATAAGATAAACAATTCCAGAAAATTCTAAACTTACTAATGATACTAAACTTAATTGAAATATTAGTCATTTTCCGGAACATTCTGAAGTAACTATATAAGCTTTTCATCATACTGATTCAATGGTAGCACTTTGCACTCAATTCTTATCCCTGTCCCAACTATCTATCAACCTGTAAGGAAAAGAATTGTTGGGGTGTAAGCTTACACTTAGTGAGATAAATACCCTCATCAATACCGTATGATTGAAATTTATTAGATGCACAATTATATGAATGCATGAACAATTGGTATGCCAAACAACGCATGTAGTGGCCTAGGAATTGCATACGACTCAAAATTACACCCCCTATAGTCAGGGTTTGGAGATAATTAACCGACCCAAACCAAAATCCGAGTTCTAGACCTTACGTTTTAATTCATTAGCACTATTGTGCTTAAGTCAAAACAAAACTATGTATATATATACATATATATACTTTCACTACCAAATAATATATCATATTTTCAAAATCCTAAGTTTAACTGTGTGGTGGCCTCTGCAATCCACAAGACTCAGCCCCTCGCTGACAGTTGGCATCTCTTAACTCTTAGTAAGCCCATCAGCTTAGGAGAAAGACTCAATATATATGATGACATAGCTAGTGCCCAATCCTACAGGAGGCATGTCCTCCTGTGAGTCCCTTCCCATCTTCTGCGTGAAGCGGTAGTCGGTGTTATCCGTATGAAATATGGGGAATACATGATTCATTTTAATTTCTTAATCGTATAAGTGATTAACTCAATTTTCAAGGTGATTAGACAATTTCATTCCATACAATTACACATATAAATTATCACAAACAAATCCCATTATTATATAATTAACAAGCCATTGCATTCATCTACAAATTCATACACATGCATTTCCCATATCCCACAAGCATCCAAATTTATATATATAAGTTTAGGTACATTTATTCTACAAGTAAAATCAAGTAAAGAGTCATCAGGGATTTACTCACTCAGCCATGTGGATCAATCAAAATAATCCGGGATAGGTCGTCTCCCAAAAGCCGGGTCCCCTGGACATTGCAAATACGATACTATAAGGATTTGAAATAAAACCTAGAAAATTAAGCTAAAACCTAGAAAATTAAGCTAAAACCCTTTAAGTTATGCTTTTGACTTGATTTCATAATTTTTCCCAATTTTACTTAAAAGTTCAATCGCGTATAACTTTCTCATTTTAAATCCGATTTTTATGATCTTATAGTCATTCTTCATCGTTTTAGAGTGTAATTTAATGTGGTGAGGTTAGATTTTCATGATGAGGCATGCAAAACTGCCCATAGGTCAAAACAGTAGCGATCTTCATGATTTGTAGTGCTTTTAGGCTTTATTTGGTTAATGAGCTTTTTGGTAACTTGGGAAATTCTTTAGGCTTGGGCTTAGGACTTTATTCCAAACTTAAAATACTCCTTAAGGTCAAATCTCCAACTTTGGTTTACACTCTTAGTGCCAACAACAACTCTTGGGCTTTTATGTGAGTTTAAGTTGTTAAATGGGCTTATTTTTAGTTCAAACTAAAGTTAGTGACTTTGTTGGGCTTACAGAGTCTTAAGTGGACTTCTTGTGGGCTTCAAAACAACCTTTCTTAATATTTTAAAGTACTGGTCAGAATTTTAATGAATGCCCAACTTAGAGTTCTAGGCTCGTTTTGAGAGTTTTAGGCTCAGTTTAAGTTTTAAGCTTTGTATACTTGCGATACTTGCTTTAGTTGATCTTTTCACTTTATTCACTTACTTTTATCATATTTTTAACTGTCTTTTACCCATGTTCCAAATCTAGTCGTGATGATTCCAAGGGGTTTTCACTTGGTTTTTCAACTTGTTTCATCATTTTCTTAAGCTTAGGTGTTAGATTATGTACTTAAACTACTTGTATCCAAATTTTAACTTAGCTTTTCTTCCATAAGATAATTCTTTAACTCATGCTTCCTACAAAGAAATAGGAGATCTTACACTTATTACAACTTCCATAGCATAGCTCGTGTCATACAAAGTTGGTTTCTTCATAAAACTTCATGTGATGAATTTTTTCTTAACTTAAGTCTAAATTTAAGCATGTTTAACTTAATGGAAATAAAATCAACATCCAAATGACCTTTGAAACCTCTCGTCCAGCATGCTCGTCTTCCATTCAAGTTCTTGTTTCAAGATTTTCTCAACTTAAAATCTTCCATTCAAAGTTTTAAACAAGTATCTTTACAAAACACCAACTTTACATGCTCATGTTTCAACTTCATATAAGGGTTTCATGAGTTTGTTTCTTAGAATGATCTTTGGTGTTATAACAACTTAAAATCATACTCATATCTTCAAGAAATCAAAGTCTCCTAACATGAATACTAACCCACTAATCATAAGAAATACTTACTCGTCCTTAAAGCAAAATATGGTGGTTGTACACAAAGGTTCTACTTAAGCTCTTAACTTTGCTTCCTCCTTTTGCAACCTTTTGGAAACCCGAGTTGTTTAATCCTTTAGAGTGGGGTTTGTGGAAGGTTCTAATAGTTCTAAAAGAGCTTAGATGTTAGAAGAAAATGATACAAGAAAAAGAAATGGGAGTGCCATGAGTAAGACTTAGAAGTGGCAGCCAAATGGAGGATTTTTGTGGGGTTGAATTTATTCTTTTGATTTGTGTTTAAAGTGAGAGAAAAGGAAGTGAAAATGAGAGTGAAAGAGGGAGAGACTGGCAGATTTTTGAATGGGAGAAAAAGTGTGTGCAAGAAGCTTTAATTGATTATCTTATCACTTACACAAAAGTCAACAATTGCAACTACTGATGATGTAAGCATTAAGGAGTGAATAGTGGTATGTAAGAGAAAGTGATTGACGGTTGAAAGACAAGAGCATGGCCCCTCCTCTTCTCCTTGTTCAAATCTTCCATTTAGTGTCCTTTGAGGTCATGGAATTGTCTTGTCTCATTTAATGAAGTTAAGCATGTGAAATCTTGTGAAAAATTGTCTATATATAGTATAAGTGAAGGGGTGATAAGGAAAATGTCTTATCACTAGATTTTGATAAGTTATCAATTGATAAATGATTCTAACTTTTAATTGATAAGTCATCTAAGGTGATTGGTTGGTCTACTTATTTATTTGTAAGGCTTAGACATGAAGATAAGGGTATGGTCTTACAGGAAATTGTTTTAGGATTTTCATCTTGCATTGTTTTGTACTTTATGATTCGATTCCTATAAAATTGTGAAATTTTCTAAAGTTGAATGAAATTATTCAAATTAAATTATTCAAATTAAATTATTGATTACTTACTTAAGGTCAAAATTTCCTTAATTGTTTTAAGGTTTAAGGTCTTAAGTGACTTTAGAGCTCGTAGTTCTTCAAGCTTAGATTTTATCGATAATTGGTTTTTGAATTGGAAAAATTTAGTTTGTTTCTAAATGTAAACTTGAATTCATAGCTTAGTTTATCCTTGTGATCATTTGGGAAGTACTTTTAGTTAAATCACAAGTTCGCTAAAAAGTAATATTTACAACTTATCCATATGTAACATGGCTTATAAGTAAATAAGGAAATTGTCTTATATGAAATTCTTTTAATGCTTGATTCTCAAATTAATTTGTAGGTTATGATTTGCTTCTTAAGAAATTTTAGAATTTTTTAGAGTTGAATAAAATTTATTCAAATTATATTTTTAATTATTTATTTAGGATCGTAATTTCTTGATCATCCTAGGTTTTAGGGTTCGAGTGAGTTTATGTATGTTTTAGAGTTTGAGTGAGTTTATGTATGTTTTAGAGTTCGAGTGAGATTATGTATGTTTTAGTCGGTTTTCATTTTATGTGGTTTTGTCGACTTAGGGAAATATTTACGATACTCGAGTCCAACACCATGTTTAAAAGTTTAAATTTACAGAGTCTACAGAGGGAAGAGAGAGAGAGAGAGAGAATGGGTTGGGAGATGGTGTGCAGATATTAGAGAGATTAGTGGGAGAAAAGTCAATGGAAGAGAAAAATTTAGTCTTATGAAAAAAGAAAAATTTACGAAATTGTTGAATTTGTCTATTTTATAAATTATTTGTAATTTTATAAAAATAATTTTCATATTGATTTTTTTATTATATAGTATTAGACCTAAGGCTTAAAATGTAAATTATAAAAAAAAAAACAATTACTTAAGCCTTAAAATACTTTAATAATATAAATAACTATTTGAAAAGCCCGCATAAAAGTTTGAATTGTTATCATAAAGCTTCTTTAGAAAACAAATATAAAATGTATAAATATCCCTTTATTGTGAATGAATATTGCCATAAATGTTTTATTTATTTATTTTTATAGAAGCAACTATATTTTTATAGTATGATGAATATGCAAAAAAAAAGAAAAAAAGTCAATGTAATCTAATACAAATGGTCCATTGCATCTTCAATCTCTTTCCCATCTTCAATCTATTTCCTATATTTTGAAAGGTTTTTTCATCAGCATTATTATAATCTTTATTGTTTTGTTCATATTGTTCCCTTAAAACCTACACAAAATAATTATAATCTTTATTGTTTTGTTCATATTGTTCCCTTAAAACCTGCACAAAATAATAATAATAAAGAAGATAGCAATTCTTTGCTTAGTAAACATTTCAAGTCCATAGTAATTAATCAATAATATTTCATTTGTATTAACATAATGAGTAAACAAATATATAAACACTTTGTCAATAACATTTTGTTGCATTCTTTCAATCAATTATAACAATTAGATTTAAAAAGGAAAATCACTTAAACAACCATAAAAAAAAAAAAAAACTACATGATAATTTAGAAAAGATGAGTTTATCTTTAATACAAATAATTACAAAATAAACATAAATAGTAAGTTTCAAAATAATCTTTGCCCCTCATGTATCTATTACCTAATCCATCTCAAGACTATTTTATGCTCCATAAAACAAAGGTTTCCATCTATTAAAGAGAACATTTTTTTTTTCTATGTAATAGAAGCGTACACATCAACTATATAAATAAATAGCCAAAAATAAAGGGAAAAAAAAAGAAGATCAAAGTAGAGGATAAAAATATACATCAAACTTTAGGAAATCATATTAGTATAATGAAAAATGAATTAACATAAAAAGATCTAATGAAAAATTAAAATAAATTATTAAAAGTAAAAAATAAAACCAACAAATTCCAACTTTATCTCCCAAAACCTTAATTCTAAAAAGGCAATGTGCTGCTATCATCAAAGACGCATACAACGATAAAAATAATACAATCAAAAGATAAAACAAACATGACAATTAAAAAAGATGAATATGTTTTAAAAGTTAACAAATAGCCTGATAATAATTTAAAAAAAAAACGATAAAAGCATGAAATGAAGTTAAGCAAGAGCCAAGGGCTATCAATGACGTCAAAACACCAAGTATGTGCATCATTACCAAATTCTCTTCATCTTTTTTAATAAAATACATAAATAAGAGATTGACAAAATTTTAAGGAAATGATAGAGAGAAACGAAACAATAGAAAAAATATAGAAATTATTTTAAGTGTATCGATATAGCATTTTAAAAGGTAATATATTAAAGAGTCGTTAAATAGAGTATTATAATAATTTTAAATAGAGATGAACTCTTTTGTGTTCATTTTACAATTGAACATGTAAGGAGATGCATTATTTCTTTTGCTTTGATTCTTTAGAGATTTGTATTTCTTATTGGACGCATTATCGTTTTTGCTGCTCTTGTTAGTTAATGGAGTTCTTATATAAGGTGCATATTATCTTATAAGATAAGAGTAAATCTACAAAAGAAGATATTATTTAAAGATATAATATTATTTAAGATATTATTTAAGGATAAAAAGTGATAATAAGGTATTTATTTGTAAAGTTAATAAATTTATAAAAGTATGCTAATAGTCTTCCAAAATAAATAGCTCTTATATTATTTACATAGACTTCGATTAGTATTCATAATCTTTCAGTTACTTAGGGTTTTTTCTTTAGCCTACATCAATAAACTTTGATGAAATGAGTTTACTAGCTACTCTAAATATTTTCACTATAAAGTTTTGATTATCTTACTTATATCTATTCTCCTTTTATATTGATATTTCTGTTGCATTGGTCCCTTCATATATTTTGACTCAAAGGTTTCAAAATTAAGTTGCTGCTCTAATTTCATCAAATTAGAATCAATACTTTTCTAAAAATAACATTTTAGATTTGTGTCTTCTCACTTTTATCCTCGAAATTTTGGATTTTTCTTCATTTTCCTTATTCCATTTATTTTGCAAATCCTTTCTCTAATATTAAGATCTCCCAATTCCTTATGTATCTAGACTTAGACCTTTAATTATAACCTTAGATTTTTCCCCAAATTATTCTTAAATTATATCTAAATTCATTGCTTAAAGTATAATCTTCTTAAGCTTATTCATTCCTAAATTCCAACTTTACTAACCTTTAATATTCTTCTAATCTTGATTCTAACATTCTCATATTCAATACTACTACCATACTCCATTTGATATTACTCCATGTTTATCATTTACTTCTTTACAATACTCCACTTCAGTTATCACAAATGAAAGGAAATGGGCTATACTCTTACCTACCATCACTTTTTTATAAATAAAATTATTTATATTGCATTTTTATAACTTAAGTTTGTTAATATGATGGTTTATTATCTTTAAGATTTGATACATCGTTTTCTTTTTTTTTTTTCTTACATCCTTATTTTTCACCATCTTTATCATTATTATAATTATTACTTTTCTTGATTAGAGCCATTGTAATAGTATGGAAGCGCATGTTTGATTGCTTAGATATTCATTTTGTACGTAATCAATTGTCTTTTGGTTATTTGTTAGGTTTTAAGTTTGTTAATATGATGGTTTATTATCTTTAAGATTTGATACATCATTTTCTTTTTTTTTTCTTACATCCTTATTTTTCACCATCTTTATCGTTATTATAATTATTACTTTTCTCGATTAAAGCCATTGTAATAGTATGGAAGTGTATGTTTGATTGCTTAAATATTCATTTTGTACGTAATCAATTGTCTTTTGGTTATTTGTTGGGTTTTATGTTAATTGATTTGTTTATTTTTCAATTTATTTCTTCCTATGATTACTTTTCACTTTTGACTTTGATATAATAGAACTAATATTTCATACCGCCTAGCAAGACTATCATACAAATAAAGTTGGCAAATCAAACCTTTTCCAAAGTAGACATAATCGAAATATAACCAACAGCTCAATAAGATTTGACACCACATAATACGAAAGAATATAACAACTTACAGGACTCAATAGATATGATATGAAACAAACAAAAATAAGGAGGGACCATGTACTTGCCATCCCATCCTATATGTATGTGTGCTAAAATACATAGTGAATATTTAATTCTCTTCTTTCTCCTTTCAACTAAGTATTCCAATTCATTTTATGTTTTCTCTTTCCATCTCATACTTATTGCACTTTTATAAAAATAACATATTGATAGCTTTGAATGTAAAAATTTTGTCACCGATGTTATCATTTTTTATATTGTATCACTATTTACTATGAAAATTGTAGTCAGATAGTTTTTTGTTATGGGATTCTCTCTCTCTTTTTTTTAATAGTGATCGTCATCGGTTTTTTTTATGTTTTTGTTACTTTTATTATTGTTGAGTACTCATTATTTTGTTATCTTGCTTTTTCTCACTTAAAGGGTCCAATAAGAAGTTATCTCATCTTTTGAAATATTCAATGATTAATATTAATAACTCTATTGGTATTGTAATGATCATTTATAACTATTACTATTGTTTTAATATGATAGCGTCATTATCCATAAGAGGAGATAATCTAGACAAACTTTAGCTTGTATACTAAAATTCGAAATATGTATAATTATTGTTCTCTTTTAATGATTTAAATGAATCATTAGGTGTTATGGGTACATCGTTAACCATGTAGGTGTTATGGTTAGTTTTTCTTATGTGTATGGCTTAAATTTGTTTATTTTTATTCCTTCTTTTAATATTTTAATTTTCATGTCATGTTATCTCTTCATGTTTAAATAAGAATAATACCTATTTCCTTTTCTTTTTTTTTTATTGGCCAAGTTTTAATTTTAGGTATTGTATTTTGCTAATGAAGAAAACTCTTGTAGGGCTTTATAATTAAATATTTATTACATTGTCTCGTTACTCATAATTATGATTTTTTTCGTCAACCATGATTAATGTACAATTACAATTATTTAATAATCATTTAATCTTTATAAATATTCTTATTTTATACTTATTATTTTGTCATTATTATGATTTCTATTTTATTAATTATTAGCCAATCAGGGTTCTTTAGGTACTTATAGGTAGATATCTATGTCCTAAACTTATAAGCACCTTAGTGTCTCTTGCATTATCAAAAGGGTTAAATTATTATGATACTCTAATTTACCTCTAGTTATATGTAACAATTTACTTCTTCATAGATGGTTTAATCCTATTCCTATTATCTATTATCTCCATATAGCTAAATGAATATTCTAAAATAAAACTATCTCTAAAATAAATAAATAACTCCAAATAATGAATAACGTCAAATAATACAATTCTATGCAAATCTAAATCATAAATTTACATGTAAGGTCAAACCTAGCCTGTATTCTACCCTGATCGCCATCTTATTGTCCTATTGATTGATTGCTTAACTTTTTATAAGGATTCATAACCTAAGCTCTTCTATATCAATTGGCTTAAGTTGTTCTACGGCTCATCGATCCTAATTTTTCTATGATCCATAAACCTAAGTTTTGATAACACCTTAATTTATAACGTCCCTAGACTCAAGAATGCCATAAACAGCTACGTGTCCTTAGTATCTACTAACACATCAAGCGTAATCTTTTACTAAAATCTCCAAAACATCTGCAAAGTCTCAAAATAACTCATAAAAAATTTATTTCTCCTATTCAAATTAGAGCAATAACTAAATAATTTAATTTAGTCCTTAAACAAGAAGTAATTAACATCAATTAAATTTTATCTAGCTTAGCTCAAAAGTCATCTACATAATAGTAAAATTAATTGTCGCTCCCCAACCTTAGTTTTTGGTGGAAATCTCTAAGTTCAATAATTGTTGTAAATTTGACTTAAACACCTGCATCTGAAAAATAGTAAGAGATGAGTCGAAGTCTAGTATGGAAACCCACACATACATTTGAATGCCATACCACAAGCATAAGTTCACATTCATAATAATAATACAAGAGAAATATCAACAACAGGTTCATTGTCTTTTATTTAGCCAGCAAACAACACAATCTTGGACCATTTAGAACTAAACCTAAACTCAGAGTAACTCATCACTCCACTTGACAATTCTTAAGTTAAGATACTAGCACTGTGGCTCCCATCTAAACAAGCACCGAAACATTGGTACTACATCCTCCTGATGCTACCTAACCTAACTAGTATTAGGACTTTAGTACTATGACCCCCAAATACTAACACTACTTACTTCGGATCATTTTCAAAAGTGACTTGACTTAAGATGTTACTAAAGGATCACTAAGGTGTCACATTGGAGACACTGGTGCTACGGCCTCTTGAGCCTAGCTAAACACAAGAAACAACCAATTTTCCTGTCATAATTATTAGTCCATTTTATTACCATCTACAACACATAAGCACAAGTCAACGAACAAGGGTAACACGTACTTCAAACAACAACAAAATGTTCAACTTACACTGAGTTCATCTCGACTTCTACACCTAAAGTTATTATACAAAAATAAGCCTATTAGAATTCTATTTCTTAATTTCTATTAAGCTCTATTTTTATTCCTATGGATTCCTACTTTACTTTACACGTATAAGTTGATTAAGTTGCTAAGTTAGAATTTACTAACTAGGGTCTACTTAGAAATTCCTTAATGGCCTTTTTAATGTGTTTAATTGTCTAAATAATTTTATAGTTATTTATTTATTAACTTAATAATATAAAAGATATGCAAATAGGGAAAAATTATTTAACACATAAAAATATGGAAAAGGATTTCAAACTCAAAACAATACACGGTGTATTGTGCACACCCAACATAATATACATGCATACATTTTTTTTTTTCACACATGCCCACCTCATTGTATATGGCGTGTACTTTTAGTACATCCCATATACCTCTTTCGTACCCTTTTTTGTTTGCTTTCTCTTTTTCGATTTTAGTTTAATTCCAACAATCCAATTCTTACTCCAACACTCAACCTTGACTCTTGGCTTTAACCTTTACGAGATCAATTATAACCAAATCTGTACTCCAAATCTCTAAATACTCAGCCCTAACCATTCCTACCCTTCTATCTCTTCTTCTTTGATTTTAATCAACTAGTATTATTAAAAACATTCCGTTGTGTTTCCCAAAAAAATAATCTAACAATAAACGTTAAAGATCATACCTTGATTTATTAAATCTTTGTGTACATTATACCCTTGATTAACAAGCCCATAGATTGGAATGCTTTTGAATCCAAAACCCTTCATTTAATCTTTTCCTTCTAATACCCCTTTTACATGATGTTAAAACTTACCTTCAAAACAACAAATATCCTAAAGAAGCTAACAAAAAGAATCACAAGATGCTAAGAAGACTAGCCAACCATTTGCTACTTAGTAGATCCACATAACATGGAAGGTCTTTCGACACTACATTATTGAGATATATAGATAAGGAAGAAGCAGATGACCTGATGAAAGAAGTACATGAAGAGGCATGTAGCCCTCATATGAATAGGTACATGTTATCCCAAAAGATTATGAGAATGGGCTATTATTAGTTAACTATGAAAGCATACTACACTAAACATGTCAAGTAGTATCACTTATGCTAAATTTATGCTAACAAGGTGGATACCCCTCCCCAAGAGCTTCATGTGTTATCAAAAGCTTGGTCATTTTCCATGTGGGGAATTAATATAATAAGGCTAGCCACTCTAAAGGTTTCCAATGGACATTGTTTCATATTATTGCGATAGACTATTTCAACAAATGGGTTAAAGCTGCTTCATATACCAATGTAATCAAAGGAGTCATAGTCAAATTCATTAAGATATCATCACACAATATGGAACTCCCAAAACGATCATCAACAATAATGGAACAAATCTCAACAATTCACTCATGACACCTCTATGCCAGTAATTTGGGATCAATTACAAGAATTCCACCCCATATTGACCTTGATTGAATGGAGCAATAGAGGCATCCAACAAGAACATCATAAGAAACATTAGGAAAATGGCTATCACTTCAAAGACAGGCATGAGAAGCAACCTTTTGCACTCATGGCCTATGAAACTTCCATCAAAGTATTAATCGGAGCAACTCCATACTCCTTGTTATGTAGAATCAAAGCAATGCTGCTAGTTGTAGTAAAGATCCCATCACTTAGGTTTTCAAATGAGACTCAACTACATGAAGCTAAATAGGTTAGAAAGGGAAGTGAATAGCTAAACCTCATCAATGAGAAGAGGTTGATCACATTATGTCATGGATATTGTTATTCAATAGAGAATGGCCCAAGCTTTTAATAAGAAGGTGTAACCTAGACATTTAAAGAAGAAGACTTAGTTTTGAGGAAGGTCCTCCTAAATGTTCAAACCCCTTGAGGGAAAAACACCCTAAATTATGAAAGACATAAGTTATGCAAAAAGTGTTGTCAAAGGGAGCTTTAATTTTGTTCCAAATGGATGGCCCTAACTTAAGAGATCATATAAACGTTGATGCATTATACTATCCTAGATAAATTTGATAGACTTCTACCAAGTTCACATCAAATTTCTCATGATCTCTATATTCTCTATGGTTTAGTTTTTGTTTTTTACAAGCAAACTTAATATCCTTAGTAGTTGTCAACATTGGTTATGTCATTAGCCAGACCCACCATACCTTTGATAAGTCTTTTAACCATCACTTTTCATTATTGTTTCACATACTTCTCCAAATGGATCCTAACACATGAAGAGAGAGAGAGAGAGAGAAGATGAAGAAGAAGAAGAAGATTAGTATAGCAAATAAGACTCTTTAAATACTCTATAGTAGTGTTAACTCTTTTTGGATAGGAAAACCTATTCTATTTAAGGGGGCTAATCTAATTATGGGAGGTGAAAGAGACTAATATTGAAAAGAAATGTAACCCGTGAAGATTATCTCTCAAAAGTTACCTCAAGGAAGTCACTTAACATGGTGAATGTAATGGAAAAGAAGAGCACAATCAAGGATAGGCTCCTTTCAAGTATAACAATAGGTTGTTCCCAACAATAGCATGGAAAGATATTAAATGGATACTGATCTTTCAGAAGGAGAAATGCCTCTTGCTTGCTATAAAAAAAATCAGGCAAAGTCCTTTGCTTCACATGTAAAATAAATGATGTAGTAAAAGTTTTAATTTCTCTTATGATTATGTTAGCTTTCCTTTAAAAAGGCACATTGTCTTTCTTTCTTAAGTGGGCATTTTCACTTAGACCTTAATTACAAGAGTTCCTCCCAAAGAGTCAGATTTAGATAGCATTTTGAAAAATTATAACTTCAAATAATCATGTATTGGCTTTTGAGAAAGCACATCTTACTCAATCTTCCCCAATGGATCCCTTTGGATAATTGTTGGCACTATCTTACCCTAATAGGATTGTTAACTCATCCAATAGGAGCCTTATCCCTTTTAGGATGGTTAGCTTGCAAATGAGCCTTTTCCACCCTTTATATAGTCATTAGCACCATCTTACCCTTTTAATATTATTAGCTTATCTAATAAGACCCCTATCCCCTTTAAGATAGTTAACTTGCAAAGGAGCCCTTTCCACCCTTTTATAGTTATGTTCTATTACCCTTTTAGGATTGTTAGCTTGCAAAGGAGCCATTTCCACCCTTTAGATAGTCATTAGCACTATCTTACCCTTTGAGGATTTTTAACTCATAAAAAGGAGCCTTGTAATTAGTTCATTAGGGAGCCTTTTCCATTCTTTTGATAATCATGAGCACTATCTCTTCTTTGTAGGATTGTTAGCTTATGAAAAGGAGTCTTATCCCCTTTAAGGTAGTTAGCTCATTAAGGAGCACTTCCCATGTTTAAATAGTTATTGTACCATATCTTTCTTGCAAATTTGTTAAATTGTATAAAGGAGCCCTACCCCCTTAAGGTAGCTAGCTCATTTAAAAGTCCATCTTTAAACAACCACCAATGCTACTTTCACTAATCTATTAGAGAGAGCCTTCTCTTCCCATAGGATTTGTTAACTCAAATTCCAATAGTCCGTCTCTTCTGAGATAGTCAACTAGGGCACTATCTTAATGTAAAAATGGTGTCTTTTTTATTTTTATGGTAAATTTTGTCTCAAACCTCATCACAAGAAGAGAATAGCTGTAAATATCTCATTTTTGTCCTATCAAGCTTTAAAAGTTATTTGTTAGAAGATTCCTCAGTGAGAAAATACTTGAGAAAACATAAAAGTATTAAAGAAAAGGAGATAAAAATTTGAAAATTGAAAAAAAAAAAGGTACAAAGTAGAAAAATTGAACAAAGAAAGGAGAGGTTAAGAGTAGATACCCCTCTCTCTTTTTAGAAACCCTTATTTTAGGAAAAGGCCAATAAATGAAAAAATATTTTAAAAAATGGAAAAACTAAGAAAAGATTTAAAAAATGAAGAATAAAAAAATTGAGAAAAAAATGAAAAAGATTCAAAAAGAAGGGACAAAAACAAAAAAAAAAAACTAGAAAACTCGAAAATTAAAAAAAATAAAAAATATGAAAAAATCACAAAAATTATCATGTAGCAGTTTATTAAGGTCAATTCAAGGTAAAAATAAATTTTGAGGGTCATTAGCAATTTTTTAAGTCAAATTAGGCATATACAACTTGATAGAATCAAAGTTTATTTATCAGAAACGAGCATTATATTCAAAATTGATTTCTTATACTACTTTCAACTTGCTCATTCAAAGCATCATAGAAGTAGACATTTTAAATCAATTATGGCTTCAAATGGCACCTCAATCAAACTTAAAGTGCTTATTTTATGGTCTATTAAAAGTTTCAAGCAAAGTTGAGAACTAGAGGTAATTAAGCCCTTGATTCTATCTATTGAGCTATTTTTTAAAATTATTTTTCACATATGTCAAATAGATTTAATAATTGCTTGCCTTGAAAAATTAATTTGTTAAGACTCAAAAGGCTTAAGCTAATTTGTAAAGCCCGAATTTCATTACGCCTTTTATTAAAGTTAACTCATAGTATGATAAATAAATCTTGTTACAGCATAAGACTATGAACTGAGCTTAGCTTAGTAGGCTAGGGTATGGGTTAAAGACTAGAAGGTTGTAGGTTCGAGACCTCAGTAGCAAATAGTAGCGTGCAATAACACCTTCGCCATCTACTCTTCGCTTACGAGCCTTTGACTCTTAGAACACCATGGAAAAGGAAAGTAAGATATGTGCCACATTCCTTTGTATTTTTGACTTGATTTTCTTACCTTTTTGCACATGAAAATTCTAAAAAAATAAGAAATTAAAAGTACACTGGAATATTATCAAAATAACTCCAATTTCAAATCTTTCATTAAAGCAAAATGCACCAAAAAGTAATAACAAACTAGTAAAATAAAGGAATGCATGTATTACATCCAAACTTTAATTTGGAATTTAGAAACTTCTTATGCTTGTAAAGGACATAAAAATCAATGGAAACAAGCAAGGACATCTTCTAGAAAACTTGTGTACATTTAATTTTTGAAAAATCTTACAAAATCGTGATCAAATCAGCTAAAAATGGAAGTAACCTAAAAAAAAAAACCCATTTCCTATCGAATGTTTGATTTTTCTTCAAAAAGGATATTTCTTAGGCATTACTCAAGCTTCCACACTAAAAATAAGGCTCCATTCTCTTTGCATCACTCTTAAGCATTACAAACATCTCAATTATGTGCATTGCTCACTTTTTATTTCTAAGGTCAAAAAACTAAAAATCTACTATTTCTTCAATTTCTCTCATTATGTGGCAAATCGAAGAGAAAAAAAAAATTAGTAGGATATTCCTTGTTTTTCATAGACTAAAGAGTAGTAATAATTGCAGTCAACAAGGCTTGAATTCATTTGAATTTGGGTTTGAATCAAGAAGGATATTGTTAAGGTTTGTTCATCTGAAAGTTGAAGTTTTAGGTAAAATTAGAGGAAGTAAGCTCGAATTTTCTAGAAATTTGTTTGGAGATTTCATAGAATAACCTCTTGAGAGTCAAGAGTTGTAAGTCCTACATTGAAAACCAGCCTAAATCAACTCAAAATGGCTGTTGGTTTGAAGTCCGTTGAGGTAGGTCTCCTTGTTTACTTCAACAAATGAATTGGCATTTTTGCTTTTTTTATGACCAGTTTTAATAAGTAATAAGCATGTTTACTTGGTTTGGCTTTAATAAATAAATTTGCATGTTTTGACTAGTTTTAATTAAAAAAAATTAACATGTTTAATTTTAGTTGGCTTTAATAAATAAATTAGCATGTTCAATAAGTAATTGTCAAGCCCTATTTTGATTTTTCTTAATTTAATCTATATTAAATTAAGCCCACTTAATATAGATTACTCAACATTAAATTAAGGAAAAACATTTTTCTTTAAAAATACTTTTGAAAAATTTTTTTGAGTCACCTGACAGTAAAACTGGTGAAAAAGAAGACTAATCCATGAATTTTATAAAAAAAATCATTTTTAAAACAATTTAACCAAAAAATTGAATTTAGAGACTAATTTATTAAAACAAAGTCACTATATAAGATGTGAAAAAAAAAAAAAACTAATTAATGAGTCTTCTTTTATGTCACATCTTAAATAACAAAGGATACTACACCACAAAAGTAAAACTTGCCAAAGATATACATATAACTTGAAGTTTCTAACAATAACTAGAAGTTTTTAACAACAATATATAACTAGCACTTTCAATAGAGTTCAACTACAACTTTCAAACCTCACTTACATACCACTTTTACATAGCTCAAAAGTTCATGTTTACAATCTAGTACTTTTTTTTCCCCTTTCCTATACATTCTTCAAAATTGTACTAGTCTTTAACTTAGATTAACCTTCCAAAAGATTGCTAACTCTCTGGTTGATAAGAATTGAACAACTAGACCTTTAACCTGAGCTCGAGCTCGAGACCTTAAGGGATTGATGAAGCAGATTCTATTATTCTAACCTTACTGAGGCTTAACTGATCCTCACTTCTAACCAACTCCACGTACTGAGCTGAGTAACTTCTCATCTATCAATAATCAAGTGTCAACCTGAAATATGCTCCACTAATAACTTTGGCCTTTCACATGTCTACTTAGCTATGACCATGTCGATCGACAACTCGACAGTATTGGTGTTGAGAATCCCAAAGCACATCTGAACCTACTCCTCAAAAGAACCCTCGAATCTACTCGGCATCTTTGCTCGACAATTCCCAACCTGACCATACAATTTGTTTGTTTATGCTAGCAGCATCCCTAGTGATCGCTCACCAAGTGTCTAGCCCCCTTGTGAATGGGTTGCCACACCAATCATCAATTTCTTTGAATTTTCATTTGTATCCTTTTATTATTCCTTATACATTACTTCTTTTAGACAATACCCTTTTTTTGCTTTTCCATTTTTAGGTAAGATGCCCTAACTTTTCGAGTATAAATACTCTTTATAATATGTAGCCCCAACAATCACATGATATGGAATATACTTCCCTTTCATGAGCTAGTATGCTTACTCCTTTCTTTTTTTTTTACTCTTATCCTAACCCTTAAGTAAGGCTAGGTGGCAGGTGACCTCACAAAACTGTTCTTGCATCATATCAAGCTAATTTTATGAGTCCACGGAGTTTCCTTAATGCATCACATCCTTAGAATTATTCGTGTTTGCTTGTTTATTTTGTCTACTTATTCCTGTTTTCTGCATTTCATCACCTTTCACTTCAAGCTTTCTATAAGCTTATACCCATCTCGATATGTTTGTCCTTGTCTGCTCTTAGTGTGGCATATCACTAACGCAATCCAAAAGTAACTCCCATTAGTTACTTGGCCCAACAACTACTTCAAAACCTAAGGATAAAACACTTATCCTCTCAATTTACTATAAGCTAACTGAGAGTAGATCGCTAACAAACATGCAACATACATGAGTAACAACTGAAGGGCAAGATCTTATCATAACCAGAAGTCAAATACACTTATAACATGATTATATAATATTAAAATATCATGCTAATGCATGTAGCATGCATCGATATCGATATCGATATCTTAACCTAGCCCTAACGCTCATCCAGTTGGTTGACTTCAATCCGAGCATCTGGAAATATTTACAGGAACTTAGCAACCCATCCTAGTAGTAATCATAGTTTTCGTTATAATCATTGGTTAATGTAAATCTAAATGCATGAAAACCCAGTTTTTTCTAAACAACTTGCTTGTTAAGTAAAATTCAGCTTTCTAATTGAACTCATCCTAGCAAACTTTAGAGCTTAGAAAATATAACCCATAGGTCACTTTTTATGCCATGCCATAAATGCATTGACCATTTGTCATGTCAATACCAAGCAAGTTCAATTCTTAATCCAAGTCTTTCCTTATATTCTCTTTAAATTCTAAAGCTTCGGTATTAGGTTCACTTAGGTGAACACCTTAGGAAGCTATAACCCTGTTACTTTAAGGGATATTTAATTAACCAAGAGTACTTCTCAATCATTCCCAAAGATCAACTAAACTAAGAACTTAAAAATTTATTTAAAAATTGAACTTAATCTTTCAATTCAAAATCTCATTGTCGATAAAAACCTTAATATAAGAATAACATACCCTAAATCATCCAAAACCTTAAATCCTAGGATAAACTATGAACGCTTAAGGATTTTAAGTCCCTAAATGAATAATTGGGAAATTAAACTTAACTAATTTCACCCAACTCTAGAAAATCGTAATTCTCTTTAAGAAGAAAATCATAATGTATATAAATTACTACAAGAAACGAACCCTAAAGGAACCATACATGTAAGACTTTCAACCAATCAATTAAATTCAATTTCAATTTTGAAATTATTAAAACTAAAGACAATAATGAGAATTAGATTGGCTTATCATATGTCACTTCTCTATAAATTCAATATAAGTTAATTTCCTTATTCCCTTAAAGCTATGTCACTTATAAATAGGTGAATTAACTAATTACATTAAATAACTTATCAAATGAGAATTAGATTTGCTTACTATTTGATAATTCTTCAAAAGTCTATGATAAGACAATTTTCCTATCTTACTATAAGCTATACTATACATGAATAAGCTATCTCATCACATTATCTAATTAAATTCAAATTAAGAAAATAGGACAAGGCCATGCCCCTAAAAGACATTTGATGGTTGGTTGGGATAATAGGGAATAGGAGGCCATTCCTTGTCAATCAAACATCAATCCTAATGTCTTTCACATCTACTATTTGTCCAATATTACATACATCATCCAATCATTACTTTATAAGTTTAGAAGCAACAAAAAGAATTTGTTTAGAGATGCACAACATACCTCAACATAATAGGCCACTCTCCCTCAAGATCCTCTAATTTGTCACTCACTTTTCTTATACTTTAAACACGCAAACAAAAAGAATCAATCCCCACTCTTCTTTTCTCATTTTCGCTACATACACATACACATTTACAGCACAAAGTACCCTTCTTGCTCCTTTATTTTAGTCTACTTAAAAGATCACCACAGGACACTTGCATAACTTCATATAAAAGATCTTAAAACACCCAAAATCAATCCTTAAACACCAAAGCTTTGACAATTTAAGGAGCTTACAAAAGGGAAGGGAAAGCAAAGAGCAAAGGAGGACACTAGGTGCAAATTTACATTTCATACTCACTTTGAAAAGCAAGTTTTAAATTTGAGCACATTTAGGATACCATATGTCACTCCCTAAAGTAGTAGAGTCATAACAGTCTCGCCGTGCAAACCATTCTAAGATAGAAGCTAACCATACAACTGCCATCTTAGACCTGATTTGTAAAAGGTGTCCACAACTAATCTATTTTGAAGTAAACAATTTATAAATTAAATAAATTATTTACCTAAGAGAGTATGAAAATATTATAATTAATGTTTGCAAAGTTTCATTATATTATATTACCTAAGTCATGCTTTATTCGAAAATGGAAGATTTTAAAATAAGAGCTAAGACCTTAAAAATATATTTATTCTTCATATGTATTTTCTCACTCCCTAAGATCGAGCAGTTGCTAGCTTCAAGGTAAATATAGGCCACTTCCTAGCTAGTACCTACAGCAATGTTTATAGGGATGTGAACAACTAATAGCTCAGTAAGTTAGGATGCAGACTCAAAACTATACATCAAACACAAACGAGATTATCAACCAAATTAGTTATATGCAATGCATGTACAAGTAAATGCCATCGCATGACGTTATCCAGTCTGTCATGAGATTAAAGAAATTACTTCCGCTCTAATTCAAGTTGAAGAGTTTCTATGTTATGCAACAATTTACGACCAAACCTAAGCTTGTGCAATTGAGATACTGCTTCTCTCGTAATTACCTTCGAACTATTGACTTCGCTCTTGCTGTGACCTCTTCACCTACCACTTAGTTCGACTAAGGATAAAGAAGGGACCCATTACGCTATCTAACACTATCTCTTTTGAAGGGGTTGATATTTGGTCAGAGAACCCTAAATATAGGCCGCTTCCTAACTAACATCTACAACAATATCTATAGGGATGTGAGTAACCAACAGCTCAGTAAGTTGGGACGGAGACTTAAAACTACACATCAAACACAAACAAGGATACCAACCAAATTAGTTATATGCAATGCATGTATAAGAAAATATCATCGCACAACGTTGTCCGATCTATCGTGAAATTAGAGAAATTACACACTCTAATCCGAGTTGAGGAGTTTCTATGTTATGCAACAGCTTACAACCAAACCTAGGCTTATGTAATTGAGACACCGCTCCTCTCGTAACTACCTTTGAACCATTGACTTTACCTTTACCATAACCTCCTTGCCTATCACTTAGTTCAACAAAGGATGAAGAGGAGACCCATTATGTTATCTAGCGCTATCCCTTTCGAAGGGGTCAATATTAGGTCAAAGAACCCTAATGTTTCCCCTAATGGATTGTTATGCAAGTCCGATTTAAAATTACAAATTATATATTTAATTAGATCTAATTTAAGGTGTTCAACATTTGAAACAAATCACATAAATACAAGCCAGAGTAGCAAATCAAAATCATATCATCAAACTGAAAAACATGCACATATATGCTTGCGTACAATCAACTATCTAGTAAACACAACCAAGTATAATTTCAAGCCTTTGAGTACTATAAATTAGTACTCCAAAATACAGTAACGTATTAATCCCAACTTACTTGAACTCTTCACTTGTTCTCTCAAGGTATAAGTCGCACAAGTCATCGTCGGTAATCCCTATAATACAAATGTTTCTTTAGTACTCATATAACTACCTTATATAAGCTCTATCCAGCATTTCTTTATGTTATCTTTAGCTTAAGGTTTTATTATACCTAATTATTCAAGTTTTTTTCTTTAAATATTTTACAATTATTCTTAATCTAAGCTAAGTTCTGATTTTGTTTTGTGAATATGATTCCAATTTAGGTTTTAATTCAGTTCCAACTATGAGTGTTATATGTAATCTTAAGAATTCGTTTCGAACCATAATATGAAATTAATCACATTATGCTCAGGTATCCTAAATATCATATTTAGTCTCTAACTAGCATTTTAATCTATATGTAACACTATATCTCTAATTTAACTACCGATTTAGCTCTTGATGTAAAAAAAATTTATATTTTTCATATAATTGTATAAATTTATATTTTGTATAAAATTTATTTTATATTAATATTATTATAATATTGTCAATTTTGACATAATATTTTCTACTCATTAATTTCCTATATTTATACATTATGCGTTATTACATAATTCACTCGTAAATTACTTATTTAATACTTCTAACACTATATATATCATCATTCATCATCCAATAACATATCAAATGTCTAATTATATCCTAAATCATAATTTTATACCTAATTACCCAAAATTACAAAATTAACTTAAATATACCCCTTTACCTATATATTTAGTACATGTTATCCATAAACGCTAGGTAAATTTGTAATAATTAGTATCCAAGCTCCATTAAAGCTATAGAAAGTATATTATACTCAGTAAATTATGGTTGTTATATTATGATCATAAAAAGCATTAAGATAGTTTAATATATATTATTTTCCATTATACTGATTTTAGGTTTGATTTTCTAAAAATTAGCTTAAATTAGGTAAATGACCAAATAAAATTATAATATTCAAACTAAATATTCCCAAAATCATAACTAAGCTTTATAAGTCATTACAAATTAGATTCATTAAGAAATTAATTAAAAACCTATTATTTCTTTCATATGAAAAACTGAGCAGATTCAACAAAATAATTTTAATAAATACTAAACTTATAGTTTGTCAAAAATTATTTTTATTTAAATTAAATATATCATATGAGGAATATGTACACCAAAAATTAGCTTAAAATAACATTATTTACTAATTTTGAAAATTCATACAAAATTCATTGGAATTAGATCTATTCTTATGAAACTTATATAAGCACTTCTAATTTTTTTAAAAAATGGTTTAATATTCTTATTCTTAATGCAAAAATACCTAAGGAAACCAACTTTCATAATTTTTCATGCATATTTGATATTTTTAGTAAATTAAATAAATTTAGAAGGGAAATCAGAACTTACTAATTGAAGAGCTTCAAGCCACTAGCAGTGACTCCACCATTGTCGACACCACCAAGCGATGGATTTGCTATTAGGTGGTGGTGACCATCCTTCTCTAAGTTAATGCGTCTTCGGGGTCATACACACGGAGAAGCACCACAACAGACAAACTAAAAAGGAAACAATAAAGAAACTAGTAAAATCCGGGCAGCTACCAAATGGATATGACTCACCATTTGATCCTACTAGGCCTATAACTTACCAGATATGACACACCAGTCCAAACTGAAGAGTCACTCGCCACTAGTCCTTATTAAAGGGAATAGATAAGAGTTGAACAATAACGAGAATACTAAAGTTGCTTAAAGTGAGTAATTCTGTATTAGAAGCTGAATCTATGCATACAAGGAAAGTAAAGGTTTATATACTTATTCGATAGAGTTGCTTTACATGTATGAAAAGACAATAGGGTATTCTACACTAAGTTACATAAGACATACTAAAAGGGGTACAAGAGATAAAGAATATGTAGTACGAAAAAGAAAGAATCATTCTAGAATATTGTGTCAGAAGATACATGTCACTTGGTGGCTGGACATCTAGGATATGATACAACGTAGGTGGAAGCAAGAATGTGTCATAGTCAAGGTTTGACCTAATCTGGATTAGGTCTGGAGCCAATCAGCTTAGCAAAACGGTCAGCTATTTTGAAATCAGATGCTAGTAAGTCAGGACAGTAGCTTAGCTCGGCTAGTTCTAGGCTATCTTTTGAATTAAGACTTCGCTGTTGGGCAAGAGCATGTTAAATACACATGAGGATTTGAGAAACAGGTCAATAGGAGGTTGGATTAGGATAGGAGTCCCCATCTCGACTATAGCTTAAAGCTAGTATTTTCCATACGAACCCTTGAAGTCCTCTAGCTCAGCTTCTTGTAATCGATCTAATGGGTTGATTCCTATCATTTGCTTGGGGGTTAGAAGATTTGTCCTCAAATTTGAAGTGGTTTCTACTCGTTCTTTTGGGCCGCTCATAGGGTCTTCTTTTATTGGTTGATGAGGAATCAGATCAAACATATTGAAGGTAGAAGAGATACCATAGTAATCAAGCAACTTAATCTAGTAGGCGTTACAATTAATCTTCTTCAGGACCTTGAATGGGCCACTAGCTCGAGAAGATAGTTTGCTTCGTCTTAAGTATAGGAATCATTATCGGCTAAGGTAAATCCATACTAAGTCTCCTAGCTGGAAAGAAATAGTTCGGCAGCCTCGGCTGCTAATCTCTTATTAGCTCTTATTGAACTTGGCAATCTTGCTCATGACAAATTGGTGTAGCCCATGCAATTATTAAGCTCGGTCTACTCCGGATTAACTCCCTTAAAAACCTACTGGGGTGCTGATCATATCTAGGGCAATGGTAGGTTTGATGCCATAGACTACCTCGAATGAGGTCTTCCCAGTAGTGCTATGGACAATTCAGTTGTATGTGAACTCCACGACCAGTAGGTACAGATCCTAATCCCTTAGGTTCTTCCTTATAACAGCTCTGAGTAAGTTGCCTAGTGTCCTATTTACCACTTCAGTTTAGCCATCAGTTTGAGAATGGCTACTAAAGCTGAACACTAGTTTAGTTCCAAGTCTCCTCTAAAGAGTCTTTTAGAAGTAGCTCAAAAATTTTGTGTCTTAATTTGAGATAATAGTCTTCGGTACTCTATGTAGTCAAATAATCTCCTGTAAAAACAAATCAATAATATATAAGGCATCGTTAGTCCGATGGCATGGAATGAAATGCACCATCTTGCTGAAGAGGTCTACTACAACAAAGATAGAATCTTTTCCTCTGGATGTTCGAGGCAATCTTAGGATAAAGTCCATACTGAGGTTGGTCCATGGTAAGGTAGGCGTTGGTAGAGGCATGTATTCTCCATAGGGTTCTCTCTTCCCCTTAGCATGCTTATACACTTTACAGCGATCGACTACCTTATAGACATCCTTGGCCAAACCTAGCCAGTAAAAATTCTCTTTCAATAGGTTAGCTATCTTGACCTTCCCAAAGTGGCCTAAAAGTCCACCGCAGTAAGCTTCTCGGACCAACAGTTCACGTATGGAGCAGTTTGGAATATATAACCTGTGGTCCTTAAATAGATAGCCATCCTTAAGATAATATCCTCCTATAACTAGTCCTTCGCGACACCGTTCAATAACAGAACCGAAGTGAGGGTCATTAGCATACCATTCGGTGATGAATGAGAACCCCAATAGTTTTGTTTGCAAAGTGGTTAGCAAGATTTGCCATCGTGATAGAGTGTCGATAACCACATTTGTACTTCCCTTCTTGTGGCGAATGACATACAAGAAACCTTCCATAAACTTTAACAACTTAGCTTGTCTTTTTGAAAGCTTGTTTTGAATCCTAAGATGCTTCAATGATTCATGGTTGGTGTAAATAACAGACTCTCATGGTAACAGGTAATGTTGCCAAACGGTAAGGGCTCGGAAAAGGGAGTACAACTCCTTCTTGTACATAGAATAATTAAGGTTTGGGCCAATCAATTTCTCATTGTGGTAAGCGATGGGCTGTCGTTCTTGCTTTAGGATAGCACCAATTCCAATTCTCAATGCATCATATTCTAATTTGAAGGGTTTGTCAAATTCTGGCAGTGACAGGACAGGTGCCGAGGTGAGTTTTTCTTTGATTTCTTTAAAGCTTTGTTCAGCTCAGTCATTCCACCTGAATCCTTCACCCTTCTTCGCCTAGAGAAAAAAGCTAAGCCATGGAAACTTTAGACTTCAATGACATTCATCGGCATCGACCATTCTAAAACAACTTGAATCTTCTCCTCATCTACTTAGATTCCTTGCCCTGATACTACAAACCTTAGAAAAATCACCTTACTCTGGCAGAACGTACACTTCTTCATATTCCCACACAACTTTTTGACTTATAAAATGTCAAATACTTTACGAAGATGTTTAACATGGTCATTTAAGTCGGCACTGTATACTAATATGTCATCAAAGTACACGACCACACATCTTCTAAGTAAAGGGTACATCACATGGTTCATTAACCTCATGAATATGCTCAATGCATTTGTAAGTCCGAATGGCATAACCAACCATTCGTAGAGTCTATGCCATGTCTTAAAGGTAATCTTCCATTCATTGCCCGACCTCATACAAATTTGGTGGTAACCACTCCGCAGATCTATCTTTGAAAATATCCTTACACTATAAAGCTCATCCAACATGTTATCAAACCTTGGTATTGGTTATCTGTACTTGACAGTAATTTGATTAATTACTTAGCTATCAATGCACATGTGCCATGAACCATCTTTCTTCGGAACGAGTAGAGCCGGTACAATGCAAGGGCTCATGCTTTCCCTTACATATCCTCACTCTATTAGCTCATCTACTTGTTTCTTCAACTCAACAACCTACTCAGGGTTCATCTTATATCCAAGTCGGTTTAGCAAAGTAATACCTGGCTACAAATCAATACAGTGCTCTATGGCTCGAATTGGTGGCAGTCCTCCTAAAAATAGGTTAGAAAACTCATTTAGCAATCTTCGGATTTCTTCGGGGACTTCTAGCAATTCCCTCATCTCTATTAATCTTCTAACCAACAAGAACATGGGTCCATCAGCCTTCTTAACAAATCGAAGCTCTCTTCGGCTCATAACTAAAGCTTTCTTTTTACTGGCTCGAGTAAACTAATTTGGATTTCATTTACTTGGGATAGGGTTAAGGGTTGCAACACAATCTTCCTTCCATCCTTGACAAAGGCATAGGTGTTCTTATATCCGTCGTAAGTGATACGCCAGTCGAATAACCAAGGTCGTCTAAGCAATAGATGTGAAGCTCCCATAAGGATGACATCATACACTACTTCATCCCTGTATACGTTCCTAACACTAAATAGTATGATCACTTGTTCAGTTACTTGCAAAGCACCCTTATCATGAATCCAGTGCAACTTGTAGGATTGGGGATGCTTTAAAGTTGGCAAACCCAACCTCTGCACAAAGGAATGTGCAATGACATTAGTATAACTTCCTCCATCCACGATGATTGTGCACGGTTGGCCTTTAATGATACACTTAGTATGGAACAGATTCTCTGTCTGGTCTTCCTCAAAGTTGGGCAAGAAACTCAGGACTCATCTCAGGACTAGGGTCATTACTTCTCCCTGGTTGGCATAGACATAAGTCTCCTCTTCCTCTTTTACTAGGGTTCTCTAACATTTTTTTGTTCCTCGGGGTCGCTCTCGTCGATACTATACACCATGTCTCCTCGGAGTACCATGATATGCTGATTTAAACATTCAATAGCCATGTGTCCAAAGCCTAAGCATTTAAAACACTTCACCTAGCTGGTCTTCAGTCTAAATGGTTGGCCTTTCTCATAAGTTCTCGGGGTCGACTTAGCCTCAGGTCGACTCAATTGTCCTACTCGACCCTACTATTCGACTCGACGTTCATCAGGTTAGTCATTCCTTTCCTCAGCTCGGTATAGCCTCCTTAGGTCAACTTGAACAGGTTGGCTCGATATGGGAGCTCGGGAGAATGTTTATCCAGGTCAACTCGAAACATTTCTCCTCTACTTTATAACCCTCTGCACAATCTTGATCGCCTCCTCTAAGGTATAAAACCTCTATACTTCTACAATATTGTGAATCGCAAACTTGAGCCCAAAAATGAACCTTGATATTGTACGGGCTTCTGGTTCTTCCACGTCGGCTCAGATCATTAACATTTGGAACTCTCTAACATAGTCATCAATAGATCAGTTTCCTTGGCGAAGCTCTTGCAATTTTGCAAACGTATCTTATAGGTACGTTTCAACCACAAATTTGCCTCTTAATAACCTTTTCATCTCATCTTAGGTTCTAACACCTCGTCTTCCATCCCTTGCTCGAGCTGCATTTAAATTTTTCCACCACATTGTCGCATACCTAGTAAATTCTAATGTAACAAGTCGAACCTTGATAGTATCCACATACCTATAATAGTTAAACACCTTCTCGACCCTTTCTTCCCACTCTATGTATTCATCAATATCTCCATTTCTACTGAAGGGTGGAATCTAAACCTTGACATTGTCTAACCCTCGAGGGACTTGGCGTCCTCGTCCCTGTATTTGTTAATAATCAACTTCCTCTTCCTTACCAAACCCTTCAACATCCAGCTCCTCATTATCTTCCGCAATCTCCTCTAACTCTAGTCTTCATCTAGTAGCTCCTCCACCTCAAGGAGGTCAAATTGGGTGATTAGTTTGATTAACTTGGCCATAGTATCTCTCAAGAGCTCTATCCTGTAGGTTGTGTTGCTATACACCTTGGGGTTATTGCCTATTGACTTACATTGCGATGATTAGACTCTCAACAAGGTTTGTGAGTCTGTTAAGTTTATCATCAACAGACCCTGAGGTGTTACTACCATTATGATCACGACTAGGTTGAGTACCACTACCCTAGTCACCGATAACTCCCCGAACACTTGAATCTGACATAGTATAATACTTTTTCAAACAAATTAACAAACTACTAACAACCTTAATACCTAATAGTCACTAAACAGAATAGAAATAAACTTGCTTTATTTTCGTAATGAAAAACAGAGTAAGATAAAGTAATAATGAAACCATACTTACGAACACATAAGCACACTGCAGTAGCTATGAAAGGAACATAGCAGCCATAAACAGTAAGGCAAACAAAAACTTCACTGCAACTTCATATACTTCCTTATGAAACTGTGCTCTAATACCAACGAAGCTTCTGCGTTTCTGAGGTCATACATATGGAGAAGCACCACAACGAATGAACCAAAAAGGAAACAGAAAAGAAACTAGTAAAACTCAAGCAGCTACTAAATGGATATGACTCACCACTTGATCCTACTCAGCCTACAACCTGCCAGATATGATACACCGATCTGAATTGAAGGGTCACTCGCCACTACTCCTTGCTAAAGGGAATAGACAAAATTGAATGATAATGAGAATACTAAGGTTACTCAACGTGAGTAATTCTATATTAGAAGCTGAATCTATACATATAAGGAAAGTAAGGGTTTATATACCCGTTCACTAGAATTGCTTTACTTATATGAAAAGACAAAAAGGTATTCTACACTAGGTTACATAAGACATACTAAAAAGGGTAAAAGAAACAAAGAATATAAAATACGGAAAAGAAAGAATCATTCTAGAACATTGTGTCAAAAGACACGTATTGCTTGATGGCTAGACATATGGGATATGATACAATGTAAGCGGAAGCAGGAATGCATTACAATCAAGGGTCAACTTGATCTGGATCAAGTCGAGAGCCATTAGCTCGGTAAAAAGGTTAGCTATCTTAAAGTGAGACACCAGTGGGTCGGGTGGTAGCTCAACTCGGCTTAACTAGTTTTAGGCTATCTTCTAGATTAGGACTTCACTGTTGGGCAGGAGCATGTTGGACACATGTGAGGATCTGAGAGACAAGTCAGCAGAAGGTTGGATTGGGATAGGAGTCCCCTGCCTCAGCTATGGCTTAAAACTACTATTTTCCATGCGAAGCCTTGCAGTCCTCTAACTCAGCTTCTTATGATCGGACCAGGGGGTTGATTCCTATCACAAGTGATCATTAAGTGTAGGTTCCCTTAAAAGCCGTAAATACACACTATTTTGTTATTTTTTTGTAAAATTACACTCTCCTCTCTTCTTAAGCTCTCTTTAATTTTTTCTGATTTCTTACTGACCAAATGAGGTTTGATAAGGGTTTCATGAATTTATAGAAGTATTCAAGGGTTTTCTTGCATTTTCCACTTGTCATATATCCATTCTCTTTTCCTTTTTCACTTTCTAAATGGCCTAATCCCATTTGTTGAATTTCCATCTTCTATTTTTAGCTTAATACGCCTATGTTCTGGATAATTCCATGCTTTTCCATATTTTCTTTCTTTTTCTTTAATTATTTATGAATTTTCTTTAATTATTTTAGTATATTTTGAGTATTTTAAGTAATTTTATTTATTTTAACCTATACGTAAATACATATATGGTTATTTATGTTATTTTATAATTTTTAGTGTACATATAATTTATCTCTATCAATTTGTTAGTTGTTGGAACTCATTTTATACGTTTCCGATAAATAATGGGAATTTACATATAATTCAATATTATAATAATTAATTATTTTATTATTTATTTTCTTAAATCCAAATTCACGGAATTACTTTTACTAATATTCTTAACTTTATCATAAAATTTGGGCTTAATCAAACAATTTACTCAATCGCTCTAAACTTTATAAATCGAACCCTAAATACCATATTACAAGACTTACACCATACCTAAGAGATTATATGTTTTTTTTTTTTTATGAGGATATTACCATGTATATAAAGTGATATTATATTTAGTTACATTAGGTGTTAAGCTTATGAATCTTCTACATAAATATTGGAATATGAGTATGTTAGATTTAGTACAATGTAAGACGCTTGCCTATCACTTAGAATACAAGTTTATAGCTTGAGAAAATCATGAAACAAGCACATAAATGATGGACAAACATGCTGTACGTGGCAAATTAGAAGGGTATTCAAGTGTCACTTTTACTTTTATTTGGTTTCACATGCTCAAAACTAGTTTTAGGTGAAGAAAAAACCATTACATGATGTTTTGATATAGAAATCAATTCTTAAAGATTTAAACTAAGGTGCAACACCTATGTGATCTATGAATTTTACTTAGAACTTTAGCCAAATAGTCTTCCTATAAAGAAGTTAAGTTGGAACTAGAATACTAGTGTGAACTCTTCATTTGTCACTTAGATTTAAGGAAATGATGAACCAATTAGAGAAACCAAGTTGGATGCCTCACAAACCTAATTGACAAAATCTGGAACCACAAGAAAAAAAAAACACTTAAAAATACAATAAAACAAAGTGAAAAGACCAATCAAGGCAAGCATAATAAGTGTTAAAGGCCTAAAACTCAAAACTGAGCCTAAAACAAACAAAACAAGCTTAGAACTCCTAGTTGGGCCTTTATAAAATTTCTGACCAGCACCTTAACCATCCAAGAAAGGTTGTTTTGAAACCTATAAGAAGTCCACATAAAAGTCCCTAAGCTCAACAAAGTCACCAACTTTAGTTTGAACAAAAACAAGCCCATTTTGACCACATAAGTTCACTTAAAAGTCCAAGAAATTTAGATAGTACCAAGGTCACAAAGGAAGGATAGAAATATGATCTTGATGGATGTTTTAAGCCTAAAGCAAAGTTCCAAGCCTAAGCCTAAAAGATTACACAAAGAAACCAAAAAGCCTAACAACCAAATTAAGCCTAAAAGAAAACCAAACCATGAGGAACACTATTGTTTTGACCCGTGAACAGAATTGTAGATCCCATCTCAAAAATCTAATCATACCACGTTAAAGTACATTCAAAAAAGATGGAAATTAACTATAAGATCATAAAAATAGGATTTAAAACTAGAAAGTTATATGCGATTGAAGTTTAAGTATAATTGGGAAAAATATAAGAAATAAGTTAAAAATGTAACTTAGAAGATTTTAGGTTAGCCTTCTAATTTTGTTTCAAATTCTTATAATATCATATTTGCGATGTTCAGGAGACCCTATCGTTAAAGAAGACTTACCCCCGAACTAAGACGACTGATTTGCTATAGCCGAATGAGTGATTCTCGATGACTTCATATGTAGATGCACTTAAATTTATATAATGAACTTGAATACATGTAGGATATAGGAAATGCATGTGTGTGATATTACGATTAAACTTTATGATTTGCTAATCAGATAATAAATGGAGTTATTTGTGATGATAGATATGTATTGTTGTTATGGAATGCAATTATTTGATCACAATGAAAACTGGATTAAGTAATTATCCGATGAAGGGATTCAATGAGTCATGATTGCATCATAACTATACCGACTGTCACCTCACATAAAAGGTAAGAATGGACTCATAGGAGTAGGGGCTCCTATAGGGATTAGACAATGATTATGCCATTTATATATATTATTAAGTCTCTATTCTAAGCTTTCAGGCTTACTAGGCACCAGGGGACACTAATCATTAGTGAAGGGCCGTACCTTGTAACTTTCACCTAGGGAGTGTAATTATGGATTGTAGAGGCCACTATATCGCTAGACCTAGGAATTTTGACCTTGATTTTTGGTTTTTGAAAAAGGAAAGTATATTTTCCGTATGAGAAGTAAAGTTTGCATATGTTATACATATATATGTTTGAGTTGATTTGAACACCTTGATACAAGTAGAATAATAATAAAAAAGAAAAAAAACTCGGGTGCCAAACCCTGATCGATAGTTTATGTCAGTTAATTATCTCTAACCTTAACTACAGGGGGCATAATTTTGAGTTGCATGCAACTCCTAGGTCACTACATGTATTGTCTAGTATTCTAAGTGTTTCATGCATTCATATGATTATGCATTTAACAATCTGTTTGTGTAACATGATGGAAGGTTTAGCTCACTAAGTGTAAGTTTACACCCTAACAAATTTCTTTTGATGTAAGACCACCTTTTCGTCAATCTAGACCAAGGAATGCTCGAGGTGAGTCTTGTGCCGAGATAAGGCTATGTGATTCAAAGAGTAAAGAGTGAATTTATGGTATTGGCAAGGAACTATTAGTTCTTTTAATTAGTATAATTCTGTAGATAGATAGACTTAATGCAAACTTATATGTACTATAATATTTTGTCATGGAATTCTACGTTCCATGCTTTAACTCCATTACTTTCCATAATTAACTAATAGTTTCAATTAATATGCTTGATATTTCATGTCTACAAGCCTAATAGTAACATAGAATAAAAGGAACCTTGTATATTGTATAGAAGGCTTATGATCAACAAGCGGGTTGATTATAGATCATTGTACGGTGCATAACAATCTATCACGACAATGATATTGTTGGGTCACGATAGAAGCTAAGTTAGCACCTAAGTTTTTAGTCAAGTTAGTACAAAAGCAAACATCATATCAATAAATAACAACCCAATAGCAACATGTGTTACATTTACAACACATGAGTCATTCAACAGCACTTGTATCCAGAGAATCAAAACTCATTTCAATAACTCACCAATCATAACACAATCACAATACAATCACATACAAGATCAACACATTCATTATAGTTAGATAAGATTAAGAGTAGATAAAATCTACTTTGAAATATAAGCAATTCATTTACCAAGACTACTTAGTGATTTCCTTCAAAACTTATCCTTGCACTCGAGGCTCCCCCTCCCCGTTTCTGGTAAATAAAATGCATACAATATCTATAGTCAATATAAGTCAAGTATAAGTAAGAGTACTAACTTACTTACACTTGAAGTCCAAGTCTTAGGATTATTCTTTCTAGGATAACTTTGGTTTAGGGTACATTCTGACTCAGTTTCTAACCCAATTTCTAACCACTCCCTATGTTTAATGCCCTTCCAGCAAACTTTTTGATATAATTTCTAACAACTTAAACATTACATAGATATTGCTATATCTCATTTCCTTAACGCATTATTCTGATTTTCATATATAAACTTTAGTAAAACACTTATTACATGTCCAATTTGTTATAATATACTAATTAGGTTAACTACTTCTCTAACCACGCTTATAGAATGTTATTGTAAAAATACCTATACATATCTAAAATTCAATCTACCCCCTACATCAATTTCTAACATATATTCTGCTCATAAATTATTTCTTATACCCTTCCCCTATATATTATGATGAATCTTCTGACTTACTTTCTAACCTGCCTAACTTTCTGACCTGCCTAACTTTCTGACTTGCCCATGACATACTTCAAATCCTCAAAGTACATAACTCTAGCATCCATACCCTTGCTTCCTTACTCTAACACTCTAACCCAACACTTTAAACCCCAAACACAACAATAAACCAGTACTTGAAGACCTAATTGCTCAATCAAACACCCATTTTAGGAAATTTTAGCCACATACATGCAAAACCCCAAAATTCAACATTCGAATTTTTGAATGTTTTTTCATAGAATCAAAGTAGACATGATGAAATCTTTGTGCACAAATTTTAAGATCAAAACAACATCATTTAGGCTATTGAAAATTGGAATTAAGGTTCTTTTTTACCTAGTTTCTTAAGGAACATGTGTTTTGATTTAGAATTTGAAAAAACGGGTTGCATTTTTGGATTCTACACTAAAAAATACCTAAGGAAACCAAAATTCATAATTTTTAGAGTCTATTTGTTATTTTTAGAAAATTGAATCACAATTGAGCAAAACCGAAACTCACCGCTACATACAACTCTAACTATCGTCTAGGGGTGGGGGCGTGACAGCCAGGAATGGCATTACCTTCTCTATCTCCAAGTGGTTGGATTCACTTGCAAATGGTGGCTAACCTTAGGAACTCGAAATTTCACCAAATTTTCCCTTTTTCTTCTTATTTTTTATAAAGACCTTTGTGGACACTCCCAAAACCTTCCAATATTTTTTCCCACTACCAAACTATATAATCAAATTTCTAGATTCAATTTAGAGATTTTAGGAAACTAGTTCTTGAGTTGATGAATTTTCTAAGTCTAAAACATTCTTTTGCCCCTGTTTTTCTTTCATTGTTTGTACATGCAAAGTGTTTCCAAGCCTTTCACCACTTAGTGCCATTGCCTATAGCTATTTTGGGAAAGTGCCACAGCTATCCCATGCATAGCTTTATTTTATTAAACTTAATTATATCATAGTTTTAGATATTTTATATATTATATGGGTAGTTTTCTTATTTCAGGTGCACACTTAGATATGGGATGCTTATATTAGCTATTTTACTCTCAATTGACTTCAAATAATTATTTTTATAAGTTAAATAATTTTAATTTTAAGGTCTCACTATAATCCAACCTCGCGTTTTACATATGCGATACTAATTTTTCACTATCGATAAAAATATGTTTTCATTAAATTAAACTTAATTTTATAAAATAAACTTTACCAAAGTATTTCTTTTAACTTTCTTGTCCTTCTATTAAAATATTATTCAATTTGGATAATTTTTTCTAGTCACCATAAATCGCATTAGTCTCTATCTACTAGGATCTCACATTTTATGATTTTTCTAAAAATGCAAAAATTTGTGTGATGCATGAAAATGGTTTTTTCTTTTTTTTTTTTTATTACAAATTCTCACAACAAAAAATAGTTTTTCTCTTTTTATGGTCGTTGTAGAGGTGTCTAGATAATTATGAGACGGGATTAAACCAACGTAGTTTTGATTTTTTTTTTATAGAAAACTTTAATGTATAGATTTATTTTATTTTTAAAAATGCGCCAAGTTTGCATTTTTCTTCATTTTATGTTTATTTAGAAAATCCTAAAAAATAATTTTAATTCCCAATTTTAAGAAAAACCTCAAAAACATAATTTTTAAAAGCTCCTATTAGAGATTTTTTTAAAATTTTTCTGAAAAGCCAACTACATGACAAAATGTTTTATTTTCTAAAAACCCTAAAACACCTAATCATTAAAAAAAAATGCAAATTTTCCATGAAAGATGCAAATTCTATAAAAATATGCTAATTTTATGAAAAGACACTAATATGCAATTATTATGGAAAACATGAAATTTCTAGAAAAGATGCAATTATTATGGAAAAAGTGCAGCTTTATTAAAAATATGCAATTACTATGGAAAAGGTGTAGTTTTACTGAAAATATGCAATTACTGTAGAAAATCCTAAATATCTAATATTACAAGGTCATGACTTTTATAAAAAAATCTAATAAACCTAATTTTCCAAAAATGCCAATTAAAAATTTATTATTTTATGAATACCCACTAAGCGATAAAAGCATTTTTTATGGAAAAAGATGCCTAACTTTGTCTAAAAAATCGTGTAAATTTATGAAAATTGTAATTTTATTTAAAAGTGCAACTTTCATACTAAGAATGTACTAATTTTTATAAAAATATGCAAATCTTGACGAAGCAATGCAAATTATCAACAAAAAGATATGAATTTAAGCAAAGATGTAATTTTTCTAAAAATGTAATTTTGTTCAACAAAAATATGCAATTTTTTTTTAAATGCAAAAAGATGCCAAAAAAAAAACAATTGTAAGAGATGCAAAAGATACCAATCAATAGATATCAACACGAAAAGACCTACAAAAACTCTTGTTCGTAAATAGATATTCCATGCAAAAACCTAATTATGCGAATTATATGTTAATATATAAACACAAATAGTATGCAAACAATATGCACTTTAATATGCAAATAATAAAATATAAATAAATAACTGTAAACCCTATGAAATTTCAATAACCTAAAAGTAGAATTGGATGAAGGAGTCCTTAGATAGTCCCTAAAACCACCCCAAACATGATAATAATACTTAAGTAAAAAAATCAAATCCTAAGTGTTTAACCAAAACCCTAATGGAAGTAAGTCTTAAAAACTTCACTAAACAAGTTCAAACCCTAATACTTAAAAAACCCTAGAACGATGGTGAAATCCTAAAATAATCATCTAACCTTAAATAAGTGATCAAAAACCTTATTGTCACTAATAAATATTAATAGTAAGGTTGAATCGATCAATACAAGTGAATGGTAATACTAAGCGATTCAAATCCTAACTTTCGAGCTCATACATAGATCAAATTACTATAAACGAGCGCCAAACCCTAAGGAAACCCTAAGCACACATGTAGGGCATTTAAAATAGCTAAATTATAGTGTCAAAGTCCAACCAAACCCTAAACACATCCTAATTGAACTTAATTAGCCTAATCATGCCTAATCGCCACCAATCGCCCTAATCCTTAACCAACCCCATTACATCTTAATTAGCTACAAGTCAAACATGATTAATGACCAAAGGACAAACTCTTATCCCTTTTAAAATGTCTTGTACCCTAAGGGGACAAGATCTTGGCTAAATTGGCAAAAAGCACATAAGATACATGGTCCCCATTTTGTACCTTATCCTTAATTTCTCAAACAATCAAAGCTTGTCCCCCTCACCTTCTGTCACTTCCACGACCTGCCATCCTCATTTCCCACCCTTATTTTTGTTTTCTCAAACCCTAGAACACATCCAAAAACTCTCTCAAACTTCCTCTCAAAGATCAAGCCCTAAACTCCATCTTCTTCCTCTTTTCAGCCACCACCGACCACCTTAGCGCCAACCCTCATAACTTCACCACCACCACTCCAAATCACTCCAAACCAAGTCCCACACCTCATACATACATTCCCCTTGTTTACTAACACACTCATACCCTCTTACACACACCAAGGCTCACAAAACACAACTACAAAGGGACGCCTTTTACACTTTACTCCGGTAAAAACTTAAGTTAGGTTTTTCCTTAGATTTCTTGCAAAATAATGATAGATACTAATGTTTTCTTTCTTAAAACTTATTTTACAGTAACTCCATTGAAGTTCTAAGGTATTTCAAGAAGTTCCACAAAGGTAAGTACAAGAAAAACCATCTTTAGTAGAAGTTATAACACAAATAGGCTAAGTTGTGTAGAGTAGTGTAAGTATTAGTAAAAGATCTTCAAGTAGGTTGATGAGACTCTTGTCTTCCATGCATGCCGCCCCATATTTATCCCCTCATCACACTTCCACACACTTTTATGAAATGATTATAGTTTTAGATTAGTAGAAACATAGGTTGTTTAAGCTAAAACACCATAAAAATCATGTGTTGCATGAAAATGGAAAGTTTGACCCTGCAAACCACTCTTGGCCGCCACTTTCATTAAACTACCAGATCTGGAACTTTTTGTTTAGTAGCTTAATAATATGTTTATTTTGTGTTAAGTATGGTTTAGGACTTAATTAATCAAGTTAAGTTAGCTAAAGTATGGTTAAGGCCATAAACTAGCTTAGTTAGTGATTGCAGGCTTAAGAATGGTGTTAATAACTCCAAGAACCATGATGGACAGATCTGTAACCATATTAAAAATAGGCTAAACTTAAGTCTAAAAAGACAAGTGAGCTTAAGCCTAAAAAGACAAGTGAGCTTAAGCCTAAGGCCCTAAATATTAAGCTAGACATAAAAAGCCCAAAAGAACCAATTTTGAAGCCTATGTAACTAGGTGACTAGATATAAACCCTAAGATAAAAGGCTTAAGAAGAGTTATCTAAGAGACTCACTAAACCCAAAAGCCCATCCGAGATAACCCCCATAAGCTCTTTAGTGATCTAAAGCCTTAAACTTAGTAAAAAGGCTTATTTAGACCCATAAGAGTATCATCAAGGCCTACTTTAAAATTTTAAAGTGTTGGGCAAAAAAATCCCATTTAAAATACTTAAAAGAAACCCAATATTATTAAACATAAAGCCCAAATTCAAAAACCAAGTCCAAGACCCAAAACTAGGCCCAAATCCTAAAGAGACCCAACTCACCACTTAGGCCTACAATCTTATAAGGCCCAAACTGAAAACTTACTGATTAAGAAACTTAAAAACAACTTCACTAAATGAAAGATCATTCGAAAATTATGAAAACAACTATAAGATCACCAAAAATGGAGTTAAAACAGGGAAGATATGCTCGAATTATGAAAACAACTAACTTTAGGATGGTGAGAGATAAGCCTAGTTAATTAGTGTAAATAGAATACTCATAAAACTTAATTTTCTTCTTCAGGGGATGAGGAGTTTGACTTGGACATAGTAGAGGATTATTGGGACTATTGAGCATCATGGCCAAGTGACTACACCGCCCCTTACTTTGCTTGTTTGTACTTGTAGTTAATGGAATACTTAATTATATCCAATAACTAAAATTGTTGTATGTTAGGGACTCACAGGAATATGAGTTTCCTGCAGGATTGGGCACTAGCTACGCCAGCATATATATTGAGTCTCTGTCTTAAGCTGATGGGCTTACTAGGCACCAGGAGACGCCAACCGTCGGCGAGGGGCCGAGTCTTGTGGCTTCTGCTTAGGGCGTGTGTTTGTGGACTGCGAGAGCCACCACACCACTAGACTTAGGATTTTAAAAGATATGATTTGATTTTGGTAAAGGAAGTATATATATATATGTAGAGTTTTGTTTTGATATGAGCACAATAGTGCAAATGAAATAAAATCTAAGGTCTAGAACCCGGATTTTGGTTTGGGTCGGTTAATTATCTCCAAACCCCAACTTCAGGGGGCGTAATTCTGAGTCGTATGCGGTTCCTAGGTCACTGCATGCGTTGTTTGGCATACTGGTTGTTCATGCATTCATATGATTGTGTATATAATAAACTTCTGCTATGTGGTACTGACAAGGGCATTTATCTCACTAAGCGTAAGCTTACTCCCCTATAGATTTTTGTTGGTGCAAGAGAACCTCTTCGTCAATCCGGGCCGAGGCATGCCCATAGTAAGTCTCGGGTAGAGACGGGTTGGAGCGATCAGAGAGCGAAAAGGACATTTTGTAATAGATTATAGATATTTAGATACTTTTATGTATTTATGCATAACTTAGATTTTATGCAGTTCCGTTATGAACTGCATTTGTTTGTAATATTATTTTGGTGTGGGTTTCACGAGCCCACGCAATTAGTTAAATTATAACATAAAAGAAATTTTAGTTTAATTTGCTCTATATTACTAGTCTATGGGCCTAGTAGTAATGTAGAGTGGAAGGAGCCTTATATGTCGTATGAAAGGCCTATGATCAGCAAGGGGGTTGATAATAGACCTTTATACGGTACACGGTGACCTATCACGACAACGATACTGTTGGGTCATTATATATATACTGTTACATTGCATATGTTTGACCATGCATTTATATGCTTGTTAAATATCTTGCTTGATATTGCTTGTTGTAGAGTAGGTAGGTTACTCACTAAACAATTGAGCTTACCCCCCCTATAGTTTATTGTTGCAAAAGGACTTATGGCTAGAGCCAAGCTGCGAGATGCCCGAGGTCAGTAACACCAGTCAAGATTGGGATGTGAAGAAGTTGAGAGCTTGAGCAAACCATTCGTTTATTTATGTAAACTCTCTTTAACTTCCACTTATTAAGTATCTTTAGTTTGTTAAGTAGTATAGACTACTTATGGTGATTTATCTTAGTACTGTATGGCTAAATTAAGGGAAACCTGATATTCCCACCTATCTATGTTATGTTAGTGATTATTTAGATAGTTTAACTTTAATTTATATGTTCTATTATTACTTAATACTAGTTATTGAGAGAAGGTCATAGTTGTGAATACCTTATGTAATATGTTAAAGGCCCTTGATCAAGGATAGTGCTTGATCTCGAATCTTCACATATTACATGGCAATACTATCATGACTTGACTCCTCTCCAAGTTATGACAATAACACAAAAAAACTAAATACTAAAATTAAGAAATTTCCTGGACAACACGAACAAGTTAGTATGGATAACTACTAAGAATAACTATAAAAACTAAAAATTAATAGACTAATAAAATATTAATCAAAATAAATTAAAGAAAAAAGAACCAAACCACCTTAACTATTTAGATGCAATTCGGAGTAGGGGAGAAAGATAAGGTGCATGCAAGTCAGATCTAGGTCAGATATAGAGCTCCAAACAAGCTCAAGTCAATGCTTCTTTGAGCAAAAAATGCAACAACAACATAGACTTCACCTAGTGTTTTCTAGCCAACAAACCAAGTAGGAAATTGTAGTTTCATGAGAATTTTATTAGTGAAACTCATATTACTGTACTTACCTTAGCTAGTTATAGCCGTTTGGGTGGTTTTCAAAATTAAGTGATGGCGATAATTGTTGGGTATCGAGGCTAAGGGTAGCTTAATACACAAAAAGGGTATATTATGGGGTTTTTGGGTGTGGAGAACTTGACAATGATATTAGTTTTGAGCAGGAAGTGGTGTTTGGTTAAGTTTTTAAAGGGAGCCAATGGTAGTGGTTGGGGTTTGGTATGGATGTAACTAGGAGTAGCGGTAATGCATAAGGGAAGTCAGGTTTGTTTACTAGAGTGATGGTGAGTCTAATGTGGTGGTTGGTTTATGTCAATTTGGTGTGTGGAGTAACTACGAGCTAAAGAAAGAGTGGGGTCATGTAAAGAGAAAAGGTGATGGTTGAGTGATTTTATCCAATTTTTTTTAGGAAAATTGAAGGTTCAAAAGCTTTCCTTTGCTATTTATAATGATACAAATAGAATCAAATTAAAAGCACAAGATAACATCTAATAATATTTAGGTCGACCATGGATAAAGCTTTAACTTAAATTGATTTTACTAGATCTTCGGTTTGTGAATATCTTTGTACATCTTTGTAAGATTTGGTGTTTTTAATAATAATTTGTTAAGTTTTTAGCCAAATCCACAAAAAATTAATAAAGATTTAGCCAATTGAAGATTCAATCGACCTTAAAGGATCAAACCTATGACCATCTGTCTACTCCCATCTGTGCCTACCAACTAAGCTATTACTCATTTCCTAACATTTTATATATTCGAATTGTATTTAAACTATGTAAGTTGGGCCCAAATTTAGTTTTATCTTGCAAACCTAAGCCCAATTTGCTTCAACTTGTTTTAAAATGATCCAAACACATCTAAATGGCTCAAAATATACATATTAAGGATTTTTTTCAAAACAAATTTAATTTAATAAATTATGAGTCTTATTTTTTACTTTGTCTAGATAAAATTTATCAATTTTCAAATTTTAAATTGAACAAAAGCCCACCTACAGGAAACCAAATTTTTACTGAATTTTTCTAAAAAAAAAATTTCTAATAAAGCCTAATTTTCAAACATTCCAAATGTACTAAATTGCATGTATATATTTTTTTTAAATATTTGCTTAATCTAATCCTAAATGACTGATTGACATGACTTAGATACTTTTGACACTTGTTCTCTCTCTCTTTTTTTTTTTTTGCATGTTTTATTTTTTTTTTTTTTTGTATTTTTCTATAAACTTGCCTAAAATAAATAAAAAGATTATAAAAAAAAAGGAAAAAATAGGGTATCTATAATAACTAGCATGTTTAACTTTGATAAATAAATTAGCATGTTGATTTTAATAAAATAAGTATATGGTTAGTTCTAATGAATAATGAAAATACTTTGGCTTGTTAATTGGGAGTTTTAATAAATAATTTGCTTGATTAACAACTTACTTCATTGTTAAGTCTAGCTTCTAATAAATAATTTGCTTCTTAATTGAAAGACATAATAAATAATTATTGTTTGGCATGTTTAGTTAATTGGTATATTTAATTGATTAATAATAAATTTGCATGACAAGTGTATTATTTTCCATTTAATGCTTACATGATTTATGGCTTACTTATATGAATAATCTTATTAATTATGTGTCTTATTAATAGTCTTGTTAAATATAGGTACTTTGTTACATGTTGTTAATTATGTGTTTGTCATGTTTGCATGTTATGAATGAAGAAATTTTCAAATAACATAGGCAACCCAAAAGTGATTTTCTCATGATAAAATGATTTTTGTAAAGAAAAAATTAAGTTGGCCTCTTTTTTTTTTTTTCAAATTTGGAGGTTTCGTAGATTTTTCAAAAGTGGACTAAAATGTAATCTTCAAAACTAATAAAATGTAAGACTTAAAGTGATAAGAACTGGCTCATATATTAAAGTTTTCATAACTTGAGAACTACTTGAGCTCGATCCTACTCCATTAATACATAGGCACTCCTGGAAATCCAAACAAATAAATAACCCATTCCTCCTCCCTCCCCCAACCCCTACCCTCCTTCCCTCTTCTTTTTCCAAGTCCTCTCCATTTTTTATTTACTTTAGTTTTCCTTTAATTAAAAGATCCATTTTATTATTATATGGATTTCTTTTATAGAAATTTTCAAGTTTTAATAAGATAGCCTTTAAGCCCACTTAATCTCTGGTTTTTATTTTCTAAAGGTGCTTTTCAACCACAGGCAAGTAGCCAAAATTAGGGCCCATCCGCCTATGGGTCCTAATTTCACTCTTTCCCTATTTCGATTAGGTGGCGAATCCTTTTCCAAAATTATTTTGAAAACCAAAACTTTTTCTTAACTTGGTTAAGAAGTTTTTGTTAAGCAAGATGGATTTAATGTAAATCAAGTTAAGAAAAGAAAAAGCAAATTTCAGCTTGAGAGATTTAGCAACTCTACCAGGGACCATGTAAGTTATCCATAAAAAGAGTTCATAAACCAATTAACTAGGCCTTTGGTTTTGCATAAATTGGGCTTTTCCTATTCCTTTACTAAAACAACTCAGTCAAGTTAGTTTAGTAATTTATTTAAATAGTAAAAATTCTTTTAGCTCGTATCGCTAGAAATCACATTCTAATAGAAAATTTTCTCAATTTATTAACCTTTAAATAATTCCAAATTTACTCTAAAGTGTATCATATAGAATAGATATCTAATTTAAGGTTCCGATTGTATTTTTTTAAAACTCTATTTTACGTACACAGTATAAATATTTTATTAGTATTATATATATATATATATATATCTTATAATATTTTTATACATAACTTATTTTTCTAAATACTATTTATTTTCATTTTAGCTAATTCTTTATTTTCTTATCTTAATTATAAACCTACCCTATATTCTAGAACATCTAAATCCTACCCTTTTTTTTTCTTTTATCTCTTCAGTCACCATCAGCTTATTTTTTTTCTCTCGTCCCCTATTCATTATCTCCCTTATACCCTTCCTCGTTGTCTCTTACTCTCTCCGCCGCTCTCACTTCTTAGCGTCTCAAAAACAATATCATCCCCTTTCTAACTCTCTCACTCTCTCTTTTACCTTCATCTCAACTCTTTATATTATTGAACATTGGCGCCTCATCCTAAACTGCAGTGAGATACTAGGATGTCAAACTTCCAACAACTCGTCTTCTTCTTCTTCCTCTTGGATGAGCATCCTCATAGAATCCTTCTCTTTCACCGTACACTATTAGAGATGTCTCCCTAAGCTTTTCGGTGTGGATTCATTTCTTTCTAATGAACTTCACAACCCTTTTCTCTGACGACGTACTCATAAGTAAAGAAACTTTATCATCACAACCTTTATCCATAATTCCGAGTTTCTTCATCTTCCAACGAATCGTGCGATCATCTTAGTAAGTGTTATTTTTTAGGTATCTCTTATCCTTGAATCTAATGAGTCCTAGCTACTTTGAATCCTTTTTCTTCTTCTCGCACTGGGAGTTCCATTGATTATTTTTAATGGAAGAATAATACTATGAATATTATATGAATTGTTCATGATATGTATTCTATGTACTCAGTCATTGAATGAATGATATATATATATATATTGAATACAAGATAGAAATTAAAAAGTTCCCTCCCTCCATCAGAATGTATATGATGAATCATCTATAAATGTCCTCATAAACATGTAATAATAATGGTGACTGGATGCAAGAAAACTTTCCTTATGGATTCCAAGATTTACAAATAATAATCCACACATCATTCAAAAGACTACCCATATTTGTGGTACTGATATAGGAAGTCGAAGGAGAGAAATTTGACAAAACTTATGAGTTTTAGCCTTAGCATAGATTACATGCATGCTTCATCATAATTAATCATAAATTGAACATGAGCTTTACTATTAGTCAATTTTGCGTTCGGAATCCAATAGTTATACTCGACATTTTGGTGAACAAGAAGGGAATGATGGTGAACACACTTCCAGTATGTGATATTTAGTAATGTATAATGATTTGTAGTAGACCGATATATTAATGATATAATGACATCCATTATTATTAAAGTTCATTTAAGGCAAAATAGTTTAGGGTCAAATCTTTTTTTTTTTTTATTGAACCAATTTAATTAATTATTTTATTTGGAACATTTCACTAATAAAAAATTATTATAGCAATACATAGTAAATTAATAAAAGATTCATGCATAATTGTTAGATAAGGACTTATTTAAGCATTACCCAAAGGTTAATATATACACTTGTTCTCAATTTCAAATAGATTCGTGCTGGTTATCGAGTTCCTTCCTTGTAGAGGTTTGAGCTGTTGTTCGAGATTTGTGAATTTGAGTTCTTTTAGTTGTTGTGAAGTGATTCCAAGTACATGGTGCTTGTTTATATGGTTGTGTGTGTTAAGACCTAGAATGTAACTGGATTAATGTATATACTGCCTAAACAACCTTGACTGTCGGTTGTGCTTGACATGCTCACTCTAAGGGTGTATTGTAGCAAATCCCTAAAGGAGTAACTGCTGATTATATGCAAGGATTCTCTAGTAGACTTTCATATGAGATGATACAGCTACAATTCTAGGTTTTATGATCTCTAGACTCTAAACTTTGAGCATAAAGGACTTAAAGAAAAACTTATATTATATCCACCTCTGTATGTGGACTAGATCATGGTATTGTAGGGTCATAAGTACCCTTTTGTTGATTGTTGGCCTAAATTAAAGATAATTAAACTATTGTATGCTTATATTATGTTATCATTGCATTATATGCAAGTAAATGATTTGGCCTTAGCATTCGTGTGTGTTTGAGCACATCTACTAAGCTTCAGCTCACTCTTCTATTTTTACAACTACAGGTTGATTCGATAAAATTACAAGTATGGCAATTGCTATCATCAGGTTAGGAAAGAGAGGTAATTAGTTTTGTACATTTTAGAAAATCAAGATTTAGTTGTTTAGTATGTTTGGGGCTAAAATGACTTACATATAAGTCACTCGAATTGTTGCATCTAGAGAATTATTGTTTTGTACTTGATAAGGAGTTATTAGAAGTGATTATAGAGATTGTAGTTAGTTTTAAAGCCTTAACGTGTTCATGGATGATAGAAATATGTAGCGGGTCATAGTGCCCTTAGGTTCTAGGGCATTACATTTACTCATTTTAGATTCTTATAATGTGAAACTCCGGTCTTCAACCAACTATCATAGGCTCGGGATAATGGGTTACTGTTATCACACGTAAGACATAAAGGGTATAACTTGGGAACTAGGAAAATAAATTTATTAAGGAAAGATTTAAAAACGAGTTTCGTTGTGAGATAAGACCTTATTTGCTCGGAACCAATACGATTTAGGGCTCTCAAAAAATGTTTGTCGAATTAAGTCAAGCAATAGGATAAGGTCATAACGTTAGAAGAAGTAACAATTATTTTGTGAAATAAAGCCTGTAGAATATTTAATTTAATAAAAAGTAATTTTATTAGTATTACACATTATATATCGGAAACTCAAAATTTGAGCTCTGAGATATAATGAGACCTTAGAAATAAATTATTTTGCTTATAAAAAAAATAATATTTTAGAGTTAAATAACATGTAGTGAATTATATAGTCATATTACATACACTATATGTACCAAATATGTAGACATACAGGTATAATATCCTTAATATTGGATTAATTATGTACTAAATAATTGAAAAATAAAAAATAAAATAAAATAAACAACAACAATAGCTGGCATCAGGCATGGTGAGTAGAGATAGACTTAAAATATAGCAAGTAGGATGTGGCAACTCAATATGTTAGCAAATGTATCATGTGCATGTGTCAAATTGAGAAACTAACAATTGGACTTATGATTTACACCCCCAACAACTTGGATAGTATAAAAAGGAGTAAAGTTGCTATTTTATATTATTTGTGAGACCCTAGCTACTCTAGACCAATGCGATTTAAGGTATCAAGAAAAAGTTCTTTGAATTAATAAAGTTAGCAAAAATACTTTGGTAAAGTTTATTTTGTAAAATGAAGTTAGCAAAATATTTAAATTAATAAAAATGTATTTTTATTAGTATTAAAATATTTACACCATACACTCAGAACGTGAGATCGAATTATAATGAGATCCTAAAAATAAAATTAACTAACCTATAAAAATAATTATTGGGGGCAAATTGAGAATAAAAGAGCTAATATAAGCATTCCATGTACAAGTATATACATAAAATAGGAAAAATAATTATAAGTATTATGTAATATACCTAAGGTTACATTATAATTAAGTTAAATAAATTAAATTTTTGCATGGAATAGCTTTAAGACTTCCCTAACACAAATGTGGAGTGTGGCAACCACTGGTACAAGTTAGGAATGCTTCTACAAGTGATTAAGTAACAAACAATGAAAGAAAAATAAGAGGAAAAGAGTATGTTGGCCTAGGAAATATTGCCAACAACTTAGAGGAGCTCCATAAAATCACCAAACTGATTCTAGAAATTTACTTACATAATATAGGATCTGGGAAAAATATAGGGAAGCCTTGGAAACATCAATGAGAGATTTTACAAAAAAATAAGAAGAAAAAGGGCAAATTTGGAAGAATTACGAGTTTCTTAGGCTAGAGACTATTTAGAAGTGAACCAAACCACATGGAGACAAAGGAGGTGGCGCTAACTTAGGTCGACACACCCTTGCCCCCAGATGGTGGTCAAAGTTTCAAGTAGCGATGAGTTTCAGTTTTGCCAGTTTTTATTCTAATTTTTTAAAAATAGAAAACAAGTTCAAAAAATTATGATTTTTGGTTTCCCTAAATAATTTTTCTTATAGAATCCAAAAATATTACCATATTTTTCAAATTCACTATCAAAATATTTATTCCTTAAGAAATTAGGCCAAAAACGAATTTTTAATCAAATTTTCAAAAGCCTAAATAATGTTGTTTTGACCCTAAAATTTTAGTGCAATTACTCGTAAGTGTCTATTTTGATTCTATGAAAAGAGTTTTGAAAAATTCAGAAGTTGAATTTTTGGGTATCTTTCATTCACTTTGCATGTGTTGGAATTTCTTAAAGGAAGTGTGTCATTGAGTAATTTGGATACTAAGTGCTAGCATATATCCATATTTGGAATTTAAAGTGTAGGGTCAAAGTGATGAAGTGAGGAAACAGGGATATGGATGCCGAAGTTGCGTGATTTGATGATATAAAGAATGTTTTATGCAAGTCAAAACGTGAATTAGAAGATGCATTAGAATGTATAGCAGAAGGTAATGTAAAAATAGTTTATGTGTAGGATGTATGTCAAAAACTGATGTAGGGGTTGATTAATTTCTAGAAATGTATATGTGTTTGTACAATAATTTTCTATGTCACTTAAGCACAGTGAGCAAAATGGTTAATTGAATTAGTATATAAATGATACTATTGCAAATTAGACGTATAACAAGTGTTTTACTAAAGTTTTAGATATTAGAATCAAAATAGTGTGGTAAAGAAAGAAGATATAATAATATCTATGTAATGTTGAAGGAGTCAGAAACTATATCAGAAAGTATGCTGTAAGGACCTCATGTACAAGGGATAGTTAGAAACTAAGTTAGAATGTATCCAAGACCAAAGTTATCTAAAAAGAATAATACTAAGAATTAAACCTCAAGGGTAAGTAAGTTAGTACTCTTGCTTATGGTTGATATATATTGACTCCAGATGTTATACCTGTTTGTCAAGTGAAACGAGTGAAGAGGAGCTTCAAGAGCAAGGATAAACTTTTGAAGGAAATCACTAAGTAGCTTTGGTAAGTGGATTGCTTATGCTTTAGAGTAGATTTTATCTACTTTTAACTTGTCTAACTATAATAAATGTGTTTGATGTTATATATAAATGTGATATGTTTGTCAAGTTGCTAAAATGATTTTTGATTTTCTATATGCAAGTGCTGCTAAATGGCTCATGTGTTGTGAATGTATCACATGCTATTGCTAGGCTGTTATTGATATTATGATGCTTAGTTCTATACTAACTTGGCTAAAAGAATTAGATACTAACCCAACTTCCTAAGGTGTTCACTTAAGTAAACCCGACATTGAAGCTTTAGAATTTAAAGGACGCATAAGTAAAAGCTTGGATTAAGAATTGAACATGCTTAGTATTGATGTGACAAATGGTTGATGCATTCATGATATGATACAAAAAGTGACCTATGGGTCGTGTTTTCAAAACTTTAAAGTTTGCTAGGCTGAGTTTAATTGAAATGCTAAATTTTACTTAACAAGCAAATTGTTTAGTAAAAATTGGGTTTTCATGCATATAGATTCGCATTGACCAATAATTGTAACAGTAACTATAGTTATTACTAGGTTAGGTTACTATGTTCTTAGAAGTCTTTCCAAATACCTAAATTGAAGTTAACCAACCGGAAAAGGGCTAGGGCTGAGTTAGGATATCGAGATCAATGTATGCCACATTCATGAGCATGGCATTCCATTATTACACAATCATATTATGAGTGCATTTGACTTCATGTTGTGATATGATCTTGTTATTAGGTTTGCTACTTATGAATATTATATTTCTATTTAGCAATCCAATCTCACTTAGCTTACAATAAGCTAAAGGGATAAAGTGTTTTATCCTTAAGTCTTGAAGCAGATGCTGGGCTAAGTAACTAATGGGAGCTACTTTTGGAGTGCACCATAAGAGTTAGCAAACTTTTAGGAAATGTTTCAAGTTGAAGTGTAGTACTATTTTGAAGAATTTGTAGGAAATAAAGAAAAAAGTACTAGTTTGTAAATATCATCTTTAGAAATATGTAAAAGTTGTACATAAGTAAAGCCTGAAAGTTTGTAGCTGAACACTAATGAAAGCACTGGTTATATATTGTTTGTTAGAAACTTCACATTATATGTAAATTTATAGCAAGTTTTACTTATGTAGTGTAGCTTCCTTTGTTATTCAAGATGTGACATTATTTTTGCAATTCGAACCTAATAAAACTCTCTTAGGAAAATACGCATTTCATACAAAATAGAAATTAGGAAAAATATAGGAAAATACCAAGAAATTCATAAGAATTAAAGTTCACATGGTTATGGACAACCTAACATTATATGGCTTGGGGTTTGAAGTCTAACACCAAAAGATTGATTTCCAACTACAAGGACGCAGTCGATGGAGCTTTGATGACTAAAGAACCTAAAACACATGATTTTTCACTTATAAGTTTCTATTTTTATTAAAAATACCAAATGTTGTTAAAAAATTATGAGACTTGGTGTTCCTATGTATTTTTGAGTGTAAAATCATAAAATCAAATTAGATTTTTGAAATTAGAAGCACTTATATGGGTTCCTTAAAAAACTATTCTATTCCAAAGAATTTTGTATTAATTTTTTAAAAAAGTAGACGATATTGTTTTGAACTAATTTTTTATGTATATATTCATCATATGATATATTTAATTTACATAAAAGAATTTTTAATAAACTATATATTTAGCATTTATTAAAATTATTTTATCAAATCTGCTTTATTTTTCATGGTGAAGGAATAATGGGTTTTTAATTAAACTTCTTAATAAATCTAATTTATAATGACTTATGGAGTTTTGTTATAATTAAACAAGTATTTAGTTTGGATCTTGTAATTTTATTTGGTTATTTACTCAATTTAAGCTAATTTTTGTGAAATTGTGCCTAAAATCAATATTTTGGAAAATATATGTAACAGTCGTATGTAAGCTTTGCCATTATCAGATCTTAAACTAACTACTATAGTATTTTTTGGGAAATTAAACAAATACGTATACTATTTAATATGAAAATTTCTATTATGTGCCTATTTAATGGCTTATATAGTAAATTGATCATACATATATCTATATGTATATGTGTAGTAATTAGATTATTTGATAGCTGAAGTATGAGATAAGTACTTTGTTATATTCCTTTTTATATTAATGTAAAGTAAATGAGGAAACGAGAATTTGATAAGTAAATATAGTAATTTGGTCGAATCACATGACAAATCAAAGGAAGAATCAGAGGGTATATGCCATATAGTATTTGTTTGAAAATTTTGGAATAAGCCTAATTTAAAGGATAAATCAGAGACTGAATCAGAGGAAGTATGGGTCAGACACTTACTTAAAGAGTGATCTCAAGTCTTAAATCCTAAGTAAAAGTAAGTTAATAATAAGTAGGAATATATGTTTACAACCTATAGATGACTTTAGTACTACATATCCCTATTAGGTGAAATAGTTGAAGAAGAACCCTGTGTTGATGCGTAGCATTAGAACGATCAGCAAGTCTAAGTAAGTGAATATTTGTATGCCTCAAGTAGTTTGTGTCTACTCCTAACTTTGTGTGACCTTAGTATTTTGGCTTAGTTAAGCTTGGTTGCAAGTTTAGATATGCTACTTAATGAGTCATGTAGTGCTTCTTTTTAAAATTATTACTAGCTTAGATGCACTTTGATACTAGACTTGGTTACTATGGTTGTATTGCTTGTTGTTTATGTGACATTTGCTAGGATTTGTACTAATTTAGAAAAAAATTTAGGGACTAACTCTACCTCTTAAGATGTTCACTTAAGTGAATCCGATACTAAAGTTTCTAAATGAGAAAGAAATAAGAAAATAAAGCAGTGGCTTGGTTAAACTTAATGATGTTTCTTAAGTAATTAGGAAGTTATGCCTGATATTGTTTGATACTCTATTTGTTGCATCCATAGCATGGCACGAAAAGGACTTTTAGGCTAGGTTTTACTTGAAAAGCTCAGTTTATTAAGCAAACACTTTGGTTTGTAAAGTTTGGTTTTTAAAACATACGGAATTCCATTTGCTTAAGCAACCTGACTACTCCTTGTGGTTTGATGAGTAATATTAGATTTCAAGGGTCGTACTCCTAACTAACTCCTTGTTGCCCTTTAGGTTCTAGAACAAAACATCTAGATGCCTAAGGATGTCGACTAACTAGATGTGCACTAAGCTAGATTATGATATCAGTACCAATGCATGTCACATATATGATCATGGCATACATTATCTACATTGATTGTTTGGTTAGAATATAAGATATTATAACTAACTAACTACCTATTGATGTGCTTGTGGTATTAGCTATTCTTCTTGTTGTTGTGTGTTTATCTACTCTCACTTAAAGGAAGCTGAGGGGATGGGTTGTCTCATCCTCAAGTCAAGGATGAGTTAGGTAGGACATCATAGCATAGTGGCAAAGAGACTTCAAAATGCTAGTTGGGTTTTTTAGAAGAAGCGATCAGTTATAAGACATGGTTCAAGTTCTTGGAAGCAATTTTTTAAGGAAAACTACAACGTTATCTTATAAAGGACTGGTTATAGCAATTGTAATCGAATATGTATGCTTATGAAGGAATCATATAATATAAAGGAATGTATGGTTATGATACTCTATATAGGGCTCACTAATGTACAGATTTCGGCTGTTGTTATTTGATGGGAAAAGAAAAGATTTGAGATTTAAATGTTTTATTAAATGAAAGAGTAGGTTGGATACTAGTCTTTCCTTATTCCTAACTTGGGGATGACATAACAAACCATCTTCAGATATCAAAGATTTTGAAAAAAAAATTTTAAGCAAACACCTAAAAGGTAGGGCATTACATGTAACAGTTGTACGAATTTAGGTACTAATGTTCTAAGAAAAAACTTAAAAGATTAGGGTGCTAATTTGGGTTGTAGTGTACTAAAGGGTACTTTTGGGGGATGGGTTAGTTTGTTTAAATGAAAGGTATACTAGATATGGTTAAATACAAGTAGTCTTAGGACCTACAAGAGGAGAGCCATCATATAAGTTTCAAAGAGTTGTGAAAAACCACCTCTTAGGGTTGATTAAGCTTTCCCACTCAAGTTTTGATGTAGCCTAGACCCATCTCTTGAAAAAGCTATAAGACCACAAAACTTCAGGACATTTATAACCTACCCATTTGCATTCGTGAACATTCATAGGCCGACCTATAATCCATAATGTGGCAAACCTAAAAGAAATCACAATCTTATGGAGTTTCTTTACAATTTGGTCCTTTGTAAATGTAATATATCTAGTTCATTTTGTAGCTTCTTTGTAATCTTTTAGTGTAATTTTCCATGTAAATTTGTAGATGGATAGTCGGTCCAGTTGAAAAGTCTTTTGAAGGAGATTCACATTTGTGAGCCCATGCACAACAATTACTTGATGGATGGTTTGGATTCTTCAACCCTATTTAGTAAGAAATCATCAAAAGAAAGTTAGGGCCCATCTAAACCCTATCTTTAATCAACATCAACATCACCATGGTACAAGCCCTTATCCACCTTTAGAGCCTAGAGGTAATAGCATTTTGTTTTGGGATTATCATCAATTAAACCAAACAATTGAAGAGTATACTAAATTGCTAAAGGCCTTGTCTAATATGGATAACAAAAATGTCCCTGATCTTGAAGCTGGCTCAACCAAGACTTATTAGCAAGTTGTTAGATGTTCGAAAAATTGAGCTAAATAAGGCCTTAGCAAAGTGTAGAGGGACTTGCATAAAGATATATGATGTAATGAAATGGTTCATAACCCAGCCCAATTTTCATGAGAAACATAATCTTTACTGTAAAGGATATGAGGCTTACGAACAAATCGTATTCATGCATCCATACATGCAATATTTGGAGTTGTACAGTTCCTAAAAGGTATTCACCACATCCACTTTTTGGTTATTGAGTTAGTTGCACGGTTCTTAGAAGGAAAATCATATGTTCCCATACTCTTAGCTAAATAAATCCAGTCACTCAATTACCTCAAAAAGGAAGAAATATGGAGATTTAAAGAGTAATATGGCTTTGATTATGACATTGTTTGTTAGCCATATGTGGGGTTACCAGCTTCACTTTACTGAAGGAGAGTCTGCTAGTATATTGATCTTGTTCAGCCTTTTGTCTCTTAGGTCAAGCTACTGAAGTATATTTCTACACACAACTGGGTGAAAGTGCTCCAAAATTGTTGTGCTGAAGATATATTATGGGCTATTAGATAGTACTCCACCTCTCTTATGATATGGGCCTGCAAAGGCTTTAAGTCGATCCCTTTGATTGGTTTACATTGGTGTATAGGTTACTTTCCAACTACTTTGATTTGTCGAGCTAGCTCTGTAAACCCTAGAAAATCAGTAGTTGAACCCTAAATCAAGTTCGAGTGTCCTAAACTATACAATAAGTCGATAAGGCTAATAACAATAAAAGATTACGGAATTTAATAAATCAAATATAACATTGATAACAAAACCCTAGGAATTAATCGAAACCCTAAATCGCATACTAAAACTCTAAAACTGATTTATGCACAATTAACCAAAATTGAACACGAAATTGTTCGAAACCCTAAAATTATAATTATAAGCCTATAAAATAGTTAAATATTATTCAATAAAGATATAATTATAGTCAATTGCTATTTTCGACTAAATCGCCTATTTACGTGAAATTTTAACAAAATCACTATAATAACTTGTAAAAATTATAATTGTAATGAGTACCAATTAAATTGATAAATTTTCATAAAAATTTAAAAATTAATTTACGATGAGTATTGTTATAATTTATATGTTTCAAAAAATTACATATATTTATTATTATTTTTTATTTTCCTTCTCTTTCTTTTTCTTTTTTTCTCTTTTCTTTCTTTCCTCCTTTTCTCCAATTGCCACATTCTGGAAATGGAACTCAAATGGCAGCCCACGTGAGGAAAACAAATTGCCATGTGTTAAGTTTACAATAAAAGAAAAATTTGGAGATAAGTATCTTGTCCCATCTTCATTAATTCAAAAGATTAGGATAAGATTTTTTTTTTTAAACTTGCTAAACACATGAAATAAAAAGGAAGAGGAAAAATCTAGAAGCAAACCAAAAACAAGAAAAATTCTAGGAAACAAAACGTGAAAAGAAGGAAGGAAAAAGAAAGAAGAAAAGAAGAAGGAAAAGAAGAAGAAAGAATTAAAATAAATAGGTAAGTAAATTATTTTTCTAGTATAGATGTATAATATATAGTGTATATATGTATAAATATAGTATTTATATGGTATTTTTATACATATAACATTACTAGTACATGTATATATGCATAAACACTTAGATTGAATTATATATATATGTATANTATATATATATATATATTACCATAAATTAAGAGTTTTTCACTAAGGTAAAATTATAAATTTATAAAATATATCATAAGTATATATATATATGTATGATGTATGTATAAATCGTGAAATATATAAATAATAAGAAAATGAGAAATAATAAAAATAAGAAAGGCAATAATAATCATAATAAAGCTAAAATCTCAAAAATAGAAAAAGTATGTTCAAAATAATAAAAATATCAAATATATGGTTTAAATAATTATTAAATCACAAATATATTAAGAAACAGTGAAAATTAATATTTTATAATTTTTAAATTTAAAAAGTAAATTTTTTGATATTTTTATATCATAATTTAAATTGCGAGTCACAACATCTAAAACGGACTTCCTTATGAGAAAATACACTCAAAAATGATTAAAATAGACTATAAGTTCATAACAATCCAAGCTAAAACAAAAAAGTTACACATCATTCGATAAAAAAAGCACGAATCGACAATTTCACGTAACTAGGTGAAATAGACCTTACAAATTATGATACTAGTTGGCTTTAAATTCCCAAATTTACAAATTTCCATTATTCTTAGGTGATTTCGATATAGACCCTGAGCTGCCACCAGACTACTAGACCCCTGAGTTAGCCATGACTGAGTGAGTTTTTCTTAATGATTCCATACTTGTTTGTATTTTTAGTTAGTGAATATAAGTTATGATTTATAAATGAATGTATATGGGGTTGGATTATGCTTGTGCATGATAATTATTGTCGATGGTGAATTTACTTTAAATTTCAATAATATAATGATTGTTGCATAGTAGATTCACTAGAATCGATTGTTTGTGACTTGGAATGATCACTGAATAAATAAGACTTAATTTTATTTGACTAGAAAAAGTTAACTTGGATCATGCATAAATCATGCACTACATAACTAATTCCAGTAATCACATTACACGGAGGTAGCGAAAGGCCATACGTGGGCTGATTATTGATTTTTATAGATTTTGTACGGTGCACACGTGCGATATGACCTTACCCTAGCCCGCAGGATGACTAGGCGTTGGAGGCACCAACCACCTGGCTAAGGGTCGAATCTAAAGGCCTTCATTTAAGGGTGAGTGAGGGCTGCGTGAACCTACTCACAATCATATGTAGAACTCATTTTAATAAAGCTGGTAATGGATGTACCATTACATTTTAAATACGAAACGCAGAGTTTCATTATGAAATAAGTTCTAATATGATACCCGAATCTGACTGTACCGATGAATCTCCAACCCTTACTTCGGAGGGTGTTAAATCTGAGTTGCATGCAATACCTGGTCACCTACATGTACTTGTTTGGCATACTATTTGTCATGCATTCATTTGGTTGAACTTAACTGATGTATAACTTGATTGCTGTATGGTTAAGGGAAATTATCTCACTAAGCTAGTAGGCTTATACCCTTGTAGTCTTCTTTCGCAGGCCGACCTTTTTGTGGAGTCGGGCTATCGCATGCTCGAGGTTAATTTTCTACACGGGGTTAATGTGGGAGCTGGATGAGGATGGAGAATACTTCTGATAAATTATAGATCTGAATATGTAATTTTTATATTAGTCTAACTTAAGACACGTTTCAGATTTTGCATCTGTAAACTTTTATACAAATAGACTATGTGTTATGTTTTTATTGTTTATCATGAAATGATATTGCTTAAGCTTACGCACACTTGGTTGTTGGTAGCAGCTGTAGCCTTACGTATCATATAAAAGGGTAATCGATTGTAAGGGAATTCAATCTGCAATCCTTTGTACTGAATATGGCGACTGTCACAACTAACCCCCTCGGGTTGTGACAAGCTTAGTCCAAACCATAGTTCACAAGCACTCACTTGAGATAGCTACACTTAATTAGCAGAACCCTTACATCTTGATCTCAAACAAGACAACCAGATTGCTAAATTCAAACGTTATGGAGAGAGAATTGTAAGCCTAACCTTCTAACATGATGGCCTACAAGGAAGAGTGGAAAAGTATCGAGCCACCAAAGATTACATTTTCCACCACATTAAGGAAGTGAGTAAGAGGTAATTCAAGGCTCTAGATGAACTTCAACCTGCACTAGCTAGCATCAATCCTGAGATAGATACAAGCCTAATTTGAAGTCATTATGGACCACACTAAAAGCATAAAGAAGGCATACCTAAACTAATGTAAGGAATCTATCTAATAGGCCTAAGCTTTAGAAGCTCAATTAAGGAAGGCCCAAAAAAGAATTAAGGAGTTAAGGGCTTCTTCAAAACCTAGCTAGACAAAAAAAAAGAAGCAAGTCGCCAGAGAAGAAGGAAGACTTAGAAATCAGATTTAAAAGATTTATAACTTTCATTTCATGTTTAGAAATTTATGTCAAGATAAGTATAGTTCAATTTATGTAATTGAACTTCAAAAGATGCAGTATTAATGAAATAAATTGAATTTTGCTCCATTGTGGATTTTTTGCCAGCCTAACCTTACATTTGTGTGCTTTTATCATGTTATTTGTTCATGTATGTTTGTGCTACTCTTCTTTCATACAAAAAGAGCTATTAAACATGTAAATAAATTTTGCCTTATAAAATAAACATCAATTTAGGAATATTTGTAAGAATATGTAAAAGTGAATTATTAACCTAATAAACAACTATAACATAAGGGTATTTAAATGAAAAATCTAAAAAAAAAAAAATTGGCTTTAGTTACTTATAAACTTGTTTTACAACTGTCCTTTTAAGTTACCACCCTCCTTAATCTTTGCAATGTAGTTCCCTACCTTATAAACTAAAGTTTGAAATAATCAAAATTAAAATAAGAAAAGAGGATTTTGCTAACAAGTACGGGATTGCTACAAAGTTTTGAAAAGGCTTATATGTGATTTAGCCCTACTTACTCTTAAGATGTCTAAAGTTATTAGCTCCAAAAAGATTGCCTCCCTAAAATAGGCTATACACTAGGTGAAAGAACAAGTCCAAACTCATGATCAACTTGACATTAGACTTAAGAGTAGGCTAGAAACGAAACAACCAGAGGGATCTTACAATGGAAGCTTAGGTATTGATGATGAACTCCTAAAGAAAGAACTTGAGAAAGATACAGAGGAGAAGCCAAATTCAAAGACCTTGAGGGCATTGATGGACCAAAAAAGTTGAGACTTCTACAATTACCCAACTATTCAAAAGAGAAGTTTCTCAAAATTTTCAAATTGCCCAATTTAAGAAGTACAATGGAACCGGGTTGCCACTGTTACACACAAGACTCTATGTTCAAAAGATGGCCCAATTCGCTAAGAATAGCTAGCTCATGATCAATACTTTTCAAGATAACCGTACTGGCCTGGCCCTTATGTAGTATGCACAATTGGATTTAGCTAAGTTTGAAACCTAGGAGAAGCTAGCTTAAGCTATCTACAAATAATATGAGTTTAATGTAGAGTTTACCCCTTCTTTAATGGATTTATGTCAAATGTCTATGAAGTCAACTAAGACCTTTAAAGAGTATGCCTAAAGATGGAGAGCTACAGTAGCTTGGCTCACAACACCATTACTTAAGAAAAATCTACTTAACATGTTCATTAACACCTTAGGAAGTCCTCTAATTGTCTTTTGGGCCACATAACCTTTTCTTTTATAGATGTGGTTATGATTGGAAGTCACACTAAAGAGGCCATAAGGACAAAGACGTTGGCAGTAACAAAAATGGCTCCATCCGGTTGGGAAGCAGTCAAGAACCTAGTGGGCCCTAAGCACTTGATTGCAATGCCTATGACTTGCACTTAATCCATACAAACTAAATAAGGCCTGAAGAAACTTAGAAGAAAGTTTACCCACATCTTAATCCCAATATCTTATGTTTACAAATGTTTAACAGAAGAGAACATGTTGCTTCCTAAGACACAAATGCCTAGAAATAGGCCGTAAAAGTATGATCCCAATACACAATGTGAATACCAAATTGGTCAGCAAGGACATGCCATTATAATTGCTATGAGCTAAAGAATAAGGTTCAGGACATAATAGATGCAAAAATGATCCACTTAAAATTCATTAAGTCCAAAGACAACACTACAGATGGCCTACAATGAACACGTTAGATATGGTGGAAACGCATTGGTCCAATAACATAGAAGAATTACCTATGCCTTTTGAATAAGTAGCTCATAAATTAAAGTAAGCAAGCCAATTAAAAGAGATTAATCTAAATAATCTAGTCCAAGTTTGAGCAAAGTGAAAAAATTGATAGCAGCTAGGTTGACTAGAAAACAAATAAAAGAAGAGCCCTATGATTAATCAAAACAAGCATGCCAAAACAAAAGCTTGGAAGAAAGAGTTGCAACCCTTGAAATAACCATAGATTTTATGCTCGAGAATCTCCAACTAAGCACCATCTTATGAGATCCAAAAGGAGTTGTCAAAACCTAATATTAAGACTAGGCTAAATAACAAAAATCTAAGAGTAAGCTTATTAAGCCTAGAAATAAGAAGCTAAGACAAACTTGTTCAACAGAGCCAAAGGAGACAGTATACGCTATTCAAGATCCCAATAGCCTAAGTTTTCAAGCATTTGAGAGAAGCATGCATACTAACATATGAAGTCCTTATGAAAGGGTATAAACCAAGAAACTACAATCCTAAAGCTAACTTAAGTGGGTCGTGCAAGGGAAAACTGTTAGAGGTTGAAGAATAAGGTTCAAGATTTGATTGATGAAAAGCTCATTTAGTCAAATCTCTTGGTGCCTAATGGAAATCCCACCACATTAGCTCTTTCCTAAGCCACAAGGGGACCTCAAGCAAACTTTTGCAAATGTTAAGAGTCTATTGTTGCCATTCGAGAACGTGGCAAATCATTTAAAGCAATTAGGCTCATTTCCAAGAACCATTGCAACTAAGTAAAGCAAGACTAAGAAAACCTATCTAACTGTGGCAAGAGCAACCAAGAGAATCTTAGGGTTTAGCATAAGTGATTTCTTCAAATAAATGTAATCTCGGATCACTTCCAATTTAGTAATAAATTCATTTATTGCAAATCTCTTTTCTTTAAGTTATTGTTGTAGGTCGGGGGGAGAGGGGCAATCAATAGTGGATCACATTCGATTAAGGTTGGCATAAGGATTTTCCATAGGGCCATTACTAGACATAGTTGATAAAGGGGCACCTCTCCAAGGTTTGGGGCAAATAGAGATCAAGCATCACTAATTGAAATTTTTTTTTCTTAAAGTTATCCCACTCACTAAAGAGTTTAGGATAAAAAAGGACAAACTAAGTCCCAAACATTAACCCTAAACACACTTGAGAGTTAAGTGACATCAATGCAAGGAAAAGGAATTGGGACCATTCCTTAAATAAGGCTTGTCTTGAAATTGATACATAGGTTGAAATGACAGTAGGCATTCATTTCTCTATCTAAGGCATTTAATCCTTTACCAATTCCGTTGAGCCTTTTAAAAAAGTGATTTCAAAAATTAAATATTATCAAGAACCACCCTACATTGGAGCAGTTAGGAGGTTATGAACATAAATTAAGAGGAAAGGATAAACTTACTTATGCTTACCTTAGGCACACCAATGTAATACCCCAAGATTTCAAGCCAATGTGATAACCATATGATCCGAGCCTCTAAATTTAAGGCATTAGGCAATATTTTCCGTTTTAGTTTAAACTTCACAGTAAAGCTAAAAAAATTAGATGAAGTATTCCGATAAAGTCAATTTCTCAAAATAAGCTATATAAAAGAATTAATTCGATTAGAATGTCAATTTATCAATATAGTTGATAAGCTATCGAAAATGTGAAATTCAAGTTTTTAGATATAGCGAGATATTAGAGATAAGTTATTTAACTTATAAAAATAATAAATGAAGTGAATTGTATATAATATACATGTATTTACATGTGATATACATTGTATGTATTAAATATATACATATAATAATAATAAATTATAAAAAAAAAATGGTAAATTAATATAAAATAATGAAAATTAATTAAAAAATGAATAGATGAGTCACCAAATAATATGGCAATATGGGGATAACTTAAAAACATAAGTCATCGCAAGATTAACAAGGAATTAACACATAGCACCTAATGGACATTTAGGAAAATAGGGAAATAACATGTGTCAATCTACTTTTTGACATGCAAAAACCCTAAACCCTATAAATAGGTCCCCAAACCTCATTTGCAATGTTTTAGAAACCTAAAATCATAGGAACATAATTTTAGAAAAGTAGGAAAAATTATAAAAATATAAAAAAAAAGTAGGAAAATAGGGTAAATTACAATTCATAAGGCTACAAGCAACCTAACAAGAAGCCACTTAGGACTTAAACTTGTAGTAGAGAGAGAAAGTAGGCTAACATAGGGTGGTAACCGAAGGGTAGCCAAAGCACTGTACGCTGGTGAGTCAAATTTTAGTACCTAATTTTCATTAATTTCCTAAGAATATCAAATTAGCTTAGAAAATTATAGAATTTGGTTTCCCTAGGTTATTTTATATGTACTTTCATGTAGCAGTTTTATTTTCTTGAAATAAGATTGATTTAGGGTACTTTCTTAAGAATGTGTCCTATCTTAGTGAATTTTAAGTAAATTTTTCAAAATATTAAATAATGTTATTTCAGCATGAAAATTTTTATATAATACACTTATATAATGTATTAAACTCCGGTAGTAAGAATGTTTGAAAATAAGTAAGTTTACTATTTATTATAATTATTTTGGATAAAACTAGCAATTTTGCTATTTTATTGGATTAATTAGTTTATAATAAAATCAATATATAAACCTTATGTATTCTGATTTCTGGAAGTTTATGATGATATTTGGAACACTTAATTTTTATCTCACACATAAATTTGTTTATTTTCTCTAATTTTCCATAATTTCGAGCTAAAACTGCTATTTCAGTAAAAATATATAATAGCTCATTTAGTATAATTGATGATCAATAATTAAACTATATATTTTTGTGATTCTATAGGATTTTTCATGGAATTAATCAAGCTCATATATTATTTATCACATATTTTTCTAATATAAGCTTATATATTCACCTAATATGTAAAATAGTAAATAATACTATTATAATAATTGACAAGATAGTACAAGATCAATATTTTAGGTATAAAATAGATGTTGTTCAAGTTTGAAAAGTATAATCTTTAGGGCTTTTAGTTTAAAACTAAAGCTTATTCGGATTAATTATGGAGTTACGATAACGTATGATCAAGTCAATAGCGATAAAGGGTATTTTCGGGCTTGTAATCATATTGATTAGTCCTATTTCTTAAGATATATTTATATTACTCAAAACAACAAGCGTGACTATATAAAGTTTACTGAAATTGGATAAGAAATTAGTAAGATACGGTCCAATGAAGTTTACAAAAGCGGTATTGAAAGTTTATAAAAGTTCGAATTCAACCCGTAGTTAATTTAGAGACTTCGTTTATATTTTCTTAGGTGTAATAAGTAAGAAAGGACCACGTTGCAAAGTTTAAGATTTTGCACTTCTATTAAAGCAAGGTAAGTGAATATAACGCATGCTTGAAGTATATATATTGCTACTCATTACATTATATGCTATTTGATGTTGTGTTGATTAAATATAACTATATCTTGGGTAAATTGACATTCTACTATAGTGGATGCTAATGTAGTGATTTTGAATGACGGTAACTATACCTTGGTTATGCTACCATGTTAGGTGTTGATGTGGTGTTTATGAATAATTGTAGTAACTTGGAAAGTTAAGTGAATACTAACCCAATCTTTTGGGTGTTTACCTAAGTGAATCCTAAATGAGATGCTAGATTTCCATTAGGGAGAGTTTGAAAACTAGAAGCAGATAACTAAGTTGAATAAAACTTCAAGACTGATTGTATTGAATGATATACTTAAGTTGTTATTGCAAATCATTGCATGGCATAAAAAGGGACCTACGGGTCAAAATTTTTAAAATAAGGCTTCCAAGTGATCAAGAAAAATCATGGCTTTATGAACTCAGTTTTTAGAAGCATATAGATTTGCATTGCTCGAACATCTTAACTATTTTGATAATATGATTTGTTAAACTATGGTATATAGTCTAATTTTGTAAAATATAGTTGAGGATCCTACTCCCAAGTAATTCCTTATTACCTTTTTGATTTAGTAAACTATAGTGTATAGTCCAATTTGGTTGGGGTTCTACTCCCAAGCAACTCATTGTAGCCCTAAGTTTCTGAATGTTGTATCCAAATGTCTGATTATGTCAACTAACCGAATGAGGATATTGGAAGGGCATAAGATATTTATACCGATGCATGCTACGTATATGAACATAACATGCTACATTACTAACAATAAATTCCTAGTTGGCCTAATTTATGTGTGAAGTAGAACCTACTGATTATGATTGAAATGTTTCAGTTATGATATTACCCATATTGTATTGTTTGTTATCTACTCTCATGCAACTTCATTAGTTAAGGGGATAAAATGTTTTATCCTCAAGTTAACTGCATCGTGAAGGGCCCAACGGTAGGGGGGATGTATACTGAAAGCGTGAGTTGGAGTCAGCGACTTTTGGGTGAAACCTATACTAAGTCGAGAATCTTACTATTTTGAAGATGAAAAAAGAAAAGGATTGTTCATGTTTTGATATAAATATTAGGCTGTACATATAAGTTGTAACCAAATGTCTAACTAAACTTTTATGTAGCAACCCTGTTATCATATAAATAAAGTTTTCTTTCGATGAATGAACGGGTTGAGTTAAGTTTTAACAAGCATTCCTATATGATGGCACATAATATGCTATGTTTGGATGAGACAACCAGTTCATGTATAATAGTTGCCATTGATAATTAATTTCCCTCAAAGGGAAGAAGCGACTCAATTCTAGAAGATTCATATACTTTAAGCTACAAGTATCAAAGAAAAGCTAAAAGAAGTAATCACCTTAAGACCATCAAAAGCTTAAAAGAGGAGAAGAAAACAAAAAAACCAAGAGAAGAAATCATGTGAGGAAAAGAGAAGAAAAAAGAAAAGAGAGAAAGGAAAAAAAAAAGAAAGAAGAAAAAAGAGAAGAAAGAGCAAAAGAAAGAATGATACCCCATGGATAAAGTAAAATAAATGAAAATCCAAGAGAAACAAGCCCAAAGGGAGTGCCCAAAGACCATGCCATTCTTGAAGCACAAAGAAGTTCGAGCATAACAAAAAGCAAAACTTATAGCTCAAAGACCAAAGACCATGCCATTCTTGAATCATAAGCCCTCCCATAATACAACCCTCAAGAGGCTCTTCTGATTAAAGGAAATTGATTATCTCACGGCAAAAATTGCTCACGAAAGTAGGTTAAGACCATTTTAGTTCTCCCTAAGGGTTATTGGCTTGTAAGTAAACCCTAGTAGAATAAGTAGTTCTTTCAAAATAAGCCCATTCATTAATCCATTTTGAAACCATTAACCTAAAGCCCATATTATATTACAAGTAAAAAAGAAAAAAAGAATTAGATTAACCAAGGTATATCACTTACAAGATGGACTATAATTTTTAGAATTTGACGTTAATAACAAAATGTAAACCAAGAGAATGAGGAAGTCCTCTTAAACTAGACAATTCAATAAGCAGGATACCTAGAAATTGGTAAAGACTTGAGACTAGTGAAAAACCAGATTGTTTCCTTAAAGGCAACATGAGCATTTGCCCTAAACCTAGAGCAAGGCTTACAACATTGGAAGCCCAACAAAAATTAAACTTAATAAATGAGTCTCGAAAGGTTTAGACATACAAGAGAACATCAAGCAACCCAAGAGGCCAATCTAGCCTAGTTGTACAACCTCAAGCATAAGCTCAAGTTTCATAAAATACTAACCCATCAAACAGAGAGTAGGCCCATTTCTTATGTACAATTTCCAAAGCCCAAGAGATTCTTTTATTGGTTAGCAATCCTAAAAGGAAAGAAAAATGTTTTTTAAGTTTTGTTATAAGGCTTTAGCCCAACATTAAAAAAGCAACTTCATTTAAGATCCTAACTTCCAAAAAATTTCAAAATGTCCTTGAGTTTAAGTGTAATGAGTAACTCCTCAAAATTCAAGCCAACTTTAATTTTCAAACAAACCAATTTTAGAAAAATTCAAATCATGGATAACCTGCTCGTTAAGGAGTTATATCTTTTTAAAAGACATTATAGGCTTGTTCATTAGGAAGTTGTTCCTCTCAAAAGTGATCATGAATGGCCTACTCATAAGGTGCTATTCCTTTTTAAAGGACATTACGGATGGCCTACTTACTAAGGCACTATCCCTTTCTAAAAGTCTGGATGACTAGCTTATAAGGCACTATCCCTTTATGAAAGAAAGCTCGAATCGTCTTATCATAGGATGCTATCCCTTTTTGAAAGAAATCCCGAATAACTTGCCTATTAAAGCGTCATTCCTTTTAAGGAAAAAACCTTTGGGAAAGGACATCTCGTTAAAGGTTTCATTAAGATAGACCACATAGGAACTCTTTTAACTCTTAGATAACCATAGTGTTATCACTTCCTTTAGGAAAGGACATCTCATCAAAGGAACCCGTTAAGATAGACCGCATTGCAGCTACTTCATATCTTAATACTATCATTTCTTTAGGAAAAGACATCTTGTCAAAGGCTCCCACTAAGATAGATCGCATAGGAGCTCTTTCCTAACCTCAAATATCTTAATGCTATAATTGCTTTCTGGATTAGCCATCTCGTCAAAAGGGTCTATTATGATATATCGTAAGATTGTCAAACTTACGATTCTACCAAAAATCGCTAGAGGATCGATATGATTAGAACATAAAATCGAAACATAAAAGTGTTGACATGCTTATATATAATTATTTAAAACATGAAATATATGATGAAAATAAAGAAATGAAGAAATTAAGTTCTTTTTTTTATAAAAATTCTTAATATTAAATAATTTAATATATACGAAAAAAGAACAAACAAAGTTGAAACTAAACATTTTCCATTATTTTTTTGAAAAAAGCAATGAATTAAAGACAACCAAATATTTCAATTCATTTTAAATCATTTATGATATAAACTAAAGTATATAGTTTTCCTTATAATCTTTGTTATTGGAGTTAAACCTTAGATGAAGGCTATGAACATAAAATAGGGGACTAAGAGAGAGAAAGAGGGAAAAAAATTACAATAGGATATGGAAGATGATGTAATGCCCTGATAGTTGATGGTTTGTAAAAGCTTAGTTGTATTTTTGTTATTGTCTAGCCCATTCAACTTAGATATATAGAATCAGTAAACTCCTTCAAAAACATAAGTTTCTACCATGTTTACATGTAAACTTCGTTAAAAATGTAAGTTCCTACTTAAAAATGATTTTATATATGAGTTAACTTAGAAGAGCCCTCTAAAATCATAAACTCATATAATCGCATAGGTAGAATCACGATTTTAACAATTATGATAAACCGCACAAGAACCTTATCCTTCTTTTGATTACTTCAATACTACCCTCTGCTCTAAGAGAAGTTATATCATTAAAGGGTCTCTTTAAGACCTAGGTACCTCATAAGACCTTCTCTTAGAAGCTCTTGCCCCTAGTGCATTTTCCCACAAAGGGAAAAAATTATGTCTCTTTTATTTTTGTGGTAAAAATTTTATCAAACTTTACAAAAAAGATGAGCGATCGTAGACATCCCATTTTTGCTACATAATTTCTCTCTTTGTAGAAACCCTTATTTTAGGAAAAGGCTAATAAATGAAAAAAATAAAAAAAAACAATGGAAAAAACCGAGAAAAGACAAACAAATTGAAAAAAAAAACAAAAAGATCAAAAAGAAGGAAAAAAAAAACCAAAAAACTAAAAAACCTGAAAATCTAAAAAAAAAATGAAAAAACCACAAAAATGGTCACTTAGCGGTTCAATTAGGGCAGTTCAGGGTAAAAACAATTTTTGTGAGTCAACTATTATTTTTTAAGTCAAATTAGACACCTACCATTTGATAGAATTAGAGTTTATTTATAAAAAACAAGCATCTTATTTAAAATCAGTTTCTCGATGACCGAAAGTAATCGATTTATTTTTGAAAATTATTTTTCACATATGCTTAATAGACTTAATAATTGCCTAATGGGAAAAATTAATTTGTTGCGACTCAAAAGGCTCTGGCCAATTTTTAAGGCATAAAGTTCATCAGGCCTTTTATTAAAGTTTAGCCACAACAAGATAAATAAATCTCATTGCAACATAAGGCCAAGAACAGAGTTTAGCTCAATTGGTCAAGGCATAGGTAGGACACTAGAAGGGTCGTAAGTTTGAGACCTTAGTAGCGGACAATAGTGTGCTTTTAATTTTGAGGTATACATATGTAAGACACATATACGTGGGCAACACATGGCAAGTATCTAACACATACTCAATATGTCCTACACCCCTTTATATTTTTGACATAATTTTCTTGCCTTTTTTATCAAAAAAATTCTAAAAAGAAAAAGAAATTAAAAGTGCATATGGAATATTATCAGAATAACTCCAATTTCAAATCTTTCATTAAAGGAAAATGACCAAAAAAATAATAAAATCCGAGCAAAATAAAGGCTTGCACATATTACACTTAAAGTTTAATTTGGAATTTGAAAACTTCTTATGCTTGTAAATCATGCAAAAGTCAATGGAAACAATTAAGGACATCTTCAATAATGCTTGTGTACATTTAATTTCCGAAATTCTTGCAAAATCATGATCAAATCAACGAAAATGGGAGTGAACAAAAAAAAACTCATTTTTTTCAAAGTTATGATTTTTCTTCAAAAAGGATATTTCTTCAACAATACTTGAGGAGTTCTATTATGTTCATTCAATCAATCCCAATCATTACAACACCCCAATTGCGTACATTACTCACTTTTCCTCTTTAGATTTGGAAAATTAGAAACCTACTCTTTCTCTTCAATTTGTCTCATTTATAAGGCAAATCAATGAGAAACAAAATTAGTAGGATATTCCTTGTATCTCATAGATCAAAGCTTAGTAGTTAATTGCAATCAACAAAGCTTAAATTTGTGTGAATTTAGACTTGAATCAAGAAGGGTATTGTTAGGATTTATTCATCTTAAAGTTGAAGTTCTGAGTGAAATTGGCAAAATTAAGCTCAAATTTTCTAGAAATTTGTTTAGGGATTTCATAAAACAGCCTCTTATAGAGTTTAAGAGTTGCAAGTCCTACACCAAGAACTGACTCGAACCAATCATTAGTTTGAAGTCTACTGAGGTAGGCCTCCTTACCCCATTTGTTTGCTTTAATCCATGAAGAATAAAATATATATATGTATATGTATAAATGAAAAATGAATAAATATAGGACTTCAGTTGTTATGGTTTTGAGTGTTGTTAAAAGATAATAATATGTTGTTATGCATGAATAATTAATTTTATACATTTGCATAAATGCAGGATTATGTGAAATAATTAGCATGTTTAATTGATTTAGGTTTAATAAATAAACTAGTTAAAACCCCGTGCAATGCATGGGATTTACTTTATGAAAATAATAATTTATGTCACATCCCAAAAAGGTGGAGTCGTAATAGTTCCACCATGTGAGCCATCCTAAGATAGAAACTAAACTTACAATTGCTATCTTAGACTTAGTTCACACCAAGTGTACTCGACTCTACCTCTTTAAAGCATCTAATTCGATACCTGTTTTGATATAAACTTATGGAATAATCTTTAAAAATAAACTTGAAATTTGACTTTGCAAAAGATTAATAGTAAGTCCCACAAGTACCTATCATTTCATATACTAACTAGAGTAATGAAAACTACTAAGGCCCTTGAGAAGACTTATGTAGTTTTCCTTAAAAGTTAAGAAAGTCAATACTAAGGACCATAACTAACCATTCCTTGTTTTGCCTCACTTCCCATCCTAATTTGCTAATGCTTTGGTTTTTGGTAGGTACTTGTAATCCATTCATAACCTACAAAACAAACTATAGGGGAATAAGTAACAACTTACTCAATAAGTGGGGTGGAGATAGAAACATACATTTAGCACAACACAATTAGGGTTTTCAACCAAGTTGGTCAAATGCAACGTGTATACAAGCAAACACCATCGCACGACATTATCTAGTCCATCACGAGATTAGAGAAATTACGCTAGCTCTAATCCAGGTTGAGGAGCTTGACATCCTACACTCGCAAATCGAAACTAAACCAAAGCTTGTGTAATGGAGAACACTCTCCTCCTGTTACCACATTTGAACCACAACCCCCAATCTTGCTGTGACCTCCTCTCCTATCACTTAGTTTGGCTAAGGGTAAAGAAAGGACAATTTTAGCTATCCTCATCGAAGGAAGTTTATGTTTGGCCCGAGAATCCTAGCCGTTACCCTTAATAGGTTACTGTAAACCCGGCAATTTCAAAGTAATAAATTAAGTAGATGGAAATGCCCTTTTTATTTATTCTTGAGAATCAACCAAACTAAGAATTAAACTTAATATAAAAGTCATACTCATAAATGTTGACTTCATAGTTACAATTCAACCTAAGAACTCTAAAGTCAGTATCGATCCTAGTAATACCCAAAACCCCTAAAAATAGTAAAATACTTCCGAGCTTATGAAAACCTTAAAAGAACCTTAAGACGAACTCAAGCATTGGAAACCCTAAAACGTAACAACAAACCTTAACTTACAAAGAACCCTAAACCCTAATATGTAACGAAGACTTGCAAGTTTATCAAAACCTTAAAGGATCGATAAAAAATTTGACTATTAAGTCGAACACTTAAGAACCTTACATCAGTAGCCTAGACATGACCAAGCTCGAATCGATCCTAAGTTACTTATAACATAGCAAGAAAAGTAAGTTGAAGCGAGGAAACATTTACGAATTAAACCTTAGCTTAGTCACTTGCATAAGGTAGTCAATTAGGTCAACCGAGGGTAGCAATTAGAGGGTCACATGGGAATGCTAGAACTAACCATCCTTAACCCAATTTCCCATTCAAAGTCAAGAGTGCGAAACTAGTTGACTTATACACTTAGCAAACTCCCATGTGTAGACAAGACAATTTTCAATCTCTATAAGTTATACCATTTAAGAAAAAAGGTGACTTACCTATTTTTGGATTAACAAGAGGCTAGATGACAAGACAATACCCCATCCCCTATAACCACCCTAGACCGCCAATTGCAAGAGGGAGGATTTGACATGCTATCTTCCATTTTTCACTCTTTTACTCACTTGTTAAGTCACATTTAATAGCCACATAAAAACATAAGTAAACTATCACATTGCTTACACTTACATCACATAAACACATCAAAAGAATTGATAAGATGGAGACCATGAAACCCTAAGTTGAAACCTGCTAAACACTCTACAAAACCTTCACTTATTCCCTCTCTTTTCAAGACACACTCTTTTTGAACACCAAGGAAGAAAAACTCTTAACACAAACAACTTTCACCACTCCAACACACATTAAGTCCATGCTACACACACACACACACCTTGTTGCCGCCACTTTTTTCCATCTAAAAAGACCCACTAGAACCTACACACACAACCATTGAGGGAGCTTTGAGGACCCCCACAAACATGCAAGAGACATAGGCTTCAAGGAGCTAAGATTCACCAAAGGAGAAGGACAAAAACAAGGAGCCAAGAGGGACTTAAAGAGGTGCCACAATCATCCATTTCAACTAAGTGAAGTATGCCTCATTTCCAAATGTCTTTAGATACCATGATTAAGATGTCATTTCTTGTTTATATAAGGTCATCATGTACCTTAGAAGTTACCTTAGCTAGGTTAAGTGTTAGCTTCTTGAAATTTTCTCATGAATATTAGAACATGAGTAGCTTAGATTTTATTTCCTCTTAGTATACATGTTCTTACCTAAAGTATGGCCTTGTGACTTGAGAAAATCACAAAACCAAGTGCATGAACATCCCATGAGATGCTAGATGTGGCATGTTTGAAGCCTACATAAATGTTATTTTTGCTCATCTTAAGTTTCACATGCTTTAAAGTAGCCTTTGGTAAAGGAAAAACTAATAAATGAAGTGTTAGTAAGGAAAACCACTACTTATAAGCTTAACTCAAACCTTACACCTAAAAGAGTGGTTATGTTCTATATCTTCCACTCAATATTATGACATGGTGATCCACTTACAAAGAATAAACCAAGTAGGAGTTAGAGTGCAAGTAAGTGTAAAGCCTTGATTTAGTACTTAAGTTTAAGAAAACCAAGAGTTAAGTTAAAAAATGGAGTTAGGAGCTACTAAACCCAAACTGATCGGATCTATTAGTTATAGTTAATACACTTAAAAATGAAGCAAACAAAGTAAAAAGGCCCACCAAAACAAGTAGGATAAGTGTTGAGGGCCTAAAACTCTTAAGATAAGCCCAAAACATTCAACCGGACTTTACATAAAATTTTGACCCACACCCTTAACTTAAGAAAAAGATGATATAAGGTCAATATGAAGCCTACATTAAAACTCCCTAAGCCCAACAAAGATATAAGCATCAGTAAATACATGAAACAAGCCTACCTCTAGCCACACAAGCCACTTAGAAGTTCAAGAAGTGCAAGATAGTAATAAGGCTAAAAATAATAAATGAAAATATGACCTTAAGAAAATATTTAAGTCCAAAATGAAGTCCTAAGTCTAAGCCCTAAATATTTTACAAAGTAGTGAAAAGCCCAACAACAATTTCTAGCCTAAAAGAAGACCTAAACTCTAAGGGTGCTACTGTTCTGATAATTAGACAAAATTGCAGGCCTCATCCTCCAAATCTAACCATACCATGCAAAATTACACTAAAAAACGATGGAAATTAACTATAAGATCATGAAAATCGAATTTAAAACGAGAAAGTTATGCACAATTAAAGATTTAACCTAACCGAGAAGATTTAGTGTTAAGTCAAAAGTATAATTTTAATAAAACTTTAGAGTAACATTATAATACATCAAATTCTTATGTTATTACTCTTACATTGTTTAGGAGACTTTGATCTTAAGGATGACTTACCTCCATATTACTACGATAGCAGCTATGGTAGAGTGAGTGACTCTCGATGACCTCATGTTTGCTTTTGATTGTAGTTTAGTTGCACTAAATAATGATATAATTAAATTGGTTGCATAGGGGGGTATGGCAACTACTTGTGTATGGATTCTTGATTGTTTGCATGACTTAACGATACTATATGAACTGGAAGTGCTTGTATGACTAATTCGTATATTGTTGTTATGGTATAAAACTACTTGATCACTTAAGTAACTAGACATAAGTTATCATTTGGCTATGAATATTAAAATGAGTCATGCATGGCACAACATCGCATCATAACTTATACCGATTGCCACCTCATATGGAAGGTGAGAAGGGGTTAACAAGAGCAAGAGCTCTTGAAGGATATTATTTTAGGCACATTTGCCATGTTATTGAGCCTATGTCTTAGTCAACGAGCTTACTAAGTGTCCGGGGACACTAACCATTTGGTTAAGGGCCATGTCTTGTGAATTTTGCTTAAGGTATGTAATTGTGGATTGCGATGACCACCACACCACTAGACCTAGGAATTTTCAAAAGAGCCTTGTTTTGTATTTAGTAAAGTATATTTATGTATATAAGATGATTTGAACACTATAGGTGTACTTTCGGATAAGACCTAGGTGTTAGGACCTGGTTAATGGTTTATATTAGTTAATAATCTCCAACTCTGACTATAGAGGGCGAAATTTCTAAGTTGCATGCGACTCCTAGGCTACTACGTATATTGTTAGGCGTATTGTTTGTTACGTGCATTCATATGATTAATTAAATATATATTACTTGTAAGGCATGATGGATAGATTAGCTCACTAAGCATAAGCTTACACCCCCTTAGATTCCTTTTATTATAGGGTCATCTCTTCATTGAGCCAAGCTGAGGGATGCTCAAGGTTAGTCTCGAGCTTGAACGAGACTATGAGATAATATAAAGTGAAGGAGAGAACTACTTAATATTGATTAGGAATTTTATAGATTTCTTTATAATGAGTAACTAGACCTATAGTAGCCATTTAGACTACCTAGTTCTGTTATTATTATTTTAGGAATGTTAAGTTCCATACTTTTAATTTGATATTATATATAATCTACCAGTAAAGATAAATGTTATGCTATAATACTATTTGTCTATGTGACCGATAGTAGCTAGGAGTAGAGAAAGCCTTATACATCATATGGAAGGCCAATGATCAACAAGGTAGTTACTCGTCGACCTTTGTATGGCATACGACAATCTAGTACGATGAAGGTACTATCTAGGTCGTAATAAATTTAAAGGGTATCAAGCATTAGGTTTAAAATAAGGAAGAAATAAGGAAAAATCTGACCCTAGACGCTAAGACAACTTACTAGGTAAGGTTGAGAGGGGTAGAACTAAGATAAGAATTCTTATTTGCTAAAGTTAACGAGAAAATCTTAAATGGAAATTCTTAATAAAAGCACTTAAGAAAATCTTTACATTGATTAAGGAAATGCACTTGCAGTTTGCTGCAATTGGGTATTGTTCCGGATGCATAAGGGCAAGACTTTCATCACTCTCTATCGTAGACTTCAGATCCTCTGTGAGGACATGGCATTGATCAGAAGGCCATGTAAGATTCAAGACATATGGATCATATAGAGAGCTGCTCTGAGCCTTTACTAGAGACATTACTATAGAGATATCTTAATTCATACACCCAGGTTAACTTTATCTAATGTAGAGCTCGTATACATCACGGAACGGGAGGAAGGAGCTAGGATTGAGGTGGAGGTAGTATTCTTAGTCCAGGATGGCCAAAGATTATGATAGGGATCAAGGACTGATTACATGCTCTTGAACCTGAGGCCTTTCTCAGGTAATCTGCCAAGTTATTTAAGGTAAGCTAAGCGACAAGGAGCAGTGCTTGCCCCAGTCCAATCTACCGAGCTACTTTGCTCTCTACACTATCCAAGATGTTGCCAAGGTGATCAACCAGCATGCCGAGCCGAACCCTCTACTAAACCATAGTCCTAATGCCAAATCTGAATGCAGTAATCCCCACTGTGCCAAAGCCAAGCAAAACTATCAGGAGTCGACCATCCGAAGCCAACCCAATGTGAGCCGTCCCTGATCCAACCATAGTCTAGCCCCTTCTAATGCTGAACAATCCTGAACAGAGGCCCACCCCTGCTCGAACCACAATACTGTCAGAATCATAGTAAAAACACGTACGTACTGTCCTTTACTAACATCCGTATTGTCTTTTCTGACAAAGGACGTTTACATTCCTTCTTTTGCATGATTTCATATTTTCCTTATAAATTATTCTCTTTTGTTTTTAGCAAATAAAGACTATTCTTTTGTAATTTTTATAACTTAGGTTTTGCCTTAACAGGATGATATAAATACCGTCATATTGTAAAAGTTGATAATAATATCAGAATATAGATAAATACACTGAACTTTTTCACTCTTGACCAAGTGTCCCTCTTACTCTTTGAGCTACTTTTATCTAGCCCATTCGAGCGTGAACTAATGGCAAGTGACCTCCGGCCATACTTATACATCACATCAAGTGTGACCTGAGCTCGTGTGAGGCGTTGGTGAGTCATATCCTTCGTCAGTGTACAGGAACCCCCTGCTCAACCTTCGACTATCATTTGCCTTTCAAGCCATCTTGCAACTTAGACTTACCCCTTTGGTTATGTGTGATATAGGGTTCGTGTATTCATCTACGAGTCCGTATCAGATTGGATGCCTCGAACTTCATGCATTGGCATGAGGTTAGGTAAGGGTTTATCCTCGCCAAAGATGTGAGAGATGATTATCCCAAGATCATCTAACAAGACAAGCAACTTGATGTTCCCCCACTAGTTATGCCAGTGGTTATTTTTCTACCAATAGAGCTTGATACAATTGAGATATCCTCCAATAACCCAGAAGATGATGATGTTGAGATGTTACCACCATCGCCTTTGGCTAAGGACTTAGAGTGGGTGCAAGTAAATCCTAGACTTCCACCTATTGTACTAATCAGAAGAGGTCCAAGAGAAAAGCTGACCATCTGACCTAACCCCTAGATTACTAGTTGCCTAAGGAGTAGTTTCAATGGGCTTCTAGCCCGGATTCCTCATCCAGCTCAAGTGTGGGATCCTCTTCTACAGTCTCGATGTGGAGGCCTCGACGAGCAAGATGGTTAGAGGATAATAAGGTAAGACCTTCCACCAGATGCCACTAGATGAGTTGTTCCTGATCTACAGATGTTAGCTTCAGTTGATCTATCTTTTTTGTTACTGTATTTTGAAGGAAAACCATGTAGTGAGGTTTCCATGTATTTTGTTGTTTGTTGTATGTTAAGAAGAAATTGTAGTGAAGATTGATGTACTATTTTTAAAGTTTCCAGGTAGTAGAAGAAAGCTTTGTATTCAAACTTTCTATGTACTTTTGAAGACTCATTGTACACCAAACTACTTATATCGTTTCATGTATTGTACGCTCATTGGAAGTAATTAATTATGAACGATACACTTTAATTTATAAGTTGAAGTCATATCATTGTGAAAATTTAAAGTAGCATTACCAATTTACCATTAACAAAGAGATTAAAAAGGGAATCATAATATCAATTTCTACCTTAAGCTTAACTTAAAATTTGGTTGTAGTGGATAGAGGCGTGGGGGACGACCCTTAGTTGTAGACATCCAATTTTTACACCACACCCTCCCCCTACCTTAATTTTATTTTATCCTAAATCAAGAAAAAACACAAAAAGTAGAAAAATTAAAGAAAATCCAAAAAATTAGAAATTTAGAAAAAAGAAGAAGTTTAGAAAAATACAAAAAAAAAAAAGGAAAACAGGAAAAAGCATAAAAAAAATAAGAAATTTAGAAAAAATACAAAAAATGGAAAAATTTAGAAAAGTCATAAAAAATAGACTTTAGAAAATAAAATTTAATAGAATAAATTTTAATTTTAATAAATTGAGGAAGGGGACTATTGGGATTGGGTTTAGATTTAAATCTAGCTTAGGCTGACCTAGTCTATATGTGCAATTTAATTGCATATATGGACAAAATATAAGCCAATGGCCTAATGGATAAACACTTGAACTTAGTATTAGGATAAACTTAGAGGTCAGGGTTCGAATCTTACTAAAGGCAAAACAGCCTTTTTCTTTTTTTTTTCTTCCCACAACACTTATGTAATATCAAATTAGGAACTACCACATGTCCTAACACATAGTAGTATCAGGTTGGACAACCAATGTTGACGTGGCACTACATGGCAAGCTATGGTTGGTCGAATCGACTGACGTGGCACTACATCAATCGACTTTCCTTCTTTTTCTCCCTTTTTCCCTCGTTTTCTCCAGGAATTCTACACTTTCCTCCATTTTCCCCAACTGAAGCAAACCTGACCCCTTCACTTTAGCCTCAATTTTTGCACAAATTCCACACACACATGCATGATTTCGTGCTTTGATCTTGTTCTCTACTTAGCCTACTTCGAATGAAACCAAAGAACACATCCCAATTTAGTCAAAACCACATTCAAATCGAGCTCCAAAAAGTTGGAAAAAAACTGAATTTTTGAACATTGTCATTTAACCTGATTCGAGCTTTCCTTGCTTACTAGGTTAATTTCATGTATAAAAGGGGCTTTAGGGCTCACTACACATGATACACAATCACACATGAGCTTCACAAAACCACTTATAAGCTCTCCTTCTCTTCTCGTTCACTCTTACTGAACTCTCTCTCTTTCTCTCTCTTCGAATTTCTCTCTCTAGCTACCTTCAACCGAACTTGCCGCTACGGCCAAACTCCCCATACCTTAAAACCCTACACCATACTCCTCATTCAAACTCAACAAACACCACCCGACCACTGCATTAACCACCACCGACCACCATAACCAAACACCACCCAAATGACCACCCTAAGCTGCAGCATTCTCTCTACCCCCATAACCCCAACAAGAGATACACAAAACACTTCTCACTCGCTTGTTTTGGTGGCTAAAGCAAGCCAAACCACTCTGCCCAAATTGCTACTACCATTGAAGACCTTGGAGCCCAAATCCAGTGAAGCTCAACTCGAGATCTGACTTGCACATTCCCCCCTTGGTCCAGCTTTATTATCTATCCAATTTGTTTATTTCCTTTTGTTTTATTTATTTGGTTTTGTAATTTATTTATTTATTTATTTATTTATGTACCTGTAAATTGTAAAGTAAAAAAGAAAAAGAAAAAGAAAAAAATAAAAGAAAAAAAAAGTAGTTCAGTTATTTATTTATTTTTAGTTTAATAAAAATAAAATAAAAAATAAGATAATATAAAAAAATAAATAAAAATAAAAATAAAAAATAAGTAGATAAGTTAATGAATAAAATTGTTTTAACATTAAGAAAAATAAGGTTTTTTTTTTTAAATAAATAAAAAATAGCTTGGACTTTTTTCAAATTAGGGCTCTTAAGAACTTTCTGAAATCTAAAATTTCCAATTTAGGACTTTCTTTTTTAGAAATATTCTTAAATAAATCAAAATAAATTAAAAAACGTAAATTCAGAATAATTTCAAATTAAAATAAACTCAACCCACTTAAAGTTTTCATAGAAAGAACTACGTACGTCTGATCCTAAATAACGGGTTCGTATGCACCTACGGAGCAACAATAAAAAATAAAAAAACCTATTTTTCCCTTTATTTTTAGTCTAGATTACTTCAGTTACCCAATAGGAATAACTAATAATTGAGTTCTGTTTCATAGATTTGAAAGGTGATTTTTAAGGATAAAATTGAATTTGAAAAGTTAGTAATACCCATAAGGGTTTAAAATTCCTAACCCCCAGATCTAGATCTTTAGTTTCAAAAACCGTTTTATAAAAATAGTTTAATTGATAGACCAGTAGCTAAGTTATAACCAATTCACCCAATAAGTTATAACTTAACTCTTTTTCTTGTCCCCAGTCGAGTAACGACTCCAAAATGGTTTTCAATATATTTATAAAAAAAAAAATAGTTTTCTTTAAACCCTAATCAAGGGTCAGTATTAAATGGGTAAGGGTTTAGTACTGATTAGTTTAAAGAAGACTTAATTTATATAAAAATTGAGAAGTAAAAAACCAAGCTCAACACTAATAAACTAAGCGCCCTTACTACAAATTATAAGCCAGAATGTACCAGCTGATTGTACCAAAGAGGTATATGCAGCCATACAAGCGAACAATGAGTTGCTACGAACTTTTTTGGAAAGGAATTAGACACCTTCACCACCACTAATGTCACCCAAGCCTATGCCTCATATGCATGCTATGCCACTAATAGTAATGGCCAAACCACTAGCATCACCTCTACCTCCTCCACCGCCACCTCTACCTCCACCACCAATGGGGTTAGTTAGAGATCCCTATCCAGCTCTACATAAGCCCCAACCCTAAAGGAATTTACTACCAGAGTTTCTAAAGTGCAACCGGTATTTTGATGGAAATACCAATCAACCCGATGAGGCCAAGGATTAGCTGTTACAAGTGGAGAGATCTTTCGAGGCTTTTGAAGTGCCATACCATCTAAGGTTAACATATGGCACTTACTTGTTCAGGCTAAGAGCAAGGACATGGTAGGAGACCAGGAAGGGAAATTTGAGGCACCCCGTTACTTAGGGAGTATTCAGAGAAGAGTTTTTAGAGCACTATTTTCTTGAGAGCTTACAAGTTAAGTACAGTGATGAGCTGTTTGGGATTAGAAAGGGGACTCATACCTTCAAGCAATATGAGGCAAAGTTTACTCACCTACTTAAGTTTGCCCCACAAGATTACCATAATAGTGATCAGATGAAGAAACAAATCTTTGTAAGGGGACTTAACCTATAATTAAAGAGGAAAGTTCTAGAATTCCAGTCGAAAACCTATACAGAAATGGTAGAAAAGGCAAGAGACCTAGACAATACCAAGAGGTAAGGGGAAGAAGCAGTAAAACCTAGAATTTCTGTTTTTAGGAAAAGACTATTTAATGGACTAGGGAGCTCAAGTACCAAGATAAGAAAAGTTCTGAAGCTATACAAGGAGATTCATAAGAAGAATGTTAACGGAAATGGGAAGCCCACATGCTAGAAATGTCGAGGAAATCATTACCCCCGAAATTGTTATCAACTCAACAACAAATGTTATTTTTGTGGAGACGGTAGTTATGTAGTGGCAGATTGTCTAAAGAAAGCCACCACCACCTACTTTATTCACAAATGAGTTAGACATTTCTTTACCATGTACCCTTAGCACTAAGGTACAACAGTGCAGGCTACAGGATGCCTTGGGATAGGGAAGATAGTCGGAGGAGTAGGCCAACACCTAAGAGCAATGAATGCCACCCAAGTTTACAATTTAGAGGTAGGATAGGACTTTGAAGAGTACCTAGAGGAAGAAGTAGTTTACTATGAAGAGGTAGAGGACACTACAGCACAGAATTGATCACAAGTATATATCTTGACCCCCTTTAAGACTGACTTATTTTGTTAAGTTTACCCTCATAATAAGGAACTAGAACGGTTAACCTGGAAATGGAAAAATTATAAGGGCCAATACACATAACTTATAAGACTTAACTTGAAATCAATCCAAGGAATGTTGACACAAAAAGGCACTCAATATATGCTTTGTTTGACACTAAAGTGACTCATTCCTTTATTGCACCCGAAGTGGCAAAAAGAGCGGAGTTGCCCATAACTAACGCAGAGTTGAGTTTCAGTGTGAAAACCCTTACAAAAAGTGTAGTTATGACCAAAGAGACGATAAAGAAGTGCCTACTCAACATACAAGGCCATAACAGCATGGTAGATCCAATTATCATCGAGTTAAGAAAATATGAAATGATTTTAGGAATGAATTGGATGACAACCTTTGGGGCTACGGTCGATTGTAAGAAAAAGAAGGTACTTTTTAAGGATATGAATAAAGCTAAGTGGAATTTCAGGGAGATTTGATAGTAATTGGAGCATACGAGTTAAGCTCCTTTGAACTAATGTTGGAGCTAAGTTAGTTAAACACTACTGAGGTGGAATCAAAAAAGCCAAGGATAGGAGACATTTAAGTGGTGAATGAATTTTCTGATGTATTTCCAAAAGAACTACTAAGATTGCCACTAAAGAAGGAGATAGACTTTCCTATCGATTTAATGCCAAGGACTAAGCCAATTTCTAAGGTGCCCTACAAGATAGCCCAAATAGACTTAAAGGAACTAAAGAAACAGTTACAAGAATTGTTGGAATAAGGATTTATCAAACTAAGTGTTTCTCCTTGGAGGGGGGCACCTGTACTATTCATAAAGAAGAAAGATGGTTATCTTAGACTTTGTATTGATTATAGAGAGCTAAACCGAGTTACTATAAAGAATAAGTACCCTCTGCCCCATATTGATGACTTGTTCAATCAATTGCAAGGTGCTAGTGTATTTTCTCGCATTGATTTAAGGTATAAATGTCACTAGCTAAGGATTAAGTTGGAGGATGTTCCTAAGATAGCATTCAGGACAAGGTATAGACATTATGAGTTCCTGGTAATGCCATTAGAATTAACGAATGCACCTGCAATGTTCATGGATTTGATGAATAGGGTATTTGAGACATACTTGGATAAGTGCGTGATAGTATTCATTGATGATATCTTAGTGTATTCTGCATCTCCAACCCAACACCAAAAGCATTTGAGGTAAGTGTTGCAAACCTTAAGAGAGAACAAGCTTTATGCTAAATTATCAAAGTATGACTTTTGGTTGACGAAGGTGTCTTTTCTTAAACATGTAGTTTTAGGAGATGGGATAACGATAGACCTAGAAAAGATAAAGGCTATCATTGATTGGAAGAGACTTGAGAACGTTATTGAACTACAGAGTTTCCTCGATGGCTTAGAATTATAGGAAGTTTGTGAAGGACTTTTAAAAGATAGCTAAACCGCTCACTCAATTAACACAAAATGAAAACTTTGATTAGAATAAGAAAAGGGAGGAAAGTTTTCAAGAATAAAGAAGAGGTTGGTAACGATACCAGTTTTAGTCTTACCTAACAATGAGGAGCCCTTTTAAGTGTACAGTGATACTTCAAAGAATGGCCTTAGGTATGTATTGATGCAAAATGGAAAAGTAATATCTTATGCTTCATGGCAATTAAGGCTGCATGAGCGGAACTATCTTACCCATGACCTAGAGTCAGTAGCTGTAATATTTGCACTAAAGTTATGGAGGCATTACTTATATAGTGCTAGGTGTGAAATTTATACCGACCATAAGAGTTTGAAATACCTATTCACTCAGAAGGAACTGAATATAAGGCAGTGAAGATGGTTAGAATTGATAAAATTTTACAATTTTGGCATCAATTACTACTCAAGAAGAGTAAATGCTTTTGCAGATGCCTTGAGTCGTAAAAATCACACTAAGGTTGCATCTCTTCTCACAAGGCAAAAAGAATTGATTAAGGAGTTTAAAAGGATGAACTTAGAATTCTTATGGCATGAAGTAGATGTTGAGCTATCAAACTTAGTCTTAAAGCCGACATTACAGGAAAGGATAAGGGAAGCACAACTGGATGACCTTACTCTATTATATGTAAAGGAGCAGATGATACTTGGAAGGTACACCGATTTCAGTTAAGATGAGGACGGTATGATCCAAATGAAAGGACGAATATGTGTACCGATAATACTAAGCTTCGGAAAGAAATTTTGAAGGAAGTGTACTATTCTAGATATACTGTACATCCTAGAGGGACTAAGATGTACCAAGACCTTAGGAAGAATTTTTTGTAGAGTAGGATGAAGCAAGATGTGGTGAAAGTGCAATACCTATCAAAGAGTCAAGGTAGAACACCAACGACCAAGAGGATTGTTACAACCTTTGACCGTACCTAAATGGAAGCAAGACCAAATCACTATGGATTTCGTATGCGAGTTACCTAAGATAGCAGAAAGTCATGATGTTGTATGGGTAGTTATGGACTGACTTACTAAGTCAACATATTTTCTACCTATCAATATGACATATTCCCTAAAAAGACTAACTCGAATATATGTGAGGGAAATAGTATGCCTAAACGGAGTACCAGCTGGGATAGTATCAGATAAAGACCCTAAGTTTGTGTCTAAGTTTTAGAGAAGTCTACACAAAGTGTTTTGGATAAATTTAAAGTTTAGTATAGCATATCACCACCAAACAAATGGATAATCAAAGAGAACAATTTAGACCTTGGAAGACATGCTTCAAGCTTGTGTTATTGAGTTTAAAGGAAATTGGGACTCTCATTTGCCTTTAGTCAAGTTTGCATACAACAATAGCTACTATTCTTCTATTTAGATGCACCGTATGAGGCCTTATATGGAAGAAAGTGTTGATCCCCATTATTCTAAGATGACGTAGAGAAAGCAGTAGTAAGGCCAGACTTGGTTCAAGAAGTAATGAATAAAGTCGTTATCATTAAACGAAAGATGAAGGAAACCTAAGATAGACAAAAGAGTTAGGCCAACTTGAAAAGAAGGGAGTTGGAGTTGACTGTCGAAGAATATGTACATTTAAAGGTAAGCCCAATCAAGAGCATACATCGAGTAAGAACCAAGGAAAGCTAAGCCTAAGGTATATTAGACCCTTTGAGATTTTCGAATGGGTAGGGAATCTTACATACCAATTGGCATTACCTCCAAACATGATCAAAATACATGATGTGTTTCATGTGTCAGTATTAAGGAAACATGTCCCTGATTCAGATCACATCTTTGAATTAAAGCCTGTATAACTCAAGAAAAACCTGACATATGAGGAAAATCTAATCCGTATCACAAATCAAAAGGTTCAAAAACTAAGGAACAAGGAAATACGATATGTGAGGCTACTCTAGAGAAATCATGAAAGGGAAGATGCTACCTGGGAAGCAGAGGAAGAAGTAAGACATAAGTACCCCTAGTTGTTTCAAGAACCAAGTACGTCTCTAAGTAACAAATTAAGTAGACAAAAATGGCCTTTTTATTTATTCCTAAAGATCAACTAAACTAAGAATCAAACTTGATATGAAAGTCATACTCATAAATGTTGACTTCATAGTTACAATTTAACCTAAGAACTCTAAAGTCAGCATCGATCCTATAAGTTGCCCAAAACCCCTAAATATAGCAGAATACTTCCGAGCTTATGAAAACCCTAAAAGAACCCTTATACTTACTCGAGCATTGGTGTAATACCCCAGGATTTCGAACCTATACGATTATCTTAGGATCCGAGCCCATAAATTTAGGATGCCAGGCTATGTTATCCATTTTACTTCGAACTTTACAATAGGTTAGAAAAGTTAGACGAAGTAATTCAAGTAAAGTTAATTTCTCAAAATAAGTTATATAAAAATATTAATTTGAGAAAAACGTCAATTTATCGATAAAGCTGATAAATACCGAAAATGTGAAATTCGAACTTTTAAATATAGCGATATATTAGAGATAAGTTATTTAACTTATAAAAATAATAAATAAAGTTGAATTATATATAATATAGATGTATTAACATAGAATATTCATCATATGAATTAAATACATATATATAATAAGAAATTATTATTAAAATAAGGTAAATTAATATAAAATAATGGAAAATTAATTAAAAAAATGAAAGAATGAGTCATCCAATGATGTGATAGCCTAAGATTAATTGGAAATGATGAGACAAAAGGCAAAATATAAGAAATTGATACCTCAAGCTTTGAAAAATTAAAAAAAAAAATGACATGTATATACTACATGTCTAATTTTTATTAATTCTAATCCATTTGGAAATTATAAATAGGGCATGCACACTTCAAAAAACAATATTTTGAAAGTCTGAAAATACAAGAAAATCACTTAAGAAAATTTTGAAAAAAAATTAGAAAATTAGAATAAAAACAAAGCACGGATCTGGTCTAAGCTGGTTCAATAAATTGTTGGTGTCTTATTGTGGTAGCCATTTGAGGTCAAAGAAAGGACCACTAAAGGAGGTGTTCTAACAAGTGGCCAGAGGTGGCCGGTTTAGGTAAATCAAATTTTCGGTCAAAACTTTGTAAATTTTCTAAAAATAGTAAATGATATTATTTAATTATGAAATTTAGTTTTCTAGAGTTGTTTTATGTATAGATTAATGTAGTAATTTTATTTTAGTTAAATAATTATTCGAAATATAAGGTCCTTAAGAAATGGCTCTATTTGGACCAAAATTGGAATAAATTTTAGAAATATTAAATAATATCCTTTCAAACTGAAATTTTGTACGTAATATACTTAATATATTTATTTAATTTCAGTAATAAGAATTTTTTAAAATAATCATGTTTACTATTTATTGTAATTATTTTGGATAAAACTAGCAATTTTGCTGTGTTATTGAATTAATTAGTTTTTGACAAAATTAAACTATGAGCCCTATGTATTATGATTTCTAAAAGTTCATAATGATGTTTGGAACACTATTTTTATCTTACGATTAAATTCATTTATTTGTTCAATTTTCACTAATTTCGAGCTAAAACCACTATTTTTGTAAAAATAGATAATGGTTAGTTTAGTATAATTCATGGTCAATAATTAAACTACATGTTTTTGTGAGTCTATAGGATTTTTCCTAGAATTAATCAAGCTCGTATACTGTTTATTTTGTATTTTCACATTATAAATCTATACATTAGCCTAATATATGATATAGTAATTAGTCCTAATAAGACATTTGTAAAAGACTAATATTTTGGGAACATAATGGGTGTTGTTCGATTTGGGAAATATGGAATTTTAGGATTTTTAATTTAGATTTAGGGTTTATTTGAGTTAATTATGAAATTATAATAACGTACAGATAAATCGGTAATGCAAAAGGGTATTTTTTTAACTTTTAACAATATTGATTAGTCTTGATTCTTAAGATATCTTAATAATACTCAAAATAGCGATCATGATGACATAAAGTTTATTAAAATCGGATAAGAAATAAATAAGATATAATCAAAATAAGCTTGGGGAAAAACAACAATAAAAGCTTATAAAAGTTTGGTGTCAACCCATACTTGACTTGAGGTCTATGTGTATTATCCTAGGTGCAATAGATGAGGAAGAACCACATCATAAAGCTTAGGATTTTACGCTACTATCAAACTCGAGTAAGTGGATATTTCTGTTTTCGTATAAGTAGACTCATGTCTACTTGACTTTGAGTCACTTGTGTTGTAGATTGTAATGACGTATTGGATTGATTGGATACATGATTCTATTGCATGTGTGTTGATTGAGTGAAATGTTTCCTTATGTATAACTGATTCATTGATATGTAATTCTGTTTAGAAATTTTGGAAACCAAACAGTCTTTTAGGAGTTCACCTAAGTGAAGGAATGTATTATAAAGTTAAGAAACAAAGCTAAAGTTGCAAATTGTTTATGATGTGGAACTTAAGATTCGTACCTATTACTGGGTTATTGTACTATCAACTACATTCATGGCATGGCATGGCACAAAAAGGACCTATGGGTTGAGTTACTAAGTTAACTTTTGAGCATATAGAACTGTATTGCTCTACTTATTCAGGCTACTTATTCAGGCTACGATGTGTAACCGACTATATATTGGATTTTCAAACCATAGAAGGTGGTTTTGTTGGGGATCATACTCTCAAGTAGCTCATTGTTGCCCTCAGTTCCTAGACATAGTACCTAGATGCTTGGGTATGTCAACTAACTGGATAAAGAATTAGAAAAGTATAAGATATCGTTACGGATGCATGTCACGTACATGAGCATAGTACGAATTTCCTATATAAACAGTTTGTATTGATAACTTGAAATATGAAATTGAACATATTATAGTATTGATCTAGGTGAATATGTACTGTGATTTTTATGTGTTTCGTTTTATCTAATCTCACTTAGCTCACAAAGAGTTGAAGGGATACTTATGTACTCTCAGGTTGTGAAGAAAATTAATGGGGCAACAATAACTGGGGGAAAAAGTCTTTTGAAAGCGCGTAAGACAAAGTCAGCTACTTTTGAAGAGGTCTTATTGTATTTTGATCTTAGTTCAATGAAGAATCTATACATATGAAAAAAAAAAAAAGTATTGTATCTTAAGTTTGATTAAGTTTGATAGATGTAACCTTTTGTATAAACAAGTGTTAAGCTAAACTCCAATGTAGCATTCTTTTGTTATAAATAGAATTTTTGTTAAATATAAACAAGTATTCCTATGTGATGGTAATAAGGCTAAAAATAATAAATGAAAATCTGACCTTAAGAGAGTATTTAAGTCCAAAATGAAGTCTTAAGCCTAAGCCCTAAATATTCACAAAGTAGTGAAAAGCCCAACAATAATTTCAAGCCCAAAAGAAGACCTAAACTTTAGGGGCACTACTGTTCTGACCAATAGAGAAAATCGTGGGCCCTATCCCCCAAATCTAACCAAACCACACAAAAGTACACTCAAAAATGATAAAAATCGATTATAAAATCACAAAAATCGAATTTAAAACGAGAAAGTTATGCACAATTGAAGATTTAATCTAACCGAGAAGATTTAGTGTTAAGTCAAAAGTATAATTTTAATAAAACTTTAGAGTAACATTATAATACATCAAATCCCTATGTTATTACTCTTATATTGTTCAAGGGACTTTGATCTTGAGGATGACTTACCTCCAGATTACTACAACTAGCAACTATGACAGAATGAATGACTTCAAGCTTGCTTTTTATTGTAGTTTAGTTACACTAAATGATGATATATTAAATTGGTTGCATATAGGGTATGGGAACTGCTTGTGTATGGATTCTTGATTATTTACACGACTTAATGATACTATATGAACTGGAAGTGCTTATATGATTGACTCGTATATTGTTGTTATGGTATGAAACTGCTTGATCACTTAAGTAACCGGACATAATTTATCATTTGGCTATGAATATTAAAATGAGTCATGTATGGCACGACATCGCATCATAACTTATACCGACTACCACCTTACGTAGAAAGTGGGAAGGGGTTTATAAGAGCAAGAACTCCTGAAGGGTATTATTTTAAGCACATTTACCATGTTATTAAGCCTCTGTCATGGCCGACAAGCTTACTAGACACTAAAAGCCGCTAACCGTTTAGCTAAGGGCTACATCTTGTGATTTCCAGTTAAGGTGTACGGTTGTAGACTGTAAGGGCCACTATACCGGTAGACCTAGGAATTTTCAAAAAAGGCCTTATTTTGTATTTAGTAAAGTATATTTATGTATATATGAATATATGTATGTAAGTTGATTTGAGCACTATAGATGCGATTCCAGATAGAACCCAAGTGCTGGGACTTGATTGATGGTTTGTATCAATTAATAATCTCCAACCCTGACTACAGAAGGCGAAATTTCTGAGTTGCATGCGGTTCTTAGGCCAATGCATGTATTGTTTGACGTGCTATTTGTTACATGTATTCATATGATTGATTAAATATATATTACTTATAAGGCGTGATGGAGGAATTAGCTCACTAAACATAAGCTTACACCCACTCAAATTCCTTTTGTTGTAAGGTCATCTATTCATTAAGTCGAGCCACGGGATGCCCAAAGTTAGTCTTGAGCTTAGACGGGACTAGGAGATAATGTAGAGCGAAGGAGAGAACCACTTAGTACTGATTAGGAATTTTATAAATTTCTTTATACTAAATAGCTAGACCTATAGTAGCCATTTAGACTACCCAGTTCTGTTATTATTATTTTGGGAACGTTAAGTTCCATACTTTTAATTTAATATTATATCTAATCTACTAGTAAATATAAATGTTATGCTACGATACTATTTGTCTATGTAACCAATAGTAGCTAAGAGTAGAGGAAGCCTTATGCATCATATGGAAGGCCAATGATCAATAAAGGGGGTTGCTCATCAACCTTTATACAATATACGACGATCTATTACGACGAAGGTACTATTTGGGTCGTGATAGTTACAATGCATATCAAGTTAAGTATTAAGCCAAATTTAAGTTAATTCATCAAGCTCAAACAATTCAAGCATAATATTCATAGAGCAACCATAACATAGAGCTCAGCTCTCATCACAACAAATTAAATCTCAAACACAAGCATTGCATACTCATAAGTAGTTAACTATAATCACAAGTAGATACATACCAAAGTCTTCATATACTCTAAAATAATACCCAAAAAGTTATAAAATATTGATCCCACTTACTTATCCTGATGCTCACTGCAAAAGACTCGAACTATCAACACCTTGTTTACTATGAGACCCTATATATATACAAAGTCTAAATTTAGTTTTCCTAAGAGTTACAAAAACGTTAGGGTTTTATCTATTTGTATTTCACTAAATAGTTATATATATAAATATATAGATATTTAAAGTATATTATTATTTTCCTTATATAATGAAATATAGTTTTTATTATATAAGTTAAGTTAAGTTACTAAGTATCAATAATATACGCAGTTATACTTTAATCAATTAAATTACGTTTCAATTATGGTAAAGTTATCGTAGTTCGTAAATTCTAGTAATAGTATAGAGATATAGGTTGTATTACCTACGATTATTCGATTTTAGTAAAAGTAGTATTATTGGGTTCATACATACCTAACAATACATATTACAGTTTTTATTTTCTAGAGATAACTTTTAAAGGATATTTTGAGTTTCTGATATACCCATATGTACCTATAATAAATATTATTATATTATACTCATTTTATGTAATTGGAATATATTTTATATAAGTTGCAAATATAACTTAATAATATAAGTATTATTTATCCTTAATATGTATATATCTTAACTTGGTCGTAAAACTATTATTAAATATATTAAAATTTTATTTTACCAAATTTGACCAGCTTATCTATGTATAGTTTTTATTTCTATGTTTATCACATTTTAGCTTATTATTACTACAAACATCCCTCGATTGGTAATTTAAACTATTTTACTAAGTAAATTAGTAATAAATAGCTAGAGTCACCAAATAATTCCCAAAAAATTTCTATATACTCCTAAAAATATGAGAAATTCGGTCATTACTTGGTTTCATGCTATCGGTTTATCACCTATATGCTTGAAATTACAATTTTACCCCTAAATTACATTTAATTAACCAAATATTATCCTTTTCATACAAAATTATTTTCAATATATCCTAACATCACTAAAATTCACCAGAAGTTATATCTATCATTTCCATCAATTAATTTCATAAAAACCCATGTATTTCATCATTTTATCCTATTTCTAGCTATTTTTAGGGCCAAAAATTACATTAAATATCAAAGATACCTAAATAAAAAATATGGCTACAAAGAAATTAAATAAATATCATATGTATCCTACATAAAAAAATTGAGCTAGAAACTACATCATTTAATACATTTAATATGAAAGTCAAAATTCAGATGAACAGTTACTTACTTAAGCAAGTACCTAAAATATTCTAAATTTTACAAAAATAAAAATATCACATGAAATTATATCTAACATAACCTAAATATAAATTTTTCTATAATTTTTTGGGTGAATTTAATATTTTTTAAAATTAAATGAAAAATAAGGTAAAAGTTTGATTTACCTGTTCATCGGAGCTCTAATTGCTGCGGGGTAGTAGCTATTTGTTGAAACAACTAAGTGCTGGTGGTTCTCTATGGTGGTGGAAGGGTTTTATACCAAAACATATGGAGGTTAGGTAATTAGGTTAGGTTTGGTCCCTTTATTTTTTGAAATTTTTCTTCTATTTTCTATTGATTTTTATTCTATTTTTCTTTAACTGCTTTTGGTTCCTAAAGTGTTTAATTGAAATTCCAAAATCCTATTTATAAGAATTTGGGGTCAGTTGATTTTTCCTTAACCATTAAGAAATTTTTTTTCAATTTTTCTTTATCCAATTAAGTAGGAAGTGTCATAAATTAAGAGAATTCTCTCTCAATTCATCATGTTGCTATTGCTAGAATGTGCCATGCCACTTTGCTAAAATTCCCATACAATTTGGATAAGTTTTACTAATATTTTAATAAAATTTAAGTAATTTAGGGATATTATGTTAATATTTAGTTATTTTATTAATATACTAGTATATATATTTTATTTATATATCACATGTAACATGTAATTGTACTCGTATATTTATGTTTCTAACATATCTTTTATTTTTAAGATATATTTCCTACTTATCTTTATGAGTTTATCGCTTATTATCTATAATTATATAATTCGGGTTAATTTATAGGTATAGTTATTATTTATACCAAGTAGCTCATAAAAATACATATATGCTCATATAGTATATTATACTATATTATTTCCTTTTATAGCCTAATTAACTTATCTCTAAGTTTACATTACATTCCAAGCTTAATTTTAGGGATTTTGATATTTTTACACTATATTGAATAATCACACTTCTAAAGCTAAAATTGGGATTTTTTGTCATTATTTTTTAAATCTAATTTCACTGACCCACTTCAACTAATTTTTCCAACTTAGTTGTAAATTTTTGGTGCAATCGGATAAGTTTCCTTAAAGGCTCTAAATGTAGATACGATTACCTTAAAAGCAATTTTAGAGACTCATATAAAATAAATCCTCACTATTTTGATTGTATTCAAGCTAAAATTGGGATTTTTGTCGTTATTTTTTAAATCTAATTTCACCGAGTTACTTCAACTAATTTTTCTAACTTAGTTGTAAATTTTAGGTGTAATCAAATAAGTTTCCTCAAAGGCCCTAAAACTAGATGTGATTACCCTAAATACGATTTTAAAGGCTCATATAAAGTAAATCCTCACTATTTTGATTGTATTTTTAATATCTTATTATATTTTTGCTTTCAAGCAGCCAGAAATTCCTCAATTAGGATTATCATGTTTTTCATATAATTTTAGCCTAATCGGTTTACTTTCCCAAACGTCTAAATCAACTATTGACCTTAATTATGTAAGGACGGGACTTTACCCTAATACTCAAATGTCCATGGCCTGATTGCTAAATTGAAAGATATCACAATTTATGTAAAAAATTGTCGTAATTTATTTTTCAATAACTTTATATTTAAAACATTATGTGAGCACAATAATTTAATTATTTATTAAGTTCTAACTACTCATGAATAAAAAGTTTAAAGAAGGATTGTATATCTAAGCAATAAGTTATTTGGAAATCAATATAGACATTAATATAATGTATGCATAATTAGCCTTAAAAATACATATAAAATTTTAACAAAAAAAATAATTTTTCTTTACTTTTTATTTAGAAAAAAAATTATAGTTTGAATTACATATAGTTAAAGTAAATGTCTCTACTTACCTTTTAAATTATTGCATATAAGATATTGATGGCATACTTTTTATATAGTTGCTTCATGTCATTAAAATTATGAGAAAGAAACTAAAGTCAAGTTTGTTCCTAAATACACATAATATCATTAATTTTAAGGCAATATATAATCAAGGGATATACTGGTTAATGCTTAAGGGCACCCATTACAAATGGTGCAAATTAATATTACAGGCGAAATCATAAAATAGTAAAATTCTCTTTTTATTATAAAAAAAAAAACACTCTTTGATCATTTCCAACCACTTAAAAAAATTAATAAAAGTAGTTTAAGTGGAAGCGAAATAAAAAGGAAATGAGCATTGTGCAACTAGTGAAGATAAAATTTATTTAATTATTCTTACTTATTGACATTTTCTTTTTATTTCATTGAAAGGTCATAATTAAAAATTTTACTATATTTATGGATATAAAAAGATATAAGGACACAATAACCTTACAAAGTGTAAAAAGATGCATTGTAATGATGTATAAATGATAGAAGTTCAAGTGTAGAAAAAGAAATTTAAAGGCCATTAAAAAACAAAATTAAGGAAAAAGAAAAAGAAAAACCATTTTCATATTGAATGTAAAAAGACACATTGTAATAAGCTTTATCTATTGTTTTTAAGAGAATTAATATTAGTAAAAAACAATGTATTTTAAATTCCTAAATACTATTAGTGATAACAATATACAAATAGAAAAAGGTTTCTGAATATTTATATAAATGATATCTAAAAAAATCTAATATTCAACAATTCTACTAATTGACAACATAAAAAAGTAAAACTTTTGCATAAAGATATGGCTAATAAAACCTAGACAATGTTACTATATGAATAGGTTATGATAGACGGTAGAATTAATAACCTCACAAAAATAATTACCTATCACATTTTTACTTATTCATATTATACACTCATGGACTACATGTTCAAATTCATTATATATATATATATATATATTTATATAGGGATTTTTCTATAGTCTCATTCTTATTTTTTACAAGATCAATATCGTCCTCCATCTTACCCTTAATTTGGATTTATTTAAATCTCAACCATTGAATGAATTGTGAATTCAATGGTTAAGATTTAAAATAATGTGAATGAGTGATATGATGAAGAACAAGACTGGTTCAGTCAAAAATAGGGATGGGACTGTAGAATCTCTTATTTATATAGACAGTTGAAAAACTGTGGTTTCTATATAGTTTTTGTAAATTGTACATATAGTTTAGACGTAACTTACTGCAGAAGTAAGCTTATAATGGTTGATATAAATAATATAACATTGGTGGTCATATATATAATGGCATAGAGGAAGTATATAAGTAAACATAATGTAGACATTAAGAAAGAAGATAAACCTTCACTATTAAGATTAAATATAGAAGACCCATAAAAGCAAATATGAAAAGATGATAAAAAAAAGTACAAGGAAAAGAATAATGCAAAATAGACAAATGCTTCAACGAGGAGAGTAGAATAATTAATTTTATGAAAAAGAAATAAAAGCACCAAGAAAGAGACTAAAATAAATGGTTTTACCCAAAAAGAGTGGTTAAGAGCAATATAAGAGAAAAAATTAATAACGAAGAGTTATTATTGAAAAAGTTTAATATTAAAAAGTATCATGTTAATTAGATTAAATTGAAATGATATGATAAATTGAATGGACATAACTATTGAAAAAGCTTCCGAAATTTTATATTATAATATGATTGGCATGTTTGATTTTGTTAAATAATTGATATGATTAGTTTTAATAAATAATAAGTATGCGAACAGTCTCTAAGAGCTATCAAAACTTCCAAGACCTTAGAAAATGAATTTTGATCAACAAACTAATCAAGTAATTTGATGATGAAAGGTTTTTTTTTTTAAATCCTTTTGCAAAATATGTTATAACTTTTCTTTTGTATTAGCTTCTCAATAGTTTGTTTAATATCAAGTTGTTCTCTAAGTGTTAGATTTGGATCTATAACTATTTACTTAGATAATCGATTTTATAATGAAGTAGATTAATTTGTTCGTTTACTGTATTAATAAGTTCTTTATTCCAATTAATGGGATCTTTGAAGTTTTTCATTATAAAATATAATAAGAGATTTGAAAACAAAACTTCGAGAAATTTATATATACATATATATATATATATATAAGGTTACAATAAGGGAACTTACAATTTGAATAAAAGAATCTTTGATATAAATTTTAAATGAACTAGAGGTAACTTATAGAGATATTGAATAGGCTATAGAAATTTACAATAAAAGAAAAGAAAAGAAAGTAGTAAAGGAATGAGAATGGCAATGAGGACAGTGATGATAATCTAGTGTTTACATGAGGACGAGTAAAAACGGTCGATGCCTTCCTTGCCTCAAAATTATTCTACTTATAATTAAGTAAAGGAATCCTTCTTCGAACAAAGCTGCAGAATATATATCCTTAAGATGTTATCTTTAGATAAAGCTAAGTAGAATTTGTCTTGAAGATTTATTTTTTTAATAAAAGCTAAAGGAATCTGACATTAAATAAAGCTACAAATAACTTTTAGTAAAGCTGTTTAAGTATGGGAATCTTTACTATAGATTTTTTATATTGTTATACTGGTGCTTTTGAAAAAACTATCATGCTTGAACAATAATTTTGAACAATCCTATTTTTTCTATATGACTTTATTGAACAAAAAAATTTTATTGATTAAATGATGACACACTTTAGGCTCTCTATATTACCATAATAAACAAGTTAAATTTTGAACAATCACTCATAATGAGATTAAGATTGAGAAATGTTAATTTCATAGCAATCATCCTTATTTTAATTGAGGTTATTACTATCAAAACTAGCTTCGTCCTCAAACATCTTAGAGGCTAATTGAATTATTCTTCTCTTATATTCAATGGAGTTTGAGATCCCCGCTAAGTTCGCTAAAACTTACCCTTGTCTTTTAAAAATTCACGATTTTGAACAATGTTCTTCTTTGATTAATCTACATATGCTTAAACCGTTCTAGTATCTGCCATTGATACATTGAACTTCTCACACCATTTGATACAGAAAACTCTTTTGACAAATGGTTGTTCATGGGGACCTACTTCTATGGAATAGGTCTATGTCATGATCCATCTAAGATTGAATATTGCTACTAATAATAAAAATTTGAAAAAAAAGTAATTGATAACATTATCTGCAAAATATTTAAAATCCTTATTGAATTTCTATTGGCAATATCTTTTCATCATGACTAAAGTAATCAAAACAATTTGCAAACCACACTAAGATTTCACTTTGAGTAGTTTTTAATTGAATAAATCAAGAATAGGAATAATTTTTTACAAAGAATACATTTTCCCATACATTGATATAATCATAATAATCGTATGCTAATGGAATAAAAGTTTGAGAAAACATCTTAGCAATCCAAGGCCGTTGATTCCATTACTTGAGTGTCAGGACTCTCTTAATCTTGCATTTGCAATAAGTGACTTCTCTGCCTTCTCCTCATTGATGAGTTAATTCTATGCTATTAGTACCTACAAGAATAAATTCATGAAAGACACAATTCTTCCTTAGATCAGTAGGATAGAAATGAAAATCTTTTGAAAAATATTTTTTGACTATTTCAAATGAGACTTTTTGTGGGAAGTTTTTAGAGAATTCAATCTCGATTGGAAATAATTCTTGAGAAAGTTTCTTTTGTAAATAATCTTTAACTTAAACATAGGGTGGTTAAGCTACATAGGTCGAATTAAGTGCTTGAAAATGGTTTTGATAATGAATTGGAAAATTAATCATAGATACAGAGAAGGAGCTTTCTACAGCACCTAAATAAGTTTTTAGAACAAGAGGTCGAGTTGTTGATTTTGACAAAGTTAAAGGAGAAAATTTGATGGCACAACCGGCTTTAGTTTTTGGTTTCAACATTCTTTCTTTGAAGAAATTCTCTTGAATGGAAATTAGTAAGAAAGTTGGATCCTCCTTTAATAAAGTCTTCAAGTCAAGAATTGCTTAATTAATATATATCGATTCAATTTCAAAATCGAAAGCAAATAAAATGACTTACCATCTAGCAAACATTTGTTTTGACATAAAACTTTTAACATATTTAAGTAAAATTTCTTTGATTAGATTACAATATACTCGAATTAAAAATTTCTTTTCAAAAAAGATCAACTTAAAATTTTAAAACACATAAAATTATTGATAAAACTTCCTTCTTAACTATTGAATAATGATTTGAGCACTTTACCATATTCCTAAACAATACTTTACAACTTATTCTGGATTACTGAGCAATTGTTTTAATATTCCACCAAATCCTATATCTGACGCATTAATTTCAACTATAAATTTAGCATTAGGATTAATTTTTCCAAGAGAAGGTAGATTTTTTACCTCTTATTTGATTTCTTGAATAATTTTAGTCATCTTGTTATTCCAAGGTGAAGGATTCTTCTTTAATCTCTAGCATATGAGTTTCACTTTGGTTTTAAGTTTTTAATAAAATCTGAGAAATAATTTAGACATCTTAAGAATCTTTGCGATTACTTTTTTATCTTTTATTTCATTAGAAAATTCTATAGATTTATCTATAGGCTTGATTAGTTATTTGTGAATATCATGGCTTAAAAACCCAGTTCTAGTTTGAAATAATTTTATCTTTTTTTTAGAAACTACTAAACCATTCCTTTTAACTATGTTGAAAAGCGTATTTAGATGTTTAAAATATTAATATATATTTCTTGAAAAGATTAAAACATCATCTATATAAACTATTAAAAACATGAGTATGGTGTAAAGATTTCATTCATAATATTTTAAAATTCAAAAGGAGCATTCTTGAGTTCGAATGGCATTATATTCCACTCGTAATGATCGAAAGGGATTAGGAAAGCAGTTTTATATCTATCCTCCTCACTTATCTGGATTTAAGATTTCCCAGAATCTTGAATTCATGTTAAATTTTGAAAAAATCTTCAGATACCTAATTCATTTGAGAACTGAATTTAATGGTTTATAATTGATAACTAATCTTGGAGCACCTTTTTCTAGTTCTAATTGATAACTAGTCTTGATCTCTTATTAGGCTAAGCAGATCAGGTGATTTGGATTTTCTGATTAATTTTTTATTTAATAAATCTTAAATTCCTTTTTACAAAATTTTAATAATTCTTGATACATTTGAATAGGCCTTACCTTTATAAGGATTTTATTTTTGATAAATCCTTCTACATAAGGCAAATTTACTATGTGTTTTTTTCTTAACCAAAAGACATTGGAAATTCCAGAGCAAATTTCCTTTTCAAATTTTTGTTGTAATATTTCGATTTTTGTTTAAATTTCCTTTTGATTAAGTTGTGAATTTATTCTTTCTTTTTCTATTTCTTCTTTAAAAAAATTAATATGTTTTAATTTTCTTTCGATTTGACTAATCATGTTTTCATTTAAGAAATTGAGTTCTTTTTCTCTCATAAGGTAAACAAGTTTAAAAAATATGTCTTTATCTTTAACTTTTGTTTTCAATCCATCACATCTTATTGAAAAAGGGTAAAGCATGGTAAAAAAATAGAGTTCCAAGTATTGCTAAATTATTAATATTTTTTACTAAAATAAATGAAGATTTAAAATTAATGCCTTCTTAAATGATCTTCGCATTAGATAATTTATAATTTATATTTAATCTGGACCCATTGGCTGAAACTAATCTTTTTTATCATTTTTGATGAAAATTTATTGGGATTAAATCTTCTTAAATGCAGTTTTGATCAACACTTAAATCTAACAAAGCCATTACTTCCATACTAAACTTATTTTTGTGTAGCTATTGTTATTTTGATATACCATTTTTGAATATTTATTTTATTAATTAAATTAACATACTCTTCAACCTCTTGATCATTTTCTTTTTCTTCTTCAAATTATTCTTCACCCAAATCTTGAATATTTTGTATTTTTTGTTATTTTTTTATCTAATCTTTTAAATGCATATACTTAAATTTTAAGTCTTTTCTTTCTTTTTCATGGCATTTATTTCTTCTTGAAGACTTTTTGTTATTACAGGCTGTTCCTTCTTTGAAAATCTATCATAAATCTTTTGTAATGAATATCTTTTATTTTTATCTTTATCTTTTTCTTCTTGCAAAGTCATTTCTCTAATTTTGAGCAAATATTCTCTTTATTTTTCTGAATCTTTTGTTTAATCAATCATTTCTAATAAAATTTTTTCCTCACTAGTGACAACATTTATTTCTTTATATGAACAAACTTTTTCAAAATAGCAATCTGAATCTTCATTGAGTGAAGTATCAGAATCACTTTTAATTTCTTCAATACAATCATAATCTTCCTCACTTGATATACTACTTTTAGAATTACTGTTATTTTATTATTTTGAGTGTCTCATCTTTAACTTCTTCTTCTAAATCTAAGTTATTAATTTTCTTTAATTTTGAACGCTTAGGAGAGATGTGTCCTTTTGTGCCACACTTGTAACCTTTTATTTCTTTTTTAAATTTTTATTTTCTAGTTTATAATTTCTATATTTTTTTTAATTTCTATTTTCTCAAATTGTCTTTGATTTTTATGTTTTTTAGTTTTCCTTTTGACTCTTGATAAAGGGGATTGAATTTTTTTGAAACCATATTGATAACAAAAATTTCCTAACTTTCTCTTAAGACTATCTTTTTCTTTCTTTATTTTTTATTTTAGTTTTAAATCATTACATAAACTTAGATCTTCTAAATTGACAATATTGATGAGTTCTCCAAAAGATATATTTTAGTAATATGAAGAAATACTATATTCTTTTGAAATCCTTTCTTAGACTTTATTTGCAAATAGCATTGGAAGGTCACTATGAAGTGCTCTTTCCAAAAACTTCCATTACAATCTTGTCTTGAAAAAACCTTAGTAAGAAAAATATCTTTATACTATCTAAAGTCATTTAGAGTTGAACATCTTAAATTTTGAAGAATTTCTCCATTTTTTTCCTAACTGAGTAAGATTTCCTATTAACTATTTAGTGATTACATAAATTAAAGTTGAACAACATCTTCCATTGATATCGATGCATTATTGATCATTAAATCCTTTTTTACATTAAGGATATATTGTCTTTCATTAATTTTCCCACCATCCTTTAAGCATTCTCGTAAATTCATATACTAAAATTCTTGCTATCTGATTATCAGTATTATTTTGTTATTTGAACGAATTTGATGCAATAATCATTTGATTAAGTATATTTAAGACTTCATGTTTTGCCATCTTGTCTATATTTCACTCATAAATTGCTTCTTCATAATATCTAGCTAAATCTATGTATGGTTTGTCGTTGTACATGGCATTTAAAGGAGAGGGTCTTAAATACCATAACCTTTGATTTGAAGCAGTTATCAACCTTTGAAGGTTATTAATTTTATTAATAGTAAGCTTTTGAGAAAATTTCCCTGATAATTCTTCTATCTTTATCAATGGTATTGATTACATCTTTACTTTTTGTTTCTAATTTACTTAATCTATTTGAAATTTCTGATAATTATTTATCTCTTTTTCTAAACTTAAAATTTTGAATATCTAGAATGATCATTGGTGGATAAATAGGTTTTGAGATTTTTTAGGATAAACTGTTTTGAATATAGACTTTCCTTTATCTTATTTATTAGTTAGCATATTTTCAAATTTATCAATCTATTGACTAAAGGTATAAAGAACTTGATTAGTATAATTATTTTGAGCTTCTATATCATTTAAGTCTTAATTTTCTCCAATTGTTTTCTTAAATGGAGAAGCTTTGATTAACTTATCCTGAATTTCAAAATCTACTTCTTTAAGTAGGGGATGGATTCTTATAATAGGAACCTTTTGTGTTTCTCACTTTTGAGTTGATTTGTTTAAACTTTGAATAGAATACATCTTATCTAAGCGAAAGTTTTCTTTAAGCCATTTGAAAAAAGGTTCATTTCTTCGCAATATGGTTTCCATATCAGAATACCACATCACTTTTATTGCATAAGTTTCTTCCTTAGCATATTTCTTGAAATATTTTAACCTCTTTTTTTTTTGTTTTCTTCTGAAAGAAAATTTTCTCTTAAAACATCTTTATTGATTTTAAAGGGCTCTTCTGAGTTTATCATATTTAATTCATCAATTTGAGAATAAGTTCATGAGTAGGGTTGATAAACTAGTTCAAAAACCTAACATTGGAAGTTTATTCCCTAAGCCTAACCGATTCATTATTTGACCTAGGACCTCTGGTTCTCCTTCTTGAGTTTAGCTGTTTTGAACAAGGGATATTTGATCCATATTTAATCTACTAAGGCAGTCTTCCATCCTAAGAGCAAAGGGTCTCTTGTTTGCATTTTTAGGAAATTGAATTGTAATGCTTTTTATAAACCCTATAAATTTTACATTTTAGATTTAAAATAGAATTTGAAGAACCAATATTATTCTCTAGGCTTAATCAGACCGAAGAAATTAAAATTGAGAAAATTTTCAATCGAAACCTTAAAAGCAAACTCAAAAAACCTAGAGATAAAGTTCTATGAATCCTAATAGCGTATAAAGACTCTAAACCCAAGTACGTGTGACCATAAATTAAAAATTCAAATTATATAAAAACTCTAAACCATAAACCCTAGAGCCATAAAACCTTATATTAAACTTCAAATGCAATAAAAACCCTAGATTGAAACATTTCACTTTGAATTACGTAAATCGCATAAACTCGATAATGAATAGTAAGAGATATCTACAAATGATAACAATTAATCAAATTAAGTCAATTGAGGTAATAAATTAATAAAATTACTAATTTATCTCAAATGATATATTTTCTCCAAAAGTAATACTAAAATCGTAAGCATATCTTCAAAGCGCTCAAACCCTCATAAAACCCTAAAATGAGAAAAGCCTTAAAACAAATTAGAAACTAAAATTTAGTGTGAAAAGTCCTAATTTAATTAATAAATTCCAATTATATAGCCATATATTAAGTAATTACTAATAATTCACTAAATTGTTAAAATAGCCCTAATTTGCCTTCTGAAATCGCGATCGATTAGTGATAATCGATTCCAACCCTTAGAAACCCTAAATTAATTAGATAAAATGATCCAATGGGCTTGATTAACTTAATTAAAAATGAAAAACCCTAAACTATGTTTAACTATGGCCATCTACACTGGTAATTAGAGTTGTAAGCTTAAATTGCATTTTAATCATCTACATGCATCATAATTAGCTAAAGATAATTACAATTAACTATATAAGACAAGATAATTAATTAAGAAGGCAGATAAACTATTGCCTCGATTGGCAAAAATCATAAAAAGCAAATCGGTCCCTTCTTATGCTTGTACTATGTAACCAAGAATGGAATGGATTGGTTCCCCACCACACCCACTCACAATCAACCCCTTTTTAACCCCTCCATCTACATTTTACTCCATCTTCTTCCCTAAAATAAACCTTAGAAACACTCTTTAATACACAATTCAAAAACAAAAGAAAAATAAGAAGGAAGGAAACAAGAGTAAGCTTCTTGGACCTAGCTGCACACCCAAATGCCCCAAGTTATAACTCTCAACCACCACTTTCAAACGACACAAAACCACTTACATTTAAATCCTCTTCCATCCCCCTTTCTCTTTAACAAACATCTTTCACCAAAGGAGTCTGTTTCATCTTCCAAAAACGAATGCAATGAGACCCTTCGAATTTCCACCAAGGTAAACTTGCATCTTATCAACTTTCCTTCTAATTTGAGTTTATAAGCATGGTTCCTAGGCTTAACAACTAAGGGAAAAATTATTAAAATGCCACCTTTGCTTACCATTACATGCCCATACATGTGCATTTTCTTAAATTTTTAGTATAGTAAACATGTTACATATAACTTTAAAAGCACATAAGTTGTAGTAAGACGATAACTTGAAGAAAAGTAGAAGAATTATCATCATATCTTCATTCCCATACTTGGGCCAAAACATATGTATGTATATTCCTACTATATTTTTTATTTCTCATGTTGATTTTGGTAGGAAATGGTTTTAGGTACATTTTAGTAATAGTTTGATACATGTTCTAGTAAGTTAAGTACATGATGTATAAAAAGCCCTCAAAAATCATCTTAAACCACCCCAAACATATCGAAACACAGGCTGTAAAATGTTTATTAATGGGTTAATCACATAAATAATTAAAGATAATTAAGATTTATGACTTAATCTTACAAGATAAAAGGCTAAACAAGATCTATAGTGAGTAGTTAGGCCTAAAATGGATATTAAGTTTAAAAAAACCTACTTGAGACCCAATTAATCATTAGTATCAAATCTAGAACTCATGATAAAATGGGTCATTTAATCATTTTTGTAAACTATTAAGCCCATTGGATTAGGATAAAGTTAAGATATGAGCCCTAAGACATAAACTAGGCCTAAATTTAACTAAAAGGCCCACAAACCGAGCCTTAGGACCACTTAATCACTCATGATCAAATCTGTAACTTTGTGAAAAGTGGACTAAACTTAAGGCCAATGATGGGCTTAAGTTTAAAAAGACAAGTAGGATTAAGCCTGAAGCCTTAAATTGCAAAATGATCCTAAAGCGCCTTAAGAAAACCAAAATACAAGCCTAAATAATACATGACCAGATCCAAACCTAACTTAAAAAGACTCAATATCTTATTGAACCCTAAGGCCCATCCAAGACATCCACTATAGGCTTCCTAAAGAGTTGAAGCCTTAAACTTAAAAAAAGAGCTCATTTAGACCCATAAGAGCAACACCAGGGCCTCAAATGAAAATTTAAAGTGTTAGGTAGAAAAGGTTCACTAAAAATACTTAAAAGGAAGCCTAAAATATGAAGTGCAAAAGGCCAAGATAAAAAAACTAAGTCCAAAGCCTAAAACTAGGCCTAAACTCTAAAGTGACCAAACTTACCTTTTGAGTGCATGAACTTATAAGGCCTAAATTGAAAATTTGCTAACCCTCAAGGAAAAAATGACCTTGCCAAATGAAAGAACACTAAAAAATGATGAAATCAACCATAAGAACACAAAAAATAGACTTAAAATAAAGAAATTAAAGCAAAAACAAGTTTTAACTGTACTCAGGGATTAAGACAAGCTTTAATAATTAGGTAAACTTTTAGGTTTTTGAAGAAACCCTCTTCCAATTACATACATATACATTATTATTATGTTTTAGGTGGCTTAATTTCTAATTCAGGAGCCTTGAAGTTCAAGATAAGTAAGTAAGCAGCGAGGTAAGGGAGTTTCGACGAACTGCCACTTGCTTGTATTTGATAATTGTTTAATGTTCCATTACTTGCCCTTGGTTGTCTGTTAAGTGACTGGTTGTTTTGTATGCCAAGGCCCATATGATTACCCTATTAAAATTGGTAACTTTAAATATTTTGCCAAATTAACCGGATATACCTGTCACATGTCTATAACCCATTAGTTATGGATTATGATGTCTATAACTTTGTTGAGTTTTCTGAAAAATTTGCGAAAAAAAATTTTGAAATGCATTACAATTCAAAGAAAGATTTATCAACTTAATGAGTACTCATAGTAGTCTCTTGAAACATTTTACTTATCGAGGCAAAGCTAGTAGACCATCTTCAGTTGATTGATAGTGAGTAGCTTGAGTTAGAACTTGCATGGTTTAGCTTGTAAGGCATTGTATGGATTTGTTGATAGTAAGCCCGTGGGGCGTTGTATTGATTATTGATAGTGAATATCCCTATATAGGGTCCACCTAATTGATTAGTATAGTATTCTTGACTAGGGTAAGAGTTAAGTTCTATCTATTGGGATAGTACCCACAAATAGCCTCATACAAGTAAGGTGAGGCACCCCGTGCAATTATGTATGGGAGATAATCGACGTATAGACAACGTAAATCTACACCTTCCATAGTTTCAGAGCCCCATGGATGTGTTATTTGCATTCACTACGTATGCATTCATTTTATATGTAGTTAAACTACATGTTTATTAATAACGCTTGATAACTTATTTGAACGATAGTAGTAAGAGATAAACTTACTGAGCTATGGTATGCTCACCCCCTAACAGCTCCTTTTTGCAGGTAACCAAAAGTTGGGAATGGGCTAAGATTAAAGTGTAGAATGTTCTTATAGCAGCTGGATTAGACGAATAAGATTACTTTAGTAGGTTATATTAGTAAAGCTAGATCTTTATAATATTTAGTAACTCTTGATGTCATAAAAATTTAATTATCCTATCTTATTGTTTGGTAGGTGGTTATAACTCTCTACAGTCTTGATGGACTATGAATTGTTAGGCTACCCTACTTGCTTATATAAACAAGTAAATGTAAGTAAAATGAATAAACACCCTTAGAAACTTAATAGTTAGAGTCTTGTAACCTCTTACTTATAAGGCGTTCTTTATATCATAGGCGTATACGTAATATGAAAATTTTAAGAAAAACTACTGAGCCCCCTTGTGAGGTGTTATACTTTCATTATTAACTCGTCAAGTAAGAAAAGGTTTTGATTGAGAAATACTAGGCCTTACTTCTTTCAAAGTCCATTATTTTGGAAGCAAAACTAAAGCGTGATTATCCTACTTAGGGTTTGCTTTGTACGAAAAGGGAAAGACTATTTTGGAGGTTAATACTAACATGGGAAGAATTGAGTTGGAATATACTAATGCAGTTCTTATCCCTATTATTGTCACTGTTGAAAGCCCATAAGGGTTAAGCTAAAAGGCTTAAGTATTGAGCTAGGCTCTGAGCTTAAAATAAATGAAGCCTGGAAGTTATATTCAAACTGATTATGATAGTATAATGCACTAGCATCATAGGACAATAGCATAGGATAATATCATATAACTAACTTATAGGTGACACATAGACACCTTACGTGAATATTCCACTGGCACATAGGAGTGTATTACTATATAAATATTAAAATTCCATTTACAAAATAAAGAATGAAAAATACAAAAATATTCATTCCTCCCACAATTCTTGCATTCGAGAATTATTTCCTTCCTACATTCGAGAATTAAGTTTTTTACTTATTATAATTGGTATCGGAGACTCCTAGGTCGGAGACCATGGCAACACTTAAACAAGGTACTATAAAGGAAAGTTTAAAGGCAATATAGGATACATTGAAAGTGCTATAAGATTGTGTATCTAAACAAAATAAAGATATCGTTGAGCTAAAGTCTCAATAAGTTTAGAATACTACTACTTCGACCACTACAACATTGGAGCTAGGAAAAACACCCATGACTACTATTCCATTAAAGTTAGTATCATCAACACATTACCAAAAGCATCTATCGAGGTAACAGCTCCAAAGGTGGAATTTCCTATATTCAATGGAGATAACATCAAAGACTAGGTTTACAAAGCAGAACAGTATTTTGCTATCAAAATGACATCAAAGAATTAGAAAGGAAAGATTGCATCCATGTACTTGGAAGAAAGAGCTCTTAAGTAGTATTATTACTATACTCGAAATCATGTTGACCCAACTAATCTTAGTTAAGATGAGTTAGTTAAGGTTATGCAATCTAGGTATGGGGACAAAGCATATGAAGATTTGATGGTTAAACTTAAAGAGCTTAGGTAGTAGGGTAGTTTATGAGAGTACATAGAAGATTTTGAACATTTGACTACCATGATTCAATTACCCAAACCTTACCTTATCAGCCGATTCATTGCTAGTCTTGATACCAACATACAATTCCTTATCTAAATGTTTAATCCACAAACCTTACAATAAGCATTTACTTTGGCAAAAATTTAAGAAGCTAACCTACTTTCATCCAACCAAAACTTGAAAACCACTAAAACCCTTTCCACACCAACCACCTATATACAAAAGACCCCATTCACCTAGAAATTTACGCTCTAACCCATAACTAAGCATGACCTACTTACCTACAATCCTCATCCTCTTTCCCTTCACCCCAAAAGCCCAACAAAAAAAAATCAAATATACTCTTAGAATTACTCCTAATGAGCTAGAAGAAAAAAGGAGGAAAACACTAAGATTTTGGTGTGATGAACCTTTTAGACCTAGCCATCGATGTAAAAATATTAGTGGTGGAACTAAAAGAAGAGGAAGAAGTATCTATTGAGGTGGAGAAGTTGACTGGTGAGCTAGAAACGAATTTTTCCAAACTTACTCTATGCTCTATGGCGAATAAGAGTGTAGATGAGGCTGGATGCATGAGAATCATTGGCTAATACAAGAAATAAAATCTCAACATTTTGATAGATACTGAAAGCTCCTTGAATTTCTTAAATTCAAGGTTAATGAAGGGTTTCAGCTATACATTCATAGTTGTGGCGCCACTTAAGGTTTCCTTAGCAGATGGCCAAACCATGTTATGCTAAGCCAAGGTTGAAGGATTCACATAAATTATGCAAGGATTGACTTTCATGGCTGATGTTCATTTGTTATCATTAACTGGATATGATTTAATTTTAGGAGTGTCGTGGTTAACAGCAATTAGCACAATTTAGTAAAATTTCAAGGCTCTCTCCGTAGAGTTTGATTGGAAGCAATAATGGTGTAAGCTTATTGGGGATGAGGAGCATATACGACCTATAGCAGGTAAAACTTTTTCAAAAATCTTGAATACTGAAACTACATTACAATTTCAATGTTAGGTAGTTTGCTATCATAAGATTGATGATGATAGAGTTTCTGGTTAATAATTGTGGCTTGAACCATTTAATCTATTGGAGGAATATCATGATCTCTTTAAAGATTCTAGGGTATTGCTTCCTCTAATGTTTTATATTCTTTAACTTACTTACCCATTTACTTACCTTTATCTCGTTCTTAGTTGTTGTGATATCTAAATTCTTATCGATCTTTTTTAGGTTCTCGCTTAGATTCCTATTATGTATCTCTTAAAGTTCTTTCAACTTCTACAAGTATTCTTTCTCTAAAGTGGCATTTGTAATATAACTTCTAGTTCCCTTTTTCCAATATCTTTCATTGACCTACCAATTATAAGGTACATTTTGTGATATGTATTTATGTTCTCACCAAGAGTATGGAAAATCCTCTAATTAACCTTGTTATTCCACAATAGTTAGTCTTTAAGTTTACCATAATTCTATACTAAATCCTCTAAGTCAGATTCTATTATATCCTCTGAGTTAAGTCATGCTCTACTTTTTTATTATCATAAGCTTAACCAATCCATGCTTTACCATTAAACCACAACTACATCCTAGATTTTAGTTGCACCCTAACTCTCATCCCGATCCTTCTAAACGTACTTGTTATCGGGCATTGCCAATCTTCTCTAAGCCTCATAAATTATACATCCTTCAATTTCACCATAATACAGTAGCATAACAGATAATAAATTATCACTTGACTTTATAGTTGTTAATAATTCATAAATCTCTATGTGCATTATAACGAGAGCATAGAAATCAATTTGTTTAAACTTAATGATTACTATTTAAATATGTGATATAATCATAAGAACTAAACCTACCTTTAACAACTAAGATTCACTAAGTGCTCCTATAGCCTTCAAACATTACCATTTTGATTACTTTTAACAATGACGTTAGAAATTATATCATTGAAACCACCACAATTGTGACCTCCTTATTCATTAGATACCGTCTTCCCCACAGCAACAGTAGTAATACAAATTTCTACTTATCCTTCAATACTCCCAATCATCCAACATCTACATGATAATTCACTTAATACATATACGAATTTCATATAATTTCACCAAAACATAGAGTAACACTCAATCAGTCCATCTCAAGATAATTCCCATAATTAAACCCTACAATCCATAAACTTTTCATCACCAAACACAACAAGTTAATGATTCAGAACTCAAAGGTACATATAACATAAGAGAGATTAGCATTTACCTGTTACTCGTTATGGCTTTTCATTATATACTATCTCATATATATATATATATATGTGTGTGTGTGTGTATGTGTGTGTGTGTATAGTCTAAGTCTTTTACATACTACTTATTTTCCGCACCTTCAATGTCTTTAAAGTATTCTACTCATTTTAACTATAACGTCTTAAGGTTAGTTCAAGTTAGTTCATTTAAGTCGTGCTTTAAGTGAATTTTCAAGGACCATGCTCTAATACCACCTTGAACTGTCACACCCCAAACTAGAGAATCGTAACACCCCCACCGTATAAACCAACCTAAACTAGAAGCTAGCCACTTTAGCCACTAACATAAGTATAGTTTACACCAAGCTTCTACCACTCCGCAACTTTGAATCATCCAATTCAATATCTATTTGGTATCAACCTATGATGCAACTTTCTAAAATAACTTTTGAAAGAAACTCCGTAGTATATAAGTTTGAGAAGAAAACAAGTTTTATAAATAACCTCAAAAAAATGACATGATAAGGGTTTATAAAAATCCATAAGATTACAAAACATAGTATCGATAACTACAATGGAAAACTAAAGGGTCACTTAAGGAAACCTTATTAGTTTTCTTAAGGGTTAGTAAAGTCAATCAATAAAATAGGAATCTAACAAATTGGTCTTATATCTCATTCCCTGACCCTGATCTCTAATCTTCCAAAACTTAGAGTAGTACCGATAATTTTACTAGGAAGCCTACAAAATAACTATTGGGAAGTAAGTAACAACTTGCTCATTAAGTGGGTCAAAGACAATAGCACATATCTACCATCAAACAACCAAGGTTTTCAAGCAAGGTTAATTAAATGTAATGCATTTTCAAGCAAATGTTATCACCTAACGTTGACCGGTCATTATGAGATTAGGAAAATTTCACCCGTTCTAATCTGGGTTTTGGAGTTTATCATCGCACACTTTGCAAATCAAAACCAAATTGAGGCTTATACAATAGAGAAACACGTTCCACCCGAGAGTTCACTTTGAAGTACGGTCCCCAATCTTATTGTGACCTCTTTTCCTATTACTTAGTTCAACTATAGGTAAGGAAAAGACGCTTTTTACTATCCTCATCGAATGATCTGTGTTTGGCCCGAGAATCCTAGTCTTTCCCTTATTAGGTTGTGATGTAAGTTCAATTAAAGGTTAAGTCAAGTTTGAATTAGTTTGCCTCTTAAGGTGATTAAGCAATTTTTACATAATTCAATCAGTTCAATACCATAAGGCAACCAATACATAAAGTCTAACACTCCATAACAACAATAGAATATCCAAGCACATGCACTGCACATAAACAAGCTAATAGCTTACAATCACAAACATAACACATACTAAAGTCTCTAAGTATTCTTAAACAATACTCCAAAGTACGATGAAATATTGATTCCACTTACCTAGAACTCAATCGCTCTCTAACTCGATTGTTCACTTGTCCTTGTAAGTAATCCCTTGATGTTTATCTTGAGGTAGTATTTATTCTGCATATAATTTAGGAAATATTGCTAATTTACTCATTTATAATAGAATTTGGTTGATCAATTGTTGGTTCATAGCTTACACCCTAAATATTGGAAGTTTAAAATAGTACTATAAGTTTATGTTACCTTTCCATAAAATATTTAGTGGAAAAGCTTATGAGATATCCTTTACTCTGCTTAGGTATTGAAGTTCACCACAGATTCATCCTCTACGTCAATCTCTAAGGTTAGTAAATCTCTAAGATTTTTAATAAACACTGTTTGAGCTAAGTTTTAAGTTGAGTCATCTTTAAAGTTCTTAAACTAGAAGCTTTTGAGTTATTTTTTTACTAAGTTGTTGCATCCACTAAAATTTAAATTTCTTAATAGAAACCCTCGAAAATATCATTTGAGTTCAATCAGCTTCATAATTTCAAGGAATCTACCTTCTTAACTTTCCTTAAAGACCCACAACTTGAAGGTTCCTACAAATACTCCCTTTAACTTAGCCTCTAAGGTTCCCCTGTTTTATCATTCGCTCATACTCTTGCTTCTAATTAGCTTCTAAGTGAATATCTAATAGAACATATGACCCCTTACTTCCTCTAAGATACCTTCTAACTTTGTTATTTATAGAGTTTTTAATAAAATCATCCTTCACTTCCCTTATTTTTACCTTTTAGTTATCATGTTTGCTTCTAACCTACTCTTTGAGTATCAATCTAATGCAAAACTCATTTCCATAATCCTCTAAGTTATCATTTTCTCCTATCCAACTTCATATAGTTAATTAATTTATTCACATCTCTCCTAAGTTTCAGTTACAGGGACTTATTTTATACTTCATTATTCCTCAAAATTCTCATCTAACACATCAAGATTCATCAATTCCTTAATTCTTATACTACCAAGTTATGCATATAAGACACATATCCTTTATTTTTTTAACTTCCTCTAATAAAACCCCTCTTAACAACATCCATATATAACAAAATACATCAAAAATCAATGAAGCTTAAAATCTAAGTGAGGTGGTTAAAGAAAATTCCATCAATTTCATTAAAAATGCCATCTTATTTATAATTTAGGGGCCCAAAAATTATGAGAAACATAGAAAATATGTTTTTTGCAAAACTTTACATAGTGATGTAATATAAATATAAGGTAGTTTATAGAAAAATTTTGAGATCAAAGCTACATTGTTCAACTCATTTATTTTGATATCGAAAATAGCTCGATTTCTTAAGAGTGTATACTGTAGTTACTAAATTTTTACATAACAATACTTTTCCTAGATTCTATACATAAAAAAATATGTAAGAATAAATTTTTGTATAATTTTCTAAGCAATATTTATATTTTTAATAATTTAACAAAATTCGAACTAAAATACAACCCTCTTCGAAAACCTTAGCTTTGGCCACCAATGGATAGTTTAAGTATGTCAGTCAGCCTAAACGATGGATCTACAATCGCCAAGTAGTGGTCGCCTGTTCCTAATACCTTACTATCCATGCCTACTCCATCAAGCTCAATTTACTTCCGATTTTTCTACATTTTTCCTAAATTCCTTCTTGTTGCTTTTTATCTTCAACTTATTTTCCGTAACAACTTATTTTTCGTAACTTCTTATTTGCATATGAATTATGATTGAAAGCTTCCTGGAATTTTTTGAAGCTTTTTTGGGTGGGTTTTATATTTTTTCTTCTCTCTCTTCTTTGATATTGAGTATATATATTACATGTTTTGCTTTATTAGATCACCCACACTTGTCTTCATTCTTCTCACATCCAATCTAGGAGATAACCAACTATACTATAAATGTTCATGAATTTTTATTATTTTTCTTTATTTATTTTACCTTAATTTAAGCTTAATCGGGTAATTTGGATAATTACAGGTACATATTATTATATAAAAATTACATATGGGATATATATAATTACTCTAGATGTCATTTTATGTTTGTAATATTTTTATTACATATATAATTTATCTCTAAATATTTATGTGAGCCTCTAAAATCATAGTTAAGACAACCGAGCCTAAATTTAGGGCCATCAAGGAAAAATTATCTGATTGAACCCAAACTTTTTGACTAAGATAAAAAAGTTAATCAAAGTGACTCGATAAAATTAGATTTTGAAAATAGCAACTCAAAATCCCAATTTTACTCCTAAAAGTATGATTATTTAATATAGTATTAAATCACTCGAAACCTCTAGAATTATACTCGGAATACGACGAGAACTTAAAAATAAGTTAATTAAATCATAAAATAAAATAATATAGTATAATTTACTATATGAACATATATATATTTTTATGAGTATACCCGGTATAAATAATAATTATACCCGCAAGTTAACCCTAAATTACTTAAATGAATATATTATGTGTTGGATTTATGAAAATAACTAAGAAATATATATTAAAAATAAAAGTGATGTTAGAAACATAATTATACAAGTATAGTTATATAGTACACCTGATATATACATAGGATATATATACTTGTATATTAATAAAATCACCAAATACTAACATATATATATAATAATAATACTATTAAATTAAAATATCTACATAAACTCATCTATATGGCTGAATCATGTCTAGATTTGGTTGGAGAAAAACGTGGCATCACCAATTCAAATACATAAGCTGAATCAAAAGCTAAACACGTAGGATAATGATACCACCTACTAAAGAATTTATGAGATAAGTATACATTTATGGAGGAAAAAATTCTGGATGCCCCTAGCTAGTATAAAATTAGTTCCAAAACATAACTTAAATACTTTAGAACCTAAAGCATCTAAAGAAAATCAAAGGAAAAAAAATTTAAAAAATCAAAACATTTTAGAAAAATTATTCAAAAACAAAGATAGAACCAAGTTAAGATAGAAACCAAACCTACCATAAATATGTTGTGGAAATCAACCAACCACCACTGGTCTACACTGCACCTTAGCCATCCAACAACCCCCCACTATCCCACAACTATCAGAGCACCTAAGAACAATTAAGTTAAATTTTTGCGGTATTTTTCGATTATTTTTAAAAAATAGTAAATTCACCCAAAAAAGTATGGAAAAATTTGTATTTAAATTATTTCATACATGCTTTTGTGTGATATTTTTATTTTTGAAAAATTTGTAATATTTAATATACTTGCTTAAGAAAATCACTATTCATCCGAATTTTGACTTTAAAAATAAATATATCAAATTATGTTGTTTCTAGCTCAAAATTTTTATGTAAGATATACATGATATATAGATAATTTCTATATAGCTTGGTTTTTTATTTGAATATTTTTAATATTTATTTCATTTTTCAACCTAAAAATAGCTAGAAATTAGGATGAAAATGTAAAATAAATAGGATTTATGAAATTAAATGATGAAATTGACCTAACTAATTTCTAATGAAGTATAATGATGTTAGGATAGGTTGAAAATAATTTTGTTCAAAAAAAATCATATTTGGGTAATTAAATGTAAGTTAGGGGTAAAATCGTAATTTCGAATATATAGGTGATGAATCGATAGCACGAAACTAAGTGATGGCTAAATTCCCCATATTTTTAGGAGTCTATAGAAATTTTTTAGGAATTATTTGGTAACCCGAGCTATTTATTACGAATTTATGTACTAAAATAGCTTAAATAATGAACCAATACCTAATTCTAGTAATAATAAGTTAAAATATAATAACTAGTTGAATAAAAACTATTTATATGTGTATTGGTCAGATTGGATAAAAAAAGTATATTTCTTATATATTTAATTATATTTTAATAACTAGGATACGTTATAAGAGCATCAAGGTTAGATAATACCTATATTATAAAAATGTATTAACAAATTAGGTAAAATATAATTTAATAACTTAAAGTACATATAGTACGATAATATTTATTTAAATACTATACTAATGTTAAAAACTCGAATTACCTATTAAAAGTTATCTTTAGAAAAATGACTCGTAATATGTGTCATTAGGTTTGTACGAACCCAAAGATACTATTTTTACTAAAATCGAACAATCTTAAATAATATAACCTATAACTTTATAATATTACTAGAATGTACGTATTACGATAACCCTATCGAAATTTAAACGTAATTTAACTAATTAAAAGTATGTTTTGATATGATCAAAATGATATATTATATGTAACAGTATAATCACATATATTATTAATAATTAATAACTTAACTCGATATATATAATATAATAAAACTATATATTATTATGATAATATACTATATATATATATATATATATATAACCATTTTAGATAAAACCCTAATATTTTCATAACTATTACAAAAACTAAATTTAGGTTATATATATATAAGATTCCCTAGTGGTTAGACTATTGACAACTCGAGTTTTTCGTAGTAAGCATCTAAATAGGTAATTTTGGATTGTAGCTTTATCGCTTGTTGGAATACTATATTAAAGTATTTGAAGACTTAAGAGTACTACTATTTGTACTTGTAATTAGTTGTTTGTGTACATGTCATGCGTGTTGTGATATTCAATTGTGATAGGAGTTGGACTCCTAGGTATACTGTTTTGTATGGTCACATTGTTTCTGTTTTATATGAACTTGTTTGGTTATCCCTGATTACAACTAATGATTATTCAACTACAATAAAACTCAGCATGCATAACACTTATTAGGGAAAACGATTAGGAGTACCAAGCTAAATACCGACTTCTTTCGATAAGGATAGCTAAGATGGTCGTTTCCCCATCATTAGTCTAATAAAGTGACAAGCGAGGAGGTCGTGGCAAATGTGGGGGCTATGGTTCTAAGGTGGTCGTGAAAGAAGGGTGTTCTTCATTGCATAAGCCTAGGTTTAGTCTAGTTTGAGTCATGATAAAACTCCTCAATCCGAGTTGGAGCAAATGTAATTTCTCTAACCTCAAAATGGATTGAATAACATTATACGATGTTTCATATGATTGGTCACATTGAATTTCATCATAATTAATAACCTTGCTTGTGACTATTCGATATTCTTTTGACTCTGTCCCGCTTACTGAACTAGTTGTACTTATACTCCCATAGACTCTATTGCAGGTACTGAATGAAGATCGGGATGTTCAGATACCGCCACCCACAAGTTATTGTGCTGTTGATTAGGAAAGTAAGGAATGAATAATCAACTGAACTTAGCCTTTTAACTTTTCTTTTGAATTTTGAGGAAACTAATTAAGAATTCCCTAGAACGCCCACTAATTTCCTAACTTATTATAAATGGTTTACAAAACCCATGGTTTTTGGTAAACTCTTATTGTAAATTATAACTCTGGATATAAAACGTTTATATAAGTACTATTATGTTATGAGACAACAGGTTATATAGAACAGGTATTCTGTAAAGGTATACCACATGTTTGATTACTCACAAGTATCAAAACGGATACTTCAAGCTGGTTGAGTCATGTACGCCTTGTGTGAACTATATCTATGATAGCAGCTATAAGGTCAGCTTCAATCTTAGGTTAGTTTACACAATGGGACTGTTACAACTCCTCATGTTCGGGATGTGATAATTTATTAGCTCTTAGAGCCTATTTAATGCGATTCCGATAAATATTACATAATATAATTAAATTGCACTAATTTAGCCATATTGTTATTATTTTATTACATTTTTAGTATATGAGTCTACGAGGCATCTTTAACTAATGTTTCAAATCTGTTTGTAAATTTTTAGGTCATTTAGATTAATTTCACTAACGCCCTAAATTACTAACTTAAACAATTATGTGAAATTACAAGGCTTACATATACAACCTTATAGATGTTCTGCATTAAAACAAAAAGTGCTAGTGGATATGATAAAAGAAATGTTAGATAGTGGAGTAATATGGCCTAACCATAGTCCATTTGCTTCACCAGTTGTATTAGTGAAGAAAAAAGACAACAATTGGTAAATGTGCGTAGACTATTATAAACTTAACAAGTACACTATCAAGGACTGTTTTCCTATTCCCATCATTGAGGACCTTTTTAATGAGTTAAGTGGTGCTAGCTATTTTACCAAATTGGATTTGTGTTTCAAGTTATCATCAAATTAAAATTTATACTGAGGATGTTTACAAAATTGCTTTTAAAACACATGAAGGGCATTATGAGTTTGTAGTTATATTGTCATGCCCCAAAGTGGTAGAGTCATAATAGTCCCTCTATATAAACTGTTTTAAAATAGAAGCTGACCTTGCAATCATTTTTAGACCTGATTTACACAAAACATCTACAAGTAACCCGTTTTGAAGTAAACAGTTTATAAATTAAACATATTATTAACTTACGAAAAGATAAAATTATACATATTAAGATTTAATAATCCAATTTTACTTATTCAAGTAATTCATAAATTGATATCAAAAGATTTAAAGATAAGGCGTAAACTTTGAGAGTGTAACTGATCCTTAGTTTTATAACTTCACTCTCCAAGATCTAATAGTTGTTAGCTTCGAGGTAATTAGAAGCTGCTTCCTAACTAGTACTTACAACAATATTTATAAGGATGTGAGCAATCAATCGCTCAGTAAATAAGGATGGAGACTTAAAACTATACATCAAACACAAACAAGATTATCAACCAGTTATTTTAATGCAATACAACAAATAAATGCCATCACATGACATTTTCTGATCCATCATGAGATTAGAGAAATTATACCCATTTTAATCTAGTTAAGGAGTTTAGCGTACATTTCAACAACTCATGACCAAATCCAAACTTATACAATGGAGACATTACTTTTCCTATGACTACCTTCAAACCATTGACTTCACCCTTACTGCAACCTTCTCTCCTGTCACTTAATTTGATTAAGGATGAAAAATGGACCAATTATGCTATCCAACACTATCCCTATTGAAGAGGTCGGTATTTGATTGGAGAACCCTAAACGTTTCTCTAAATCGGTTGAAATGCTTAATCAGTTAATTTTATAAGCCATATATTATTAAGTCAAGTTAAGGTGATTGGTTCATATCATATAATACAAAACAATTGCAACCAGTACAACAAGCCAATAATATACAGTACATTCAAGAATATGTATACATAGGCATGCATACATTCAAGCTATCTAACAAACACAATCAAATATAATCATAAGCCTTCGAGTACTATGAAACAGTACTCTAAAATACAATAATGTATTGATCCCAAACTTACCTAAAGTTCTCGATTTGCTCACTCAAGTCTGATGTGAGTCATATTATCGCTACTCGCTCTTATTAATATGAATCATTTTTAGTATTTATACCCTTATTACCTATAAGCTTTAAACCATTATTTTTAATTTTAATTTTAATTTATAATCTTGTTACTTAGTTGTTTAGGTTTCATATTACTTATAATCATAATTTTATTAAATATATATCGTTCTATTATATATATACATGCTGAATATATATCATCATTTCTATATTACTTATCATATAACCTTTGTTATATATAATAATTGTAACATAATGCTATTAGTGAAAGTATCATTTAATAAGTAATATATGTCTATAACATATATGTGTGTGTATTTTTCAAATAGCACTAACTATGTTTTAAATATTATACAATATGCAATTTATCTTATATGTGGAATCATCATATTGTGCCATACGTATTGACGGTAGGATTAATTAGACACCTTTTGGAATGTATTGTTTATATGTGTGTGTGTGTGAGAGAGAGAGAGAAAAATAATTCATACAAATATATATATTTAACTAGCTCCTTTATAAGTTATTAAATGAAAACAGTAAAAATTTAACTTTCACACCTCGTTTAGTTCATTAAATAAAATAAGGGAGAATAAAATTACAATTACGTAGGAATGGAATGGATGTGTAATACATAAGAGAAAAGGTATTACAGTGTTTAGTTGAGTGTTAAATTGATCGATAATAATAGATGAATAGAAGCTAAAATACCTAAACTAACCCTATTAAAATGAATAAGAAAAACATAAATAACAAATTATTGAAAAAAAAAAAAGAACAATAGTGACTTTCTAGAAAATTTGAACTTCACATCACCATTCCAAACTAAAACCTAAGCAAAGCATTTCTAGAAACCTTAATCCCAAAGTTACAACACTACGCCAATTTGCAATGAAATCACTACGCATGCCATCTGGATAATCATTAGCTACTACCATCCGTCGTTGATACTAAGTGATGAACTCGGTGAAGCATGCTGACATGATACTTTATGGAGCATCGAAAAAGTAAGGTATGTGATTCGAAAATTTCATGTGATTTGTTTTTTGTTGTACAAGAGATGTATGCATAAGCAAATCTTCTTCTTTGATAATGGCCGACACACTAGGGGGGTGAGATAGTCAACGTTGTCGATGCGCTCAAAAGGGTTCTTCCACAGAGTCAGATTTTATTCTTCCTCGATCTAGGGTTCCGATGTTGTAAATGGAGAAAAGGGTCTGACTTTAATATTTACATCTGGATTGTGTTTTGTTTACCAAGGGTAGTTATTGTAATTTCGATTATTATTTTGGGGTAGTGAGGGAAAAAAAAAACAAAGAAAATATACTGAATTATGATGCAGAGATTTCAGGCGAGAATGAGGATTCAAAAATTACCTACAATAGAATTTCCTTTGAATCCTAGTCCAGTGTAGCAGTAGTTAACTAAACATGAGAATAAAGGTCCTGTAAGGAATGAAGCAGGAATGGAGAATCTATTCCCCCAAGCAAACGAAGCATCAATATTTTAAGTTTCAAATTCGAAGAAGAAAAAATTTATGAAATTATACAGATAAAATACTCCATTTAGAAAAATAATGGGATTATCAATATATATTTTCCATGACTATTAAATATCAATTAAAAGAAACAATACCTAAAATTATGAAAATAAAGTTACTTGAAAATATTGAACACAAAAAAATTTAAATCTTCTATTCTCTTTTCTTCTTCCTTCTCTTCTTTCTCTTTCTTTTCTTCATCTGTTTCTTTTTTCTCTTTTCTTTCTTCTTTTTGTCTCTCTTCCTTTCTCTCCACTGTTCTTTCTTATTGTCTCTCTTACTCACCTCCTTCCTTTTTTCTTTTCCGTTTATATTTATAGCATGCTTCACTACCTTATTGAAGGCGGTTAAAGTGTTATATTTTTTTTTTTATTTTATTTGTCCAATTTTACATGACCTTTAGAATATAATTTTATCATGATTTATTATTTATAAAGTTTTATAATGTATTTTAAAAATAGTAGGACATTATTTTATATATCTAATTTAAATTTTCTATTCTAGACTAATTAAAATCTAACCTGATAAACTTTACCTTATAATCTATATATTGATTGTATTTCACCTTATTTTTTAAATATGAATTTACAAGACCATTCCTTATAACTTTTGGATAACCCATATAACCATTTGGTCTTATTTAGAACTAATTTTTGTTGGTCTTATGCTCTAAGGTAAAGCCTTAATTGCACTTTTCCTTAATATATGATATATATATATATATATATATAAATAGGTTCCATAAATTATTTAGAACTTATTCACATGCATCTTATATATGATTTTACTCAATAATATTAATTATTAAGATCACATAATTGATTTCAAATTATTTATCATAAGCAATATCTAAAATTACAAAGTTCTACGTTACAACAATTAAACTTGATAAACTTAATACTTTTAAGAAAATTGCGTATAAATGAGCTTAATTAGAAATATTAAAACTATATAGTTACTTCTTTTAATTGTTAATACATTTGTCATGAGGGTTTAACTTAATTCTAGGAACGTTGATTTAATTCATAATTTCTAAAGTGTGTTTTAAGCAATAAATTTTTCATTTTATTTTTTATTAATTTATATAATTGCAAATAATTTACTTGTAATGATTCATAATTATCGAAACTTGTTTTATGCATTTCTGATAAATAACGGGTACTATACATATAACTTAATATTTTATTATTTATGTTCCTAAATCCAAACTTACAAGATCACTTTTATTAATATTTCTAATTTTTTAATAAAAATTTATATTCGATCAGATAATTTACATAATCACCTTAAATTTTACAATCCTTTTCTAAACTGACCAATTGTGAATTATTTACCAGTTCTTATAGCGTCTCACATATACCCTTTTCCTTAACTAGTACTCTTACGTTTCACGGGTTAATGAATCGCACTTTCAAGGAGTATATGAGGAAATTTATTTTGGTATTTTTTAACTACATTTTGGTCTATAGTAGTAACCTAACCGAGCATGTACAACATCTAAAAAAGGTCTTTGATGTGCTACGTTGTGAGAAACTACATCTCAAATGCAATAAATGTGTGTTTGTTGCCAAAGAGATAGAATATTTGGGCCATATAATTACGAAGGAAGGCGTTGCTATCGATCCTAAAAAGATTGAAGTGGTTATGAAGTAGCTTGTACTAAAAATGTTACATGAGTTGAAGGCCTTATTAATTATTACCGGCATTTCATATAAGGATTTGGAATGGTTGCTAAACCCTTAACTTTGCTACTCAAGAAGGGACAGTTTAAATGGAGTGCTGAAGCTACTAATTCTTTTGAAAAATTAAAGAAAGCACTTATTAGCTCTCTTGTCCTTAGATTGCTAAATTATACAAAAGGCTTTGTGATTGAGACGGATGCTTTTAGAGATGGAGTTAGGGCAATTCTTATGTAAGAAAACCACCTTATTGCTTAAGCAAAACTCTTCCACTAAAACAGTAAGGGTTATCTACATATGAAAAGGATCTTCTAGCATTGGTTCATGCAGTGGAAAAATGGCGTAATTATTTGTTGGGGAAGAAGTTCACTATAAGAACAAATCGACACAACCTTAAGTACTTATTAAAACAATGATTGGTAACCCGTACCAGCAGAAATGGTTGACAAAACTGTTAAGGTTGGATTATGATATACAATTTTGGAGTAGGAAGAACAACTTAGCAGCCAATGCTCTCTCAAAGTCTACCAATCATAATCTGTAAGCTATAAGATTCAAGGTAGTTGCACCTAAAATTTTAGAGAAGATAGAAGGTAGTTAAGAAATGGCCTACGGATACCAAGATATTCTTAAGAAACTACAACGGGGCCAAGATAGTGGAAATTTTACCTTAAACCATAGCTTACTTAAGAGGAAGGGAAGATTAGTGGTTAAACCTAACCTAAAATTAAAGAAGAAGTTGACAGGTACCTACCACGATGGAGCAATTGAAGGACATTCGGGTTCTTAAGCAACCTCCAAAAGCTTGAGCTCTCTCTACTACTGGCCTAAAATGGAGAGGGAAGTTAGACAATATGTAAGGAATTATACCTTTTATCAACAGTAAAAAGGGGGAAAATGTGGCTAGACCGAGTTTGTTACAACCCTTGCCAATTCCTCAAGAGTGTTGGATGGATCTAAGTATAGATTTTGTTGAAGGCTTACCTAAATCCAATGGCAAGGATGCAATCATGGTTATTGTTGACCGATTGAGTAAATAAGGGCATTTTATTAGATTATCACCCTTTTACAACTCAGATAGTATCAACAACCTATATGGACGACATGTTCAAACTACATGGACTACCCAAAAATGTGGTTAGTGACTGAAACTCACTGTTCTTGAGTCATTTTTAGCAATAACATTTTTTAAATTGTAAGGGGTGGAGCTTCACTACTTAACAATTTACCGTCCTCAAAGTGATGGTCAAACAGAGATTATTATCAAATGCTTAGGAACTTATCTATAATGCATGACAAGTGAATATCCTAAGCGGAGGAGTTATTATTTGACTTTAGCAGAATGGCGATACAACACAGACTACCACACCAGTATTAAACATACTCCATTTGAAATTATTTATGGTTATTCATCCCCTATACATTTATCATACATTCCTAAGGATTTGAGGAATTATGCAATGGATATGACTCTATCTAACAAAGAAGAAGTAATTCAAGTATTAAAATCACTTGACAAGAGCACAAAATCGAATAAAGTAATTGGCAGATAAGAGGAGGACATATCGAGAATATAAGATTGGGGATTGTGTTTGGCTTAAACTCCAACCTTATCGACATATAAGTTTGAAGACTAAACTCAAATAGAAACTCATGGTTAAGGATTTCAAGCCATACAAAATAATAGATATGGTTGGAAGATTAGCTTACTATCTTAAACTACATGTCAACGCCTCTATCCACTTGACCTTCCATGTTTCTCAATTGAAGCCCTTTCATAGAGATTTGCCACTTAGATCCATTGATTCACCTGCAGAATTAATGAAAGAGTTAGTCCCTAAAGAGATTCTTGAATGGAAGATGGTAAGACGCAAGAATACAGTAATGGTGATGGGACTTATCAAGTAGAGACATTGGCCTTCGGAGGAAGCTACGTAGGAGTTCCTTACAAATCAATGCCTAAGATACCCTGATTCACCATTGTGGACAATGGTCTTTGAAGGAGAAGGGAATGAAGCGCAATTGTCTTGCTTAAGGTTTGGTTTGTGCAAAAAGGGAGAAAGTGTTTTGGAGGTCGATACTAACAAGGGAAGAATTGAGTTTAAACATACTAATGCAATTCCTATCATTGTTGTTGTCATTGTTAAGAGCCTACATAGGCTGGGTCGAGTGGCCTAAGTATTAAGTTAAGCTAAGGACTTAAAATAAATGAAGCTTGGAAGTTATATTTAAATATATCACGATAGTATAGTACACTAGCATTGGAGGGTAATAGCATAGGATAATATCATATAATTAACTTATGGGTGACATATGGATACCTCATAGGAATATCTTACTAGCACATGGGGGGTATTTGATAGGAATCAACCTACGACTATCTCCAAGCCGAGGCCAACCTATCCCAAGCCGTTATGGACCTGTCTGAAACTAAAGCCAACCCACTCTAACCCGAGGTTAACCTATTCGAAGCTGAGTCCAATCAATTCTTGCCGAAGCCAAGCTGATATTAGAAGGCTAAGAGGAAGAAAAGGAGCCACTCGGCATCAAGTTTGTTGTCTGTCGAGAAGCTGAGAGATCACACTATCGAGGCCTTAAGACTATAGATCCATTCAGCACGGGGTAGAAAGATTAATGCCAACTAACTATAGAACTCGACAACTGTGGGCCAACCTTTCAGGTATCTCAACTAAGCAATACAAAACTTTAAGGATTCCTACCTAAACTTAGACATCCAATAGCTAACCTAACCTAGTTCAGGTCCTTCTCCTTCTAGGATAACCCGAATGATTGCATGCTAACTTCTTTTGCTAAATGCACAGTTTTGTATTATTGTGAATATTTTCTTTATTTTAATTATGGGCCCATTCTTTAAGGTTTAAGGCCTTATGCATTATTTACAATTTTACCACTAGAGCTTTTAGGATTTGCTATAAATAATAACAGCGTTTGTAATTAGTAGACAAAATGGGAAGATTGGATGAATTTTCATACATAGAATACACTTAAACATTCCTTTTGAGTAAGGATATTCTTAAAGCTCTCAAAGCTTACTCTCTAGATTATCGAGTATCGATTAAACTCTTTAATCCCCTTCGTATTCTTATTAATCTTGACCTTAAGATTTCGGTGAACCCTTCATTTGGGCGAGTTAGTGAGTCATATCTAAGATCTCATTTAGAAACCTAAGTGATATTTAGTGTTCGTGAGTCATATCGAACCTTATTTTGAGTTCAACTACTGATTGTGTTTATGTCTTAGTGCATGATATGCATATACATTTACTATCAAAACCTATTTTCACTTTTTGTTCATTAGTCTCATTTAAACCTCGAGTATCTCATTCGTGGTTTTCGAGGCCCGCTGCGTATCGTATTAATATATAAATATTACAATTCCATGTACAAAAAGCAAAATGAAAATTGCAAAAATATTCATTCCTCCTACAGTTCTTGCATTTGAGAATTGTTTCCTTCCTACATTCGAGAATTAAGTTTTCTACTTATTATAGAAAACTCCTCCTAACTTAACTTCTTGGGAGTATATATCAAAGAATTTTTAGTATTTGCTTCTAGAAGAATAGTTTCTCTCTTTAAAGAGTCTTCTTAGCTTTTGGAGATATACTTAAACCCATACATTTATAGTAAATTTTAAAAATGAGAGCCATAGTCTTCGTTCCTTCAACAAAGTTATGGTTTTGAGATTGAATATTTAATACCAAACTATCTAGAGATTTTGGATCATCTAGTCCTATTGTAAAGTTTAGAAAACATTGAGTAAACTATGGACCACTATGTAAATTTATCTGAAACAGAGAAAGGGTTATTTCATAAAAATCAGTATATCTTGCATCCCTTAGCTATATTAGGACTAGATGGTTTATGCCTAATCTATGCAAGGGTTTTATTGAAACTTGAATAAGCTTTATATGTAAATATTTATACTTCTTTTTATGTTCTTGAATAGTAGATTTGGAAAGTAATTTGATTACCTCTCGTTTTTATGATAGAGATATAGTTTTCTCTATCATTCTAATTATATAATTATGTTTTAAACTAAAACTTCTTATTTCATAAATTGCTTTAGTTTTTTCTTTTTTCTTTTTTAGGAATAGACCAATCATGTAATCTTATTTTATTTGAGAAATCTTAATTTTTAATTGATTAAGAGTATCCTGGTTTAAAGCACTAAATTAAGCGTCTATAGAAAATGAGCTTCTCTCAAATTTATTACTAAATGAAGAAAGGGTACGTCTTAATATATCCATTTCGACCTATTGATTTTTTTAATAATTTTGCTTAACAGATTATTTAACTTATCATTATAGGAGGTGACCAACGGTTTCACTACCCTTACTACAACGGGACTTATTGTCGGGACCACAATTGCGGCTTACCAACATAGTTAGGGAAATTGTTTATAACAAAATATTAATTGAAATTAACAAATCTCCTGAATCATATGACTAACCTCCTTCATTTAATAAGTAATCAGCATGTTCAATTGGTTTGGCTTTAATAAATAAATTAGCATATTTGATTTTAATAAAACAGTTGTAATTGGTTTTAATGAATAATGGACATATTTTGGTTTGTTAATTGGTTGATTTAATAAATAATTTGCTTGATTAATAACTTACTCAATTATTAGGTTTAGTTTATAATAAATGATTTGCTTGTTAATTAGAAGGCAAAATAAATAATTAGTGGTTGCATGGCACATTTATTTGATTAGCATATTAATTGGTACATTTAATTAATCAATAATAAATTTGCATGACAAATGTATAGAATTGGTTTTTCATATAATGCTTACATGTATTGTTTGTTTATGTAAATAACCTTATTGATTATGTGTGCCTTATTAGTAGTCTTGTTTATTATGGATGCCTTGTTATGTCATGTTAATTATATGCATTTTTCCATGTTATGAATAAAGGGGTTTTCAAATAATATGAGTATTTACCTAAAATTGATTTTCTCATAACAAAAGGATTTTCATAAATCAAAAATTAAATTGACCTTTCTTCCAAATTTAGAAGTTTTGTAGATTTTTCAAAAGTGAACAAAGATGTAATTTTTAAAACTAAAATATAAGAATTTAAAGTGATAAGAAGTTTTCGATAAATAAAATTTGCCCCTAAACTAAAATTTTCATAAATTAAGAATTACATGGATTTGATCCTACTTTGTAGGTATGTAGGTACTTTTAGTAGCCTAAACAAATAAATAATCCATTTCCCCCCTTCTTTTCTAAATCCTTTCTAATTTTCAAATAAATTAAAGCCTATTTTACTTGAACTTCCCTTTAAAAAAAAGGTCAATTTGATTATTATATAGATTTCTAAAAGTGCTTTTTAGAAAACTACATGAGAGTAGCTGAAATTAGGGCTTATTTACCTATAGGCCCTAATTTCACTCTTTTCTTAATTTTAATCAAGTAGCGACCTCTTTTCTAAAACCGTTTTAAAAACTAAAACTTTTTATTAACCTAGTCGAAAGGTTTATGTTAAGTAGGTCAAATTTAATATAAATAAGTTTAAGAAATGAGAGAAATTGAATTTTTAGTTTGACATTAAGAAAAAGAAAAAATAAATTAAAGGATAATTTTAAAAGAAATAAGGTCTTAAGTAGGTTTAGTAGCTTTAGATAGCGTTTAATTGTACAATTTTCGTAGTACTAAAAGAGACAAAAAATTTTATCTTATATTTAATTTGTGAAGTTGCTTAGTGACTAGACAAAAATTAAGTTAATGGACTAAACAAAATGCCTAAATTTTGTCTCATCTAAACCATGATACAAAAATAAAATTCACTAAGCAAAAACAAAAATTAGTTTGCATTCCCAAAAATACCCCTCTACATTATAATATTAAGTTAATGAACATTATTTTTATCCAATATTACAAAAAATTATTTATTTCATAATATAAATAATTAATTTTTTAATATAAATTTTGTGTCTACTATTGTGTAAATCAAATATAGTACAATAAGTTTATATTGTCTAGTCCTCCTTATACTTATCATGTCCAATTCTTTTTGTCCAATCTAGTTCTTACAACCAAATATTACCTTTAGGGTTTATTTTTTATAAAACAGGCTATTTAAGAGTTGCTTAGGCTTGGGCTTGGGCCATATTCAATTATTGAATTTAGCTCGAGTTACCTTAGTTCATAAATACAATTAATTACATATATGAATGAGGATCAAGCTAATAACCTAATAGTTAATAACGAAACACATAGGTTTAAGGTTCAAGCCATATTAAGGTTGTACGTACCTTTTCTTCTCTCTCTCTCTCTCTCTCTCTCTCTCTCTCTCTCTCTCTCTCTATACTAAAAATGTAAGTTCAAGACATGTTTTGTGTTGTTTTCTTCACCCCTAAACTAGTGCACGTACCCATTTCGACTAGGCCATTTCCCTTCCTTTTTTTCTTCGTTTTTCTTTATGATTTTACCAAATTAATGGTGGAATTATGAAGATCTCAGGGTTCTATTGAATTAACCCCATAGCTTGTCTAAGTTCTTGTAGTTATAAGATCAAATTGGCAAAAAGTTAAAAATATGATATTTAAGCTTCTTTTTAATCTGGCAAAATCCATTATAATGGAAATTAAAGTTCATTTTCTTTGCTGAAGGCAAGAATGTCACATCCACAACTTACAGTCTTGAGAATTAAGTTTTTTTTTTCCTCAATTTGAAGATCATCTGAGTTGTAAATTCATGGTCAAACTAGCCATTAATAACTATTTCCTTGCTTGCTTTAGCTTAACTAAATATAAATAAAGCTCCCTTGTGGTCATTTGATCATCGCTTAACAATAAAACACACAAAAATCATTCACACTTAAGCTCTCTTTCTCTAACCGATTCCTCATTCTCTCTCTCTAAGTTTTCTTTTGCTATAGTGTTAGTTAAAGAAAACTATCACCATAATAAGCTTGCCCAAGCTCTCAACTTTTGATTGCCCCTACTCTCGAGCCCTATCGTAGTTTCCAACTACTTCCAATACCACTAAAGGTTTAGTTAGAAACCTTACCCAATTGGCAACCCCAACTCTACCTTTCTTCAACTAAAGCTGTTGTTGTTACCACCACTACTATGAGTTTAACCATCCTTAAAAACTCCTAACCACAACTCTCTCACTTCGAGCAACCACTACATGAATTGCATATTATCATTATCCTTAGCCTAGCTCCGACCACCTCTAAAATGACTACCAATCATTGTGGCACTACAACCAATTACTCTTTCACCAATGCAAAGCAAATGAAAGTGCTTTTAATCGCTTAAAAAGCTATTAGAACCACCGGAATCATCCCCCATTATTCCTTTTTACTTCTCTTACACATGTACATACAGGTCACGCATGACTCGAAGTCAAACCTATAACCCAACCCTACTTTGATCTAGATTTATGTCTCGACTCGGTTATAAACCATGTTAGTTTTTTTTTTATTCCTTTTCCTTTTTATTCCTCATTGATTTTGTATAAAACCATAAAAAATTCTTCTTTTCTTTTTTCCTTCCCTTTAAAAACAAAATGAGCATTTTTTCTAAAAAAGTGGGTTTCTTTCCACCTTTTTTAGGAATGATTATTTTATTAAAAAAAAGATACATATATGTGCTTTCTTTGGTAAATTTTTAAAAATAAAATTCAAAAAATAAAAAAAATACCATGTAGAAAAACATATTTGCAAAAATTTAAAGAAATAATAAATAATTTTCAAATTCAAGGCCTCTTTTAGAAACATCATAAGCTCTTTTAGAATTTTTCTTAAATAAAAATTAAATGGATTTAAAAACGTAAACATGATTGTTGCTTAAAATTAAAATATACCAACTAACTAAGTTTTCTAAAATAAATTATGGAAACTTGATCCTAAATAATGAATACGTAAAAACTTACGATGTGACTTAAAAACTAGAAAATTTTCTTTTCTCTTTTTTTTTTTTTTATAAATAAATTTGATTTTCACTTTCTTTTATTTTTACTTGTAAATTAGATCATATTTTTAAATAGAAAGGTATTCTAAAGGATAACTACTAAATTCATATAGTTAAAGTGGTACCAATTCAAGGTTTAATAGAATAGTTTACAAATTTAAATCTCCAGTTTTCACTTTTATACTCGGCTTTCTCATAAACTAATAGCTAAGGTAAAGCTAATCCACCTAACTTGTTATAACCTTACCTTTTTCTTAACTTTAGTTGGGTGGCACTCTAAAAGTTTTTCAAACTCTTTTGAAAATCGTTTTTTTTTTCTTAATCCCTAGTTGAGGGTTAACATCAAAATGGGTTAAGGTTCAGTGTTAACCGGATTAAGGAAAATAAAACCAAAAATTAGGCTCGACAAGCTTCGTTTATATATAGCCAACTAGGTCCTTTATTAATCTCTCTCTACCACTTTTATTAGTTACTTACATATTATGCAAACACTTCAAATACTTTGTTGTTTTGGAGATCAAAAGCCTATTCTAAGCCAACTATGAAGATTGGGTGACAACAATATCAAATGTATGTTATATATTAGGGGTATGCATATTATTATGTTTTATATGGCACCTACTTGTATTCTACCCGATCGAATAGCATTTGGGTTAAATGGTAGGATCCCATCTAGTTTGTTTTTTTAACTTACTCTATATAAGGTACAAGGCATACCTATACTAATTAAGGTATAAAGAGTTCAGGTTTCAATGTGCATAGTATTCATCTTTTAAAAATTATTATATTATATTAATAAATGAATAATAATAATTATATTATATCTTTTGACCAATAAATGTTTTAGTATAAAACAAAAAAAGGAGCCATCCTATAAGTTAATAACCCTAAGCAACCTAAAGCTAATGCTACCCCTTTCGCTTTATGTTTTTCATACTTTCTCTTATTCTTCCATAGTTTTCTCTTAAACTTTATATTTTCCATTACTTTTCCTTATTCTTTTTTATTTACCAAATAGTAAGACCACATAAACTTGAAATAATGAAAGTAGAAAAAATTATTTTTTTTAGTTTAACAAATTTTGCTATATATTTTATAAGTTTTTATAAATAAATTATTTATAATATCATGTATAGATTACTTTTTTTATATTAGATAAATGTAAAATTTATAGGAAAAAGATTTTCAATTCCATAGGCGAGCAATAGGTGTGTTTATCCCTTTAAGGCAAATTGTATTTAAAAAAAAAAAAGACTTTTTGTGAAAGTAATTTGAGAAATTCAATCTACAAATCGCATTTTAGGAATATGATTTCACTTTTCAATCATATTCGACCACATGTTAAGGAAACGTGGAGAAAAAGCTAAAAATCACGTAACAATCATGCAATTTTCAAATCGCAAGACAAAAATGCAATTTTCAAATTGCATTACAAAGATGCAATTTTCAACATGCAACTTTATGTCAACTATCTACTGATAGCATATTCTGATAAAGCATCTTGCAAATAAATAGGCACGGTACGGGTAAGTTAAAAAAGACCATACAATTTTGAAATATAACTCGAAACACAAACTTAAACTCTAATTCCACACTTCAAATAAGTAACTCCAAGTGCTAAATAATCAAAGTAACAATGAAGGGTATATTAAAACAATTATAAAGGAAGAAATAGCCGACCATACATTTTTGCAAATAGTATTTACATACCTTTAAAGTTTTAGCACTATTCTCATTGCCATACAACATGATACAATCTAATAAAGCAAACATGTGATATCTCTCTCTATCCTCTAGTGTCATGCCTCTTCTTATATTATGCTCCCCTACATCGCGTCAAAGTCTTTATAGCATGTGAAGATAAGCCCGGTCCCTCATCCTATTAAATATGACAAGGATTAACCCGGAGTAATCATCAATGAAGGGGTCAGATCGATAGTAGGAGTAATAAATGCCATGACATTTGATTGTAGCTAAGATAAGTCTATAAGAAGTAGATCCCCATGCTAGGGCGACCTATGATGTAATGGAGAGTAGTTTAGCTTTAGTTAGTTTGGAGTAGGAGTAAGAGATTAAGTCGGTGGCAGAGAAGGAAACCTATTCGCGGGTGGTTGCTAACGACCACCTCTAGCACGGCCATGGTTACAACCCCATCCTCTAGCATGTATCAATTGAGGATGAAGATCCGTTAGCTCCTTTTGATGGCCTAGAGGGTACAATGTGACACTACCATATCCCCCAAGGAGTTGTCTCGCAGACTAAACGATGTCTTGATGCCTATGGTAGTGTATAGTGATCATTATCAATATGAGCCTACCTTCTGCTTGTATGCAAAGAAAATGTATGATGCGTTATTTGTTCTATAACCAAATAAATAAGTAGAAATATGTAAGATATTTGTGAAGATCTTACCATCACTCCTAGTAGGGCTCCAATATGCCTTATGTATTGTCGAATATGTATCCAATACCACTAATATTATTAGGAATGACCCCATCTAGAATAGACTCATCGTAGTCTAGCTCGATAAACGTCAACCTTTGCTCCTCCTATAGATGGATCAATGCTACATGATGCCATCTCCAATCATCAACTGTCTTCCCCCTCAAGTTAATCCTATGGATAGTGTCAAAGGTGTCTAAATCATCTAGGATCTCTTACATTCCACCGAACTATCCCAGCACACGATTCGAGAGGTGCCACTTAATGATATGAAAGCATAACAAAGGTACCTAACTAAGCCAAATGTTGTGTCTAGCCTAACAAAATGCTAGTAATGCCTCTAGGATGCTTGATGAGTAAGGTCTCCAAATGATCTACAACACAGGCAAATCCTAAAAACAACTTACATATTACTGTCACCATATGCAGTAACATTGATAGTTCAAAAAAGAACTTGTAAATCATAGGTTGTTAAGTTATCATTAACCTATTTAGCCCATATTGCGGTGGATCTATGAGTGTCCTAGAGTTTAAGCAATGATATATCAACTGGGCCTAGATCCATTTGCATAAAAAATAATCATTGATAAAAAGGTCTGGTAACATAGAGTATAGAAGTTCATATAAACAAGATAAACATGTAACATACAGAAGAAGGGGCAGTTCAATAAACCTCTTGACTTCTTAAGTTCGAGGCAACTCCTCCCATTATGCCCTTTCTTCCTACAAAACTCATAACAGTTCTTTGGTGGAGGCTCCCTAAGATCTATATTGTTGTGGTAGTGCAATGATCGTAGACGGCCCTTTGTTCATACTTATTAGTAAATCAGGTAAATGACTAGTGTCCTAACATTAAGCCATTTACCACTATCACCAAGGGGGTAGAAACTAGCATGATAGACAACTTGTTGCAAATCCCAGAAGTATCACTTTGCGACTTTCTCCAACCCCTCCATGTTAAACTCTTCCATGGCTGCAAAGGCATGAAAACAAGGTATTATATTAGTTTGCCATTTACCGTAGGTACAATTGTCCATTGTCAAGTTGATTGTATGCTTGTTGCCACCCTTCTACCCATATCCAGTCTTCCACCTATCTGTCTTAATCTCAAATAACCTACTTAGCTAATTAAATGTAACAACATGATGGTGTGATGCCACTTGTCATCATCTTTAGATCTTCTTGCTTGCCTATGTAATGAATACTTCTTCCTTGCTAAGTGCTTTAGATGCTTTATCCTAACGGGTTTAGAAGTAATCAACACAATTATAGAAAATTTTCAACACGAGTGTAGAACCAGGAAGACACCTACCATCCTTTAACATGGCATTATAACTTTTACTGAGATTAGTAGTCATGACTGCATACCTATGCCCTCCATTGAATGCCTTGATCTACCTTTCTTTAAGGATATTCGTAAACCAATTGGGAGCTTTTTCTTTTCTTTTCCACAATTCCTCCATATAAAACTCATGCTTTGCCTCATGTGCTTTTAAACTAGCCATAGTGATCAGCTTCTTCAATGGTGCACTTTTATACTTTGTATTAAAGTTGCTAGCTATGTGCTAGATGCAATACTGCCACTTCACAAATGGTAGATACCATCTAATACGTGGCTCCCTAATGGCCTCTCTTATACCTGCTCCTTGGTTTGATATAAGATATATAGTAAGCTTATCATGACGTCTTCCAACAATATGTTGCTTCAACAATATGAGAAACCATGACCATGATGTAGTGGACTTCTCATCCACCAATGCAAAAGCAAGAGGGATAATGTGGTTGGCCCCATTTATGCTGCAAGTAATCAAAGTTTGTGCTTGTATTTATCATATAAAAAGGTCCCATCAATACTCACTACTAGCCTGTAGTGCTAAAATGCTTATATGCATGGATTGAAAGTCCAAAAAGCCTATGGAATACTTTGATTAGTTTGTTGTTCTAGATTGCTTGCACATGTTCCTAAGTGACATGAGAGTCTGGGTTACTTAATTGAATAATATTCAACAACTTTGGAAGCTTTGCATACAACCTGTCCTAGTTTGCATAAACTCTTTTAATCGCTCTCATCTTACCATCCCATACTCACTTATTCGTTACTAAGTACCCAAAAACATTTACAAAAGTTTGTCTCAGCATTGACACATTTATACTAAGTTCATTCCTCACTTAACCAAGAAAATACTAAGCCATGAAGCTAGAGTCCAATTGTGGATCTTGGTATAACATGGGATTGATGCAGTGCCCTTTCTACAATTGTGACCATAAAGTCTGTAGTCATTTGTCTTTGATTAGTCTGAAGTCTTCACTTGCAACCCTTCTCCTTCTCATTGTAGACGACATGCCATAACTTCTTATCCGATTCGTCAATATAAAAGTTGTGGTGATGCTTTATATGAAAGGACTTAAAAAGTCAGCTTTCCTCTCAAGCTGCATCCCTTTCTTCTACTCATCACCAATACTTAGCTCCTTTGATAGAATTGCATCCTTGTTAAATGTAATATAACCATCACCTCTAAGCACCTTGTTAAAGAACGGAATCGGATGCTCGAAAGTAGAGGTAGTCAAATGACTAGTTGATAGAGCTCTTTGCTATATGATAGAAGTAGTAGGAACTGCTTCATTTGCTATATGAATTGAATCATCCATTGCATCTATCCCATCATCTATTGTAGCTTTTATTCTCATTTTCAACCTTCTTGATCTCTTTAGCTAAATTATCGCTAAATAGTAAATCCACTTGCTTTATATAGCGTTCTTAGACATCAATCCTTTCTTCAAATCAAATAGGAGGGTCAATGCTCCCTTGGAAAGCCATCGCAATATTCTTCGATTGTTGGTCTAATGTGTTAGGAGGCATAACAGCCGATAGGACACTATAGATATTCCTATTTTTCTCGTTTGTCAAAGCTAAGCTACCTTCTAACTTTGCAAATAGTTCTTAAATAAATAGATGATTTGCTTCTTTAGCAAATTCAATCAATCCCTCCACATTATCATCATCATTTACAAGGCTAAGAGAATAATATGGTGGCATAGAGCTATTCGGTACTATAGTAGGTTGCCTGTTAAACACTTTAGTCATATGTATACTAAGATTAACTCTAATTATTTCATAAAATTTCTCTAAAAATTCCACATAGTTCACATTCACTCTCAGCTTAATTTTTTTAATTAGAGGCCTACCATAATAAACCTTATCTACACCATTTAGTAAACTACCATGAGCATAAATTGAAAACCTCACATGATCTCCCATTCTTCACAAATACAAAAATCACATAACACAATAAAGTAAGTTAATTACCTCGTTCAATGATTTATACATCGAAATAAAAACCACAACAATAATGGAACTCATAAGAACATATATTTATGGAACAAATTATATACTACTTAGAAAGAGAATATATAAATTGAAGTGCAAATCTGAGAAAAAAATGAAACTTACTTTGTTAATGTGTACTAAAAGCGTATATTCCATGCGCAATTTGTCAATTTAAGAGACAAAAGACTTGCAAAATCACATTTTCATATAGGGACTTCATAGAGATCATCTGTTTTTTAGAGAAAGAGGGAAGAAGATGCTGTCGACCATCTATGAATTAAAAAAATTGCATCTCTATTATACGATTTTAGCCCCTTATACACATTGTATTATTTAGTAGCCTAAATTGCATTTAAAATTGCATCTTCGTAACTCGATTTGCAAATAGCATGTTTGTTATGTAATTTCTAGTTTTTTCTACTCTTTTTCACAGCATGTGACGGAATATTGATGAAAAGTGAAATTGTATTTTTAAATTACGTTTTTACGACTCTATTTCACAAATTCCTTTTGCCTAAACTCTTTTTTGAAAAATTGTTTGCCCTTATTACTCTAGGCAGCCGTAGGTTACTAGATGGTTCTGGTCCAAAAGCTTTAGGGTACCCACTCACTCATTCATTATCGATCTCCATTTCTTCCCGCTCCACCGCCTTTACGGAGCAAACGATATATTAGAGCTTGATTGCAATTTCTCCGAATAAATCACTTTCGTTTCTTTCCCTGCGCAATTTCATCTATTTTTTACTCCATTCCCTTCTCACTTGTTCTATATTTTCTCGTCTCTCCTTCGTTCAAATCCGTACCGCTGTGCATCCCTCCCTCCTATTTTGACTGCCTTTTTAGATGCCTTTCTTCCTCTCCGACGATGAGCTGTCTCGTCTATCCGGTGACGGTGCAACCGTCGCGGAAAGAGCCGACGAGTTCATAAGAAATCTTTACAAAGAGCTCGAGAAGGTGAAGGCAGAAGCCGACGCTTCCTCCATAACCGCCGAGCAAACCTGCTCTCTTCTGGAGCAGAAATATGTCTCTCTATCCTCCGAATACGCGGAGCTTCAGTCTCAATGCTCACAGCTCCAGTCCTCTCTCGATCATCGCCTTGCGGAGCTCGGGGATATCCGGTCACAAAAGCACAATCTTAATCTACAATGCGTGGGTTCCCTTTTCATTTCGCTTTCCCTTCTGTTCCGTGTTAGGGTTAGGATTAAGGCTAATACTGACTGTACTAGAGAATTTGTTTGTTCCGTGCAGATTGCGAAGGATGGAGAGATTGAGAAATTGTCGACGGAAGTGATGGAGCTGCACAATTCGAAGAGGCAGTTGATGCAAGTAGTGGAGCATAAGGAGCTCGAGCTCTCGGAGAAGAATGCTAGTATTAAGTCTTATCTTGATAAGATCGTAGGTCATCTTGTTTTAGTTTCTCTTTATCTTCTCGCGCATTAGTTCCTATTGAACTATCGTAAGCTTTTGTCTTTACAGGTTAGTTTCACGGAGAATGCTTCACAGAAAGATGCTCGCATTAATGATCTCGAAGCACAACTTGCCAAGACTCAATCTGCCTGCTCTCGTCTTTTGCAGGTTAATATCTATTTATCTCTAGTTAACTGCCAATAGTGCACATGTTTTAAGTTCATTTCTTTGTTAAGCATATTGATTAGAAGAATACCACTTTATGATTTTGCATTCATAAAAGCTTAATGAAGTTACATGTTTTTAAGTTCATTGAGTCAAAGTTCAGACAAATTATCCTCTGGTATTTAGATTGCGTTTAGTTAAAATATCTGGGTATCATTACCAACAAGGGGGGTCAACCCACTGCTCTCCTTGTGATGATGAAGATTTTTGTGTGCATTTTTGATTGTTTGTTGAGATTTAATTCCTGTGATTGTTAATGGGGGAGAGCAAATTTGAGTTTCATTCTTTGTGGTAATTTATGAAGTTTTAGGTTGTCATATCTAAGCTTGCAATGTCCAGGGTTGTGTGTGTGCATGTGTTTGTGTTTTATCCTCCTTTGTTGTTAAGTCGTGATATTAGTTTAGTTAATTTCATATCTTTTGTCAAGTTTGTGTTTTTTACAGCTTATCATGAGCAGCATTAGATTTACTTTTCAGTCCTTTAATTTGAATTTCAGGAGAAGGAGCTTATCGAGAGGCATAATGTCTGGCTTGACAATGAACTGAAGGCAAAGGTTGATGCTCTCATAGAGTTACGCAAGTCACACACTAATATTGAAGCAGAAATGTCATCTAAGCTTGCAGATGTGAGTCTGTCAAGCTTGCAGAGTTTGTAGATATATCATTTTTTATCTATCAATTTTTTTATTGGCTTGTAGTTCTCCTCATTTTGTTCATTTTCAGGTTGAGAGGCAGGCATATGAATCTTCAAAGTCATTGAAGTGGAACCAGGAAAGGGTGAAAGAGCTTGAAGTGCAAATATCATCTCTCCAGGAGGTATTGTGAATTTTATACTTTTCCTGTTATGTATATTATATTGGATTAAAATTATGTTGTGCTATAAAACTTTGTTAGATGAAAATAAAACTCATTTGTAACTCATTTGCTAACTATGAAGGAGCTAATCTCTTCGAAAGAGTCCGCAGCAGCTGCTGAAGAGCGATTTTCAGCTGAAATATCCACAGTGAGTTTCATTTTAAATTCTTTCCATAGATACACTCTGTTGCTAAGTTGTTGATTATGTTTAAAGTACATGTTTTAATGAAGATGATGCTGGTAAAAATTGCCAACAACAATCTGTCCCGAGTTACTTTTGTAGAATTGATGTGTAAAATGATAATTTGCTTTTAAGGACAGCAGACAACCATCAAAAAATTACTTTTACACAGTTTATTCCCTTGGCTTTTTCGAGGTGTAAAGATGTTATAGTCATCTACAGGTTTTTACTTCTGCATTAATAGTATGATCATCCTAAGTTTTTTGGATTGGAAAGCCCAAGAGGTTTAGTTTATTGATTAACAACTACGACCAATGTGACAAATTTATGAGGTTTATGTTTAATTCCCACCAAGACGGTTCTTCAGCCACCTACACAATGTAATGGGAGCTGGACCTAGCAGTGCATGGATTTATATGGTGGTTTTATATACTGGCAGTAATTGGAAGATGAACTTATGTAATAGTCTTTGGGAAAAATGCTGTCTAGCATAATCCTGAGGGGCTCTCAAATTTACTACACTAGTTGAGCACATTATGTGTTTTTCACAACCAGTATGAAAAAAGCTGTCTAGAATTATCCTAAAAGGCTCTCAAATTTACTACGCTAGTTGAGCACATTGTGTTTTTCACAAGTAGTATATCTCAAAAGGTTAATCATAGTTTCTATACGGTAGTATTAATAATTTCTTATTAAATTCAACCAGTAGAGTGCATGAAATCTTCATCAGTTTGCTATTAGCTGTTTGTCGTTTAGCTTGCAATTCTGGCAAGAAAATTCTTTTCCTATTTTAACTTTTATTTACCCCCATGCTGATGTGAGGCAAATGAAATATTATACCATATGCATTGAATCATATCTATCATGCACAAACTCGTAACTTTTTATTCTTTGTTGATTGCTACAGGCAAACAAGCTAGTGGATCTATATAAAGAGAGTTCTGAGGAGTGGTCTAAGAAGGCAAGAGAACTTGAGGGTGTAATCAAAGCTATAGAAGTAAGATCATACATACCTCTTGGTTTCTTATGATTATGAGCTATTCTAGAACGGTGAATAGTCTTTTCCTTGTAGGCTGCAACCTTGGGGTTCTGTCATATTTAAAAAAAAAATTTTCTCCTATCCAAGTTCTCTGTTAATCATAAAGTCATGGAATCCTTTTCCTTCCATTGTGTACCACTCAATCAACAATCAGCTATGACATAAAGTACGATAGTTTGTGTAGTACAATGGTCAAGTACATGGGATTTAGTTCTTGGAATCCGTACACTCTACATTATGGGTCAATTCTTTATGGGGTTGCATGAATATGGGAAGCTTACTGCTTAGTTGTTGGTCACACTACTCTTTATGCTATGGGTCAAGTCTAGTTTCACGCTTGATTGATCTAAATGCTAAGCTAATTGATCATTGTGATTCACATGTGGGTGAGACACTTGTACTTATGAGATTGGATGTTAGATGACTAAATGAGGACTTAAATTAGGACCTCTCTTCGTGATGACATATTATATTTTAGGTATAGATCCAATTAATGTGCTGTTTGATTATGGTCAAGTGAGTGGAAGTGGGAGTGAGGGAATGGAAGTGTGGGGAATTTTATTGTTTGGGTAAGTTAAAATGGAAGTGGATGGAAAATTTTCCATCCTTAACCTCAATTTGTTTCTCTTTGGAGAGAATTGAGTGGAAGTGGGTGGAAGTGAGTGTGAACTTATACAAACACCTTGAAGTCAGTTTCCTTCTGGCTTATTTCACATTATAATTTCTTCCACATCTCTTAATTTTCAACCATTTTTGCTGAGTTCTCTTTCTTAGTTGCTCTAGTTTAAGCTAGCACTATATTTGGCTTTTATTTTTCATTTAACACGTGCTAATTATTGCCCTGTTGTTGATACATAACAGACACACTTGGCTCAAGTGGAAAACGATTATAAAGATAAACTCGAAAGGGAAATATCTGCCAAAAGACAGCTGGAAAAGGTATGCTCATTTCCATATTTGAATTTTATGTAGGACATTCAATGAACTGGCAACAAAGCTGGAAGTACGTATCAGCTGCAGCTATTTATTTTTCCTAGATTTATTTGTCATGTAGCCATGGTTCTGAAGATTATTTTCACATCCCTACCTTTCAATAAAATGTGTTGGCACTAAAAATTCATTTAATGTTGAATTTATCTCCACAGCCGTCTAATTTGATAGGTTAATTTTGTAAACTTGTGTGGGTTCTTATATACATTAGTGTTCTGCTGTATTTGTAGGTTTAGATATTGATTAAGGCTAACACATGGAAGTAATTAAATAGGGATTAAATGATTGTGCAAACTTTTGATCTAGAAACTTGATCTTAAGATTGATTGTGACTTTAAAGTCAATACGTGGTTAGAATGAATAGGTCATTCGCACAATTTCCTACAACTTTACGGGTCTTCCCATTTAATAATTTATGCATGAAAGCCCACACCAATCTAGATGTTTTTACATTTATATCAATTGGCTTTGACTCTGAATTCAACAATTTTATTTTTTTTTGGCCAGACTGAATTCAACATTTAAGTAAAAATTTACCTAGAAAACATCAACGTTAATGCTTTCTGACAGTTTCTACTTTCTCAACTGCCATGGTTTGCTAATAGCGTGATGTACAAACTAGAGCCTCCAAGATTGCCTGCACTCTGCGACTAAATTGTTTAGCTTTTGTCTATTTAATTTATGCTACATATCTTCTCAGTGAAAAGAGCATGGGTCTACATATTGCACTTCTAACTTAAGGCTATGGTGTGGGAAGTGGCTTGATGTTTTTCGTTTTGACTGTTTTAATACCATGTTGTGTATTATCTTTTTTGATCTTCATTGATGTTTTTTGCACTCAATGATTTTAATAGATATCTGTGAGGCCTATGCAGATTCTGTACCTGTCATACCTATTGAAGTGAAACTTTCTTTATACTTGTGAAGCTGCACTTACATAATTGTCAAAGACCCATTCATTTCAATGTTTTGCTGTGGTGTACTATATCATTTTATTTTATCAATAAGGTTGATCCTTTATATAAAACCTTGCTTGTTAAGGCAGTAGCTGTGTCCATATTAGTGAATCACTTTGACTAAGCTTTCTTGAGAGACAGATTTCGCATGACTTGTCTGGTTTTAGGTACAGGATGGCCTTTTGGAACTAAGAAATTTTGCAAACAGTCCACAAACATTCATGTGGAAATTTATCCGCACAAATTTGACTTGTGCATGTAGAACATATAACCCCATACTTCTGTCTAACCTCAAGATGCAGAGCTATCACAAACCTGATTCCGTCCTTGGATTATTCAGAACATGAGGGCAAATAAACATATACCTGCATATATGTCTCAACATACAGCTGATGTATATGTGCAAGTTCATTTGCACTTCCACTTGAATTTTCACTATGGTCTGTTCATATTCTGTAAAAGAATATTGTACTTTCTGGTTTCAAATAGAAAGAGCAATTTTGTCTTCACTTGGATATTTGAGTTAGCAGTGCATCTGGATTCTTCAAATAACATTTATAATGATAAGAAATGCCTTCTCAAAATCGCCCTCAATGAACTTAGATCAAGTGCTCTTTGATCTAAGCTAGATAGTCTCCTATGACTTGGCTCACCTGTTAGAGCTCCACAAACATTTTTTACATGTATAATTTTGGAACCTTTTGTTCAAGATAGTATCATTTTATATAAACAATAACACTTCTAAATGCTTGTAAACTTTTGCATTATTTAATGCAAAACAACACGATTTTTTTCATCCATAATGTTTCACTGTTATATTTTGAAAATTTATAACCTTTAAGTAAGCTTATTATTTTTGTAATTATAACTACTTATAAACCTATATAATACGCACATCGCATGGTTTAAGTTAGTTTTTAAGTTGTGTTGACATGTCAATTATCCTGAATATTTTTCTTCTCGGTGATACAAAAAATTGCACTTGCAAAGCTAAAATCTTGTGTAAAGTAAATTAAGTAAATTCATAATTGTCCATGGGCCAATAAAGCAAACTCTGTGAATTGATGGTTTCCTTTAGCCTATGTTGGATGAGAAAAACTTGCTTTTTTCCAATTTTGTGCATCTTCCTAACAGCTACCTTTTTTTGATTCTAGAATGCTGGAGACTTAAAAGTAAAACTCGAGAAATGTGAAGCTGAAATGGAATCATTGAGGAAGGAAAATGAATTGAATCTTCTTCCTCTCAGTAGCTTTAGTGTAGAAAGGTTAGTCAATTTTTGCCATGTGCAATTTTATATTATTGAATTTATTACATGTACAGTTACATAGATCATTGTTGTTTGCTCTTTGTATCTCTTGTTTGTGAGCGTCTTAAAACTTTCCACACTTTCTGTACACCTCATTTGAGTGCCTCCTCTTAGTATTTGATAAACTTGTTTGTCCATTATTCCTAGATTATACTGAAGCATAGCTTCATCATTGCAGCTAAAATTGGAGCTATGGTTGGATTTATTTGTGGCACTCCAAGAAGAATCTATTATCTTAGTTTTGACAGTATATTTTTCTTTCAATTTGCTTATAGATGGAGCGATTCTGGTGGTAATAATGACATGGATGTGGACAACTGCATGCTTGTTCCAAGGATACCTGTAGGCATTTCTGGAACAGCATTGGCTGCCTCACTTTTGCGTGATGGTTGGAGTGTGAGTTCTCTATTTTTTGGATGCTTTTTCTTAACTTCAATTTCCTGTTAGATTTTGATATCAAGAATGCTTTCCATTTCTAACATAGCTTGCTAAGATGTACACGAAATACCAAGAGGCAGTCGATGCATTGAGACATGAGCAAATAGGAAGGAAGGAAGCTGAGAACGTATTGCAACGGGTAAGTTTATGTAATGATTGACTTGCTTGATATCCATTCAGTGTGCATTGCACTGTATTTGTTTTTTTAAGCAAGAAGTTGTTGTGGTCTGAAACTGTTAATACTCATTTTCCATCCATATTCATGATAATTTGGCGAAGTTCTATGATGGTTGTCAACATAACAGAACCCTATTTCTTTTACTTGGGCCTGGGATAGACAGCAAAATAGGTTTATGTAGCCGACCTCACCTAGGGCGATTAAGGTTCTGTGTCATGTTTTGGGGCTTTTTTTAGCACACAAAAGGACTACACTTATTGTCCTATCTGTACAATAGTAAATAGGCCTAATTCACGCAAGGTGACACACAAGTAAGAATAAAAGGCAACAGTAAGTAAACGGGACACGGGCAATAATTGTAAATGAATAGCAACAGACTTTTTTTATTATGTCAATTGTACAAGGTTACCATGATGTGTTCTCGGGGGAATGGTGTGTATAATAGGATGACCTTGGCCTTGATGAACTAAATTGGTGAGTAAGAGCTTTAATCTTGAAAAATACTCATATCCTTGAAAAGAGGTTTACGGGCATTTTTGGTTCTAGTAGGAAGAACCATTAAAATCCTTGAAATGGCCATAGCCCAAAAATAGAAATATACAAAAATATTAAAATATGTCAAGCTAGAAATTAGAAAAAGTCCACCCCCCACCCCCCATATTATAATAATGTACATAAGGATGGGGCCCTACTATAAGAAATGTGATTCAAAAAAAGGGACCCTGTCACTTTGCTTCTTGTTGTTGTTGCTAATTGTCCATCTAATTTGCATTCCGAAGGCTTTTCTTATGGGGGTGAAGAGGAATAGGACATAGTTTCCCTACTTTTCTCTATATCTTAGACTCCCTTGGCACAGTTGCCTATGAGGTGACTTCAATATCTAGATCTTTCCTTGTGAAACAATATAGATGAAGAAGGCTAAAATGTTAACAAAAAAGAATAAAACTGTGAAAGGAATTAACTTCATTTCTTCCAACATGTTTCTTTATTTTGCTTAAAGTCAATTGATTTACGACTTCATCCATTACTGTTTATAGTATGCTTCATTTCTTCCAACATGTTTCTTTATTTTGTTTAAAATCAATTGATTTACCACTTCATCCATTACTGTTTATACTCTGCTTGGAATTTCTGGTAATATTTATTTGGCCATCGAATTTTTGTTTATATAGGTAGGCTCTACTTTATAGTGTGTGCCAGGGTTCCCCTGGGGCGCTGGGCCCCTCCCTCCCTTCCCCCACTTCAATAGCTTAGATGATTTTGGGACAAAAGTTAAAAGAAGGATTTGTCCATTCCTTGCCATTGCCTGACTTATACCATAAAAAAAGATCCTCATTTAAGTATTTTGCTTTTGTTTATCTTTTTTTATAGGTTCTGTATGAGTTGGAGGAGAAGGCGGAAATAATTTTAGATGAACGAGGTTTGTCATAATAAACTTATTTTTATGTATTCACAAAGGTTTTATTTTATCATCTAGGGTCCCTTTGCTCAGTGAACATATATAGTTGTCATATATTTGCCATTGTGACTTTTTGGAGTGTACAAGATTGTAGCTTTTATTGCATTTGGCCATTCTTATAGATGCATGAATGGCAGTGGAGTCACATACAGATATTCTATTACCTTTTTGATGTTTGGTTTTATGACGTTGAAAGCTTATACACACACATACACAAATGCACACGCGTGTGCACGGAGACAGTGGTGGCGATGGTGTTGGAGTGGAGGTATGGTGGGTGTTGGATTTAAGTAATTGAGTGAATGTAGAATAATGTACATGGTGGTGGTTTTTGTTTTTTTTTTTTTTTTGGTGGGCGGGGCAGGGGGGTGTTGGGGGTTAGGGATTTGTGCTAAGGAGTATTTTTAAGATGTATAATCATTTTGATGGTGCACAGTGACAAAATCAATATGAATATATAGTACTACTAAGTTACATGAGGACTTGTACATTCTAGTCTTGGAAGTGAAGGCCATTGTTGTGAGGAACTTCTTGACCAAAATTTCTGTAGGTGATGCATTACCAACAACCCTACATAATGGTAGGGAAGCTGAGTTTCCATATTAATTGGATAAAATGTCTGAGTTTCCATTTCAATGTTATAGGATGCCTATATCCACGCATCATTGTAAGCCCATGAGGGATACTCAATTGGGTTGGTGGAATTTGCTGGCAACTGTACCAACCTCCTTAGCTCATGCTCTACTTGTTTAGTGAAGTTCTGCTGCAAAAGAGGTGGTTTTGCCTTTTTGGAACAATGCCACACTTTTATCATGTGTTATTGACAACAGTATTCCAGTGCTTATGGATATAAGTCTAATTTCTATTTTTTGGGAAATGATGTTGATGAAAAGAAAGATTTAAGCTCTTATTCTTTCATTTCTGACTGATAGTTAAATTGGAATTATAACTAAAAGATTGGGAATTTCAACTTTGCACACCACCAATACTACCCAACACAACACACTCCACACAACAATTGACAAAACATCACATAACAACTTTCAGCTGACACCAAAATCCTTTTCTTATCAAATGACTTAACTGACTTCTTAACTAACTGAGGAATATCCTTGTATATCAGCCCCAGTCGATATTTTCCATAGAATATTCCAGAGACCTCCACGTCAGCAAAAGTATGCCTCATCAACCTCCCTCAGCATGACCCTGACACTCGCACTGCCCACACTTCCTACAAACATACCCCTGCACCCAACGCAACACAATGCAACACCACCACAACTCACACTCCACCACACCAACACAGAACACCTCCAACTCTGCTTACCACCAATTCTACCTGACACAAGACACCCCACGCACAACAATCAACAAAACAACATAACATAACAAATTTTAAGGAGCAATCTCCCTGGGCCTCCTCTTATAAGCATGTAAAATTGGAGGCCACACTGTTGGAAACATATCGATTCCTCCCCCGTAAGACATGTGCTTGTCCTTAAGGACAAAATCTGGAAATTGAAGCTTGAAAGAGGCAGCATCAACTCAAAGCCTAAAGAATGAATTTCCTTGCAAACTACTACGAGGAATCAGTCGAGTCAAGGGATGAGTAGTGGTGCGACTGCAACTAAATCCACTTGGCATTCAGCCTTCATGCATGGACAGCAACAGGTTTCAACTAGATCATCACATGCCCAGTGATAGCTTGTTACTCAGAATACTTAGAGAAGAGGGCAAAAGGCTTTGTTTCAGGTGAGATCAGCCCTTTTTCACCTACACATAAGTGTCCAAACAAGTCCCAGCAATTTGTTCTGCTCGAAGAAGATTCAGAAGCGGTGGAAGGTGAACGGGAGGTTGTTGAAGGCATCCATGAGATGCCATTATTAGAACAATGTAATAACGTCCAAGGATCAGGTTTGGAACTTCCGGTTTGGCTATGAAAGGTTTTGGTGGCCCTTTAGTTTTGAGGTATGTTGAATGCAAATTGAATCTCTATTATAATTGATAGCGGTGCTAATCACGACTTCATCTTGAGAATATTAGTTGAAAAAAGAAGATTACAAATATATACTGCTGCTGTATTTCAAGTTACTCTTGGTGAACGCCATAGTTTGACATCTTGTGTCGTGAAAAAAACATGAAATTACTTATTGGTGATATTGAGATTGTGGTAGACTGTTTTGTTTCAGAGCTGGGAGGAGTAGATGTCATTCTTGGTATTGCTTGAGAACTCTGGGTGAGATTAAGGTCTATTGGTAACAAATGACCATGAAGATACCTTCTATTTCAGGTGAAAAGGTGTCGTTTGGTGACTTTACTCTCAAAAATCTGCTATTTTTTCCCCCAAATATTTTAATAAATTGGGAGAAAGTGAACTATGGAGTATGCTATGGATGTTGGATTTGAGTGTGCAAAACAGCAATGTCAGTGCTGATCCTAGAATTGAAGCTTCGTCGACTGACTTTGTGGATGCTTTTGAGAAGTCAGGTTTGCCCTCTACAAAGGAGGCCTTTTCACCCTCTATGAACGAATGCATGAGTTGAAGGGAGGAAGATTACTCTAGTGCTCTTCATGATTGTTCAAACAGTTTTGCTTGTGTAGTGCCTCTTCCCAGTCAGTTGTCAAGGACTCTCCACAAGAAGACTTGGGCGATGTTAGTTCTCCTCCTCCCAAGGATGGTAACTCTCCATTAGATATCTCCTCCTCAAATCCCAATATTAAGGAAATGGAAGAGCCTTGGAATGTGGTAAAAAAGAATAAAAAATCCAAGAATTAGTTTTGAAGTGTTTGTTTTCAATCCCTCATGTATATATTTATGTTAGTGATGTGGAATATTGGGGTTAAATGATCCCCTCAGATGTAAGGAGGTAAATAAATTATGTATTGATTTGCTATTATTGAAACTAATGTTGGGGAACACAATTTCCCCATGGTAAAGAATCACTTTCATTCCATTTGGAGGATGGACAGTCACTTTCCTAGGCGTATTTGGGTTGCTTGGAGACCCTCTATGTGGAATATTGAGATATTGAAATGTACAAGTCAGCTTCTCCAGTTTTTGTATTCTCCTTGGGAGAATATTTCCTTTTCTGTGACATTTGTGTGTGGAGAAAACCAACAAGCAGGAAGGGAGGATTTGTGGAATGATTTGCTTTATTTGAAACAGGGGATAATCATGAGGGATTTCAATGAGTATAGGTCTATTGATGACAGAAGAGGTGAAAATGAAGTGATATCTGGAGGCTCAAGTAGATTTAATGAAGTTTGTTGTAGTCTAGAGGTTGATGAAATGAAAACCAATGGTTGCTTGTTTACTTTCTAACCACAATGTGGAAAACCCTGTTCTTCGTCATTTAGTTTGTAGGTTGGTTAATAGAGAGTGGATGGGAGCCTTTCAAGTGGTTGAGGCTCATGTACCAAGTCTGGGTGCTTCTCACTGTAGTCCATTGGTAGTACCTCTGTTTTCAGCTTCTACAAGGCCAAGGAGATCATCTGTTTTAAAGTATCTCGGCTTCTGGAAAGGGCACTCATCTTTCCGCAGTATTGTGAGCAAAGAGAGGAGCTTGGATGTCAAAGGATCAGCCATGTACAAAGTGATGAAGAAGTAGAAGATTCTTGAGGGTTAGTTAAAACTTCTTAACAATAATCTTTATTATAACATATCTGAATGGGTGAAACACACATGCTCCTTGCTACAGATGACTCAAGAAGCCAACAGATTACATCCTGATGCTGCTGATTGGGATGGGGAAATGATGTTGTATGCTGACTTTTATGCCTTAATTGCAGCAGATGAAAGTCTTTTGAGACAAAAGTCCCATGACGTGGCTAAAAATGTTGGGCATCACACAATAAATTCTTTTTTAATTACCTAAATCAGAGGCAGTTTGATTCTCTTTCAGATGAAGATGGTGTGAGAATCTGTTCCTTGGACGCTCTGAAAGACTTGGCAGTTTGGCATTTTAAAGCCAACCTAACAGAAGCTGCATCAAATGAGTTTAATGCTTATAGCTTTCTTTGCTGGTTTGTAATAGGCTTTAATCTTGCCTAGTTCCGATGATGAAATCAAAAGAAGTATGGTCTTTATCAAATGGTATAGCTCCTAGACCTGATGTTTATGGAGCTAGGTTCTTCGGAGATGCTTGGAATATTGTTGGTGAGGATGTTTGCTTGACTGTCAAGGACTTTTTTTGTAACAGGCAGATTGCCCAAAGAGGTGAATGCTACTTATCTCTCTCTTGTACAGAGTAGACAACCCTTCTTCTCTCTTGGATTTTAGACCCATTGCCTGCTGTGACACTTTATACAAGTTTATATTGAAGATTTGCCAAGAGACTAAAAGAAGTTATACATAACTTAGTAGGAAATGAACAATTTGCTTTCATAAGGGAAGAGAAATTGTGGACAATGTTTTAATAGTGCAAGAACTTCTTAAAGGTTATCATTGAGGTAATAAGGTGTGAGATGGGCAATAAAAGTTGATCTCATGAAAGCCTATGGTAATGTAAGATGGAGTTTCCTCAATCGTCACCTTGAAGCATTTTGTTTTCCTCCTCAATTTATAAAATGTCTCATGGCTTGTATCTCTTCTCCTATGCTTTCCATTAACCTTAAATGGTGAAAATGTAGGCTTCTTCCCCTCTTCAAAGGGACTTCACCAAGGAGACCCCATGTCTCCATATCTTTTTGTGCTTGTTATGGAGATTTTTTTCTTGCATCTTAAAGGAGAAGGGCTCATTAGAAGAATTCTAGTTTCATTGGAGATGAAAAAAAGAGAAGCTTACCCATTTATATTTTGCTGATGATATGTGGATCTTTGCTAAAGGACATAGTCACACTATGAAGTTGATCAAAGAAGGCTTTTATCCTATGCAGGTTAGATCCAACCTATTAAGAGCATGCTAATCTCTTTTCAAGTGTACTGGTCCTTAATTCTTGTGCTACCAGCAAGTGTTTTGAAAACAATTGAATGCAAATTGAAGAGATTTCTTTTGTATGGAGATGACAATGATAGGGCAAGGGCAAAGGAGGCTTGGAAAGTCATTTGTAAACCTTAAAAAGGTGGCTTAGGCATGCTTGACATTCGGCTATGGAATAAAATTGCACAGCCAAAACATGTGTGGTTATTATTTATGAATCAATATAACAACTAATGGCTGAGCTGGGTTAGAATTATGTCCTTAGGGGAAGAAATTTCTAAACAATAAAGATTCCTAGTGATGCTTCTTGGGCATGGAGGAAGATCCTACAATCAAGATCTTAGCTAGGTGCCTTTTGAAATGGCAAGTTGGAGATGGTAGACTTATTTCTTTTTGTTATGATGATGGGCACCCAAAAGATCCACTAGTGGAATGGATGGGGGATTTTGCTAGTACAGTATTGGGTTGCCCGAAGGATACTAAACTCAGTTCCTTTATAGATGGGCATAATTGGAGCTGACCCAGGGGAGACTGTTGGTAGGAATTTATTTCCATGGTGGGAGAGATGAATTTGCTGCCAACCTCGAGGGACAGACTTACTTGGAAGGAGTTCCATCAAAGTTTTACCCATCGAGAATGCTTATTCAGCTGCTGGGATAAAATCCCCAGCTGATCATTGGGTTTATTTGGTCTGGAATAAGAAAACAGCCCCTAGACATTCTTTCATTCTTTGGCTAGTGGCTCCATCTAAGCTCCTTTTGCAAGACAGATCAGTGCAGAGGGATTTGATTGCAGAAAACAAAAGCTTCTTATGTGGTAGAGAAGAAGAAACACATTATGATCTCATTGTAAAGTGTGAGTTTGCTAATGAGCTTTGGAAGTGTGTGGAAGGTAAAATGTATTAGGCAAGAGCATGTCCTTCATCAATGAACAACTTGGGAGACTTATTTGTCATAGAAAACTATAGGATTTGGATTGTTAAAAATAGGAAGGCTTTTGCAGTGGGTTGTTGCTACATTTGGAAGAAGTGAAATTGGAGAAGGCTTGGTGAAGTGAACCCGGTGGAATCAGTATTAAGAACTGTCCTAGCTTGTCTTATTTAATTTGTTTCGCTGATTACTTTTGTGTCTTGTCTTTTAACGCTATATTCCTTGTGTACACAAGCTGGTAAGAACACTTAAGAGCTTTATGGCCATTTTATCGACCTAGATATCCTTTTGTTTCTGATATCTAGTTTGATATCATAGGTTTCAGTGTGCTCCTTACCTTGTACAATTTTTTGATGAATATTATATATCTTACCTCACCTAAGGGGGGAAAAAAGTTTCCTTCCCCAACAATCCCACCTCAAGAACAGCAAAAAAACCCACCAATATAACTGTAATTTTATATAAGGATGGGGCTTTACTACAGCTTTTGTCCAACAAAATGGGTCCTTGACAACGAGCATGCATCTTTGGGGTATCCATATCAATAAATACTCTCCTGCCAACCTAAATCAATCAATAGAATATTGAATTCTTATCTCCTACTTCCTACCTAAAAGGAGCCTTACTCATGGTTCTAAGCTGTAGGATCTTATGCCAGGATTACAAAGCAGTGCCTGGGATTTTGATGTGCAAGAAACTCCTAGCTTTGATGAGTTGGCTTCTTATGACTGTCCTTAGCCTTTGAACGTCATAATCATCCTGATACAGCACCATTTATGTTTGAGTTGGTGCTACTCTATTTGAGGTGAATAGATTAGTGATCCCGAAACTCCTCTCAAGTATGCACATGTATTCTTAGGATACTTTGGCATGGCTCTCTTGAAAATTTTTAATCTTTTTGAAAATCTCCTTTAAAATCAGTTAGGAAAGTTGAAAATGCTAACCAGTTGACCTGCATTAAGCAGAGTACACTTATATGCAATAGTATTTTACTGATGTGGAAAATGGATTCTAGTGACTTTGGGATCTCCCTTAAACTCCCATTTGAACAAACAACTTTTCCAAGGTTTCCAACATCACCCTTTCCCATTCTCTCATCAAGTGGGAAAACATGTCTGTCATTCTGCCATAGGTGGTTCAACAGCTATAGGAAACCCAACAAAGTAGCTACAGTTGTAAATTAGTGATTACACGAGTGGAATGGAGGACTAGCGAAACCTCTAGAAATGGAGAAAGCTTAGTCCACATGATAATTTACATAAACTTGTGTTAGGGTAGCTTATTGTTTCTTGCTTGGTGTTTGGATGTTAGTTTTTTGCTAGCCTGTAAGTTGTTGGCTAGGGTGCTCCTAGACATTAGGAAAATTTCAAAGTATGCAAAAATGGTACCTTTGTTGTTCCTTTTCTTTTCTCCCCTTTCTTGACCAAACCTCTATTGTTCATTCTGTAATTTTTGGAAATCAATTCTCATTTTCAGTATACAATATCACCTAGAGGGGGATGATAAGAGATGTACAGAAGAGATGGGTCTAGCCCATTATACAAAAACTGAAGATTGAGTCTCAAGGAATTCAAAGACATATTGATTAATGCATGAAAAGGGGTTATAATAAAAGAACATTGTAGTTGCTTCTTGATAGTTACAGTTTCACAATATTTCATCCTTATCATTTAATAAAGTTCAGTAGAACCTTCTTTTGCCTTGTGATTAAGTTGTCAGCTAAAGCATTGGACTTAGAGATTATTATTAAAAGGCTTACTTGCGGTGGTATATAATTTGCTGTTAAAAAATCTTGGTAGAGGTGTTAACATTCTTTGATAGATTAGGGTCATCTGATTAGAGGCAAGTTTAATCTGCCTCTTTTGGAGCATTAACATGCTTTTGGTCCTTCTTTCTGATTGAAGCTTGATTAACATGACGGTCTATGCAGCTGAACATGATAGAATGGCTGAGGCCTACTCTCTAATCAACCAAAAATTGCAGCAATCTAAGTCTGAGCAGTTGAATTTGGAGAAAATCATAGCAGAATTTAAGGTGTACATCAACTTATGTAAGTTAAGTCTTATCCTTTGGATTGTTTTATGAAAGTGGGTTTCTATTCTAGGCTGATGTAAAGAGGCATGAGAGAGAATACTTGCTGGCTCAGCAAGAGATTGCTGACCTCCAGAAGCAGGTATGAATTTTGTTGATATATGCAGAATGTGTTAGTTGGAGTATTGACATCTTGTATTTGCAAAGACCTGAAGGGAGGATGAACTACCTGAAATAAGATCATTGTTTATATTGCTCAAGCTAATAGCAGTCAATTGATACTTTGCTGAAATTTTATTGCTACATGCTAAAGAAAAAGGTTTATGCGTTGCATTGGTTTTGGAAAATTCAAGTTTTTCCCTAATTGATTTATCATTCACAAAAGTAAGAGAAAGCAAGAAAATCCAGGGGGTGGGAAATGTATTCTATTACAAGTTATTCTGGAGCAACGAGCACCTGATAAAAGCTAGCCTCTGAGATAAATTGTTTGGGTAATGATATAGGTGACAATCCTTCTCAAGGAATGCTGTGATATACAGCTTCGTGGTGGATCTGCTATGCATGATCATGCTGATGATGAAACGATAACTTCTATTGACTTGGCTACAAAATTAGACACCGAGAAGATAATTTCTGACCGTCTTGTGAGTCCTTGTGAATTTTTCTTTGTTCTTAAGAATTGTGTGGGTTGTAATCATCCATCTTCTGATTTATTTAATTTTGAATTGTCACAGTTGACATTTAGGGATATCAATGGACTGGTGGAGCAAAATGTTAATCTTAGAAGCCTTGTTCGAAGTCTCTCGGACCAGATTGAGAATAAAGAAGTGGAGTTTAAGGTGTGTCTAAAATTCTTTTATTGGTCATGTAGCGTTTGTATGATTGCTTGTTTTGCTTGTTATCATTTTTAATCTCAAAAGCTTGAACGCATGGATGCAGGAAAGGAGGGAAATGGAGCTTAAGAAGCATAACGAGGAAGCTGCCTCTAAGGTTGCTGCAGCACTCCAGAGGGCTGAGGAGCAAACTCGAATGATTGAATCTCTGCACACCTCTGTAAATTTTTGTTCCCCCCTCCACCCCCAACCCCCAACCCCCAACCCCCCACCTCCCCTCCCCTTGCCTTCTCCTCCTCCTCCTAATACCTTTCTTTTTCTGCCCTTGCCCTCTCATGCAGTTATGTTTTCCGCCTTTTACTTCTGATTTTCAGTTTTTCCTCAACACAGGTAGGAATGTATAAAAAATTGTATGAGGAGGCGCATAAACTTCGTTCTCCCATTTCATCCAGCGCTGTTCCTCTTGTAGGTGGGTTTTTATTTTTATTTTTATTTCTGTTGTTTGATACTTAGTTTTTTCTTTTATGGAATAATCTAATAACTTGAGACAATCTATATAAAACCTTTTGATAAAAGTTTGAATCTAGCATCTTGGGGTTTGGTGATACTGGTGATTAAACTATCCTATTATGGGTTGTTAAAGCTTGAGTTTCAAGAAGTAAGGTGAAGAAGTGCCCAGTTTGATTCAGAATTGCCCATACGTAAAATAGTAATTCTTGGTACAAGCCTATGGAAGTTTGGGGAATTGAAATCTTGACTCAAAAATAACTTTGTTTTGAGCATCAACATCAGTTTTATGCTTCTCAGTACTTCTAAGCTAAGTCCTTTGAACCATGTTTTTGCATCTATTTTGATCTCACTGCTGTTTAGATCTCAATGGTCTTAATAAAAAAGAAGGTTTACTGGTCCTTATGGGTCCATTGAGGATATGATAGGTCTTTCTTGTTTCGAGGGGAGGGCTTAATTATATTATTTCTAAACATATTCCTTGCATTATGTGTGATGAAGGATATTCCTGTACTTTTGCATTCTAGATCTACAACTTAGAGCTGGCAAATACACATGATTAATCATATGCTGACTTTAGTCATGCTTGCCTATGCTCCATAGCAAATGAAGGGGCTTGGAATATTTGCCAGCAATGTATGGAAAGAGGTGGGGAGCTGTCTACGAGGGGATATCCTCTCATCTATAAATTGTGGAGATTAATCTTATTTCTCAAGAGAAACAGAAAGGATTTGTCCATAAAGGCAATTAAGGCATTGACCATTCCCCATGCTGTAGTCTACTAGGAAAATGCTATCTTGTTCAAGTGACACCTTCCTAGTTTAGCTTTTATTATTAGGCTTGTAGAGCAGCAAAACCTGCATGCTATTGACAGACTTAAGGAGTGGAATGTGGTAAAAAAATGATAGTTCCTACTTATCTGCAAATGGAAGTAAAATATCAGGCATTTGTTCTTATCGTATTGCTTGCATGTACGTGTGGACAATGATCTGGAGTGAGCTGCAATGAGTTCTTTTAAGTAATAAATATCATAACTATACCAGATTTTACAAGTTTAACTTTGTGGAGCCAAGAGATAAGAATTTGAATATCTATGCCCTCATTTAATTAAATTGTCCATTTGATGGGCTCTAAATAAATTCATAGCTCAGAAGCGATGGCGAGTATTAAGTAATTAATATGAAATTGCGTAATATCCAGTATTATCAAATCCAAGTTGACCTCTACGGTTGAACACGGTTTGACCGCATTTCAATTCCGTTTCAATTCCAGTTTAACTTCCGATCAAACTCACTTTTCCCCTTAATTTTTGTCCCCTTTGTATGCTTGGGTCAACCACTCGGTCTGAGTTTGACAACATTGATAATATCTTCAAGCTTATGCTTTTAGACCAACTGTGGGACTCTAAACTTGACAGTTCCCTGATGGATACATTACAAAACACCATGTTGTAACCTATAAATGTGAATGGTAACTCTTCAAGAAAATTGGAAATCACCATGCCTAGTTGAGATATACTTCATACAGGGAAGTAAGAACGAAGTGGGAGTGAATGGCTCAACTATATTGATGTGTGTTTGTTGTGCGTCAAGATGATAGAGCAATGATGACAGTAGTGATCTGGATTCAGTTATAAGAAGATGAATTTATATATGCGGGTCTAAGGGATTTCCATATCTTGGATGAGTTAGATGCATTTATCTTTTATTTTTCAGTCAATGTACTTAGGCTAATGTTTGGCACTTTTCAATGGAAAGTTAAAACAGTAATTACCCTCATAGTAGTGAAGCTTATGTATATATCTTATATAATTATTGAAAGCATGTTAATGTTTGATGCATTTTGTTTTAGTTATGACACTTGTCATTTGAAGAGATTCTAGTGTGAGGATGTTGTATGATGTGGACTATATGTAATGAGCTACCAAGTCTTTTTGAAGTAATGTATATTTTAACATATTTTGAAATATTATGAATGTTAGTCATCATGAATTGTTAAAAATGATAGTAAAGAAATATATATGTAAATTGTTTATGCCTTGCATTGACGATTGCACCTTTCCCCATTGATTACTTGGGGAAAAATCGCTATATACTGGGTTTTGTTTTGAGCTTTAAGGTTTTGGCCCAACAGGATTCATTGTACATGCTTTTTTAGGAGCCATATATTTTTCTTGTTTCACTTCATTCATACCCACTTTGCTTGTTGAACCTTGTTATTTATTTTCACCTCTTTGGGCTTTCTTATGTGTCTATTTAACTTCAAAATTGATTTTTACAGAGCATGAAAAGACAGATGTCAGGCTACTCATCGAGGGTTCTCAGGTACAGCAGACTAAGTGACAGAATAGATGATTCCTCATTTTAATGAGTATGAGTCCTTACATAACGTGAATTTAGGAAGCTGCTAAGAAGGTGCAAGAACAGGCTGCTGAACGAGTTAGATTTCTTGAAGAAGAACTGGAAAAGTCTAGGTAATGTATTGTCTAAATAGTTGTTTGGCCTAAGATTTGTTGGTCTGCTTTTACTTAGAATCTGGGATGGTCCCCACTTTGAGAGAGAGAGGAAAAGGGATTTGGGTTGGGTTTGGTGGTGGTGGTTGGAATGAGGAGATTTTGTTGCTGCATTCAATGTTTGCCACTTTAGTTTCAGGATCTTACCTTCAATTTTAGTAACTTTATTGACATGGTTTTATTCAGGAGCAAAATCATATCATTGCAATCAGAGAGGGACAAGTTGGCTCTTCAGGCTGAGTTCTTAAGGGAAAAGCTTGATGGCCTTATGAAAGAATTTGAGCATAAGGTAATTGATGTTTTCCCTCTTCATTTTCTTTTTTCATCTCATGGTATCTTAAGGTTTTATTTTATTCAGTAATCATGTAAATGATTAGAAATATGAGACTTGCGTAAATCTTTTAGGTTTTTTTTTTTTTTTTTAAATTTATTTATTCATTTGGTCTGAATTTATGAAAAATTTTAATCCATCGTGGCTGTATTGAATGCTATAAGATAAAATGAAATGAGATGAAAAAGGGTGCTTATGTCCTCTGCACTGCAATAATTAGAAGCATATTATTGTGAAAACATATGTGTAGTCCCTTTGCATGCTATAGTGATGATGATTATGCCATTCCTCACCTTGTTGTTACATGAAAAAACTTTTAATTTTATAAAACTAGGTGAGTTTTCAAAACAAGTTAGTCATGTCTTTCTTGGATTTTCAAACTGGTAGGTTTGTCTGGTCATTCCTGCACATAGTTGATTAGCTGTTAAACATTTATGGCATGTTTATTAAATGGCAGATTGAAAAAAAGTAGGGAGAGAAATTTTCTAAGGAATAATATAGAGAAGAATAGTTAGTACTTTGGTTGCGCTAAAATGATACCAAGTAATAGAATACGAATGTATCTAAAAATAACATTTATAATCACTGCAACTCTGCACTTGGATTATTTTCTGTTTCTATGTGATGGGTCTTACGATTTTGTCTTTGGTGCAGTGGTTTTATATCAGGTCACTTATCTTAGGAGTGTTCTCTATTGAGCACGCTTAACCTTTGAATTCTATTGAATCCTCTACTATTACATCAACACAATGTTTAAGTGTTCCAATACCCTTAGCTTGAGGGAGATTCCAAGGCAGGATGGTAAATCAAGGGAACTGATTTATTAATGTTATGTTTGGTATGCGAGAATGGACTTAAAATGGAGTTATAATTTCTATTTCCATTCTCTTTCTTACATTTGGAAGGGCCTTTAAGGGGCTAGAATTGTGGTTTCATTCTATCTTCATTAATTATATTAATTAGAAATTACTTATTTAATCTTTAGCTTAATTATGGCATCCAATAATTAAGGGCATCTCTGATAAATATTATTATATATACGTTTCATTCCATTCTAAATAATGTATAACCAAACATAATATTGGAATGGAATAAAAAATTCTATATATGTTTTAAAACACAAGAATGAATTTATATTCTGATCCTTATATCATTTTATTTTATTTTATTCCATTCTAATCCGTTTTATTCTAGAGTTTTTTTGCATACCAAATGTGATATTAGAGTATGGAAATATGTAGAAAAAGATCAAGAATTGCTATTCCTTTGAACTTGAATTGCAATTGGCATTAGAAATTTTGTGGAATATATATTCTGTAGACCAAACAAAATAATAACTTATCCTTATAAAGTTTAATCAAATGTGTGGTTAGAAGAATAAGAATTATTAGACCATTTGATTATTGAGGTTTATAATGATACTTCAATTACATTATCATTTAACATAATTATTACTAGCTAATGGTGTCATGTATCATAATATAGAAGGGAAATTTCTTCTAAGGAAGTTTGGTGTATATGTTGCCTCTGAAAATAAATACAGCTTGTGTCTCTGCATTTTGGTCTATATAGTGGTTATCTGAATCTAACAAAGTATTCTACTCATGGGGGATTTATTTAATTTTGAATTGTGTAAAAATATCCGCTTTCAAAGAGGAGTCATCTCTTAAATATTTTGATGGATTGGTTTTGCAGCAAATCAAGTGCTATGCTTTCCATGCAAATGACTTTGAAATTGCCATTTGGTGATATCATTGTCTAAAGACCTCTAATCCTTTTTTTTTTCCCCCCCAGCTGGTGAGCGTCATCATTAAAAGGAATGATAAATGAAAGCATGTGGCTACAAAATTGATTAATCCATGGTTCTCTTCCAAAACTTCATATTGTCATTTAACCATGTTTAATGTATATTTGATTGGATAAACTATGGTGTATATCTCATGAATATAGGCAGGTGGCTAAGACCGCATTAGAGAGACATGGTTGTGCTATGTTGATATTGTATGAAGTTTTTGGCACTCAACACAGTATTTGGTTTGTTAGCTCCTCAATTATTGCACAATTTACCATACGGTATGATTGAAAAGGAATCAATGGGCCTTTGTTTTAGTGGTACTTGCAACTTTTAAGAAAGGTTAGAAAAAGTAATTTAAAATGGAAATGAGCAAATTGCTATTAGGATGAAGGCTTCTACCTTTTTCTTTTGGTAATTACCATGGGTTTTATCTTAGTGACTTCTTCTTGACCCTCGGACCCCACAACACCCCCCACCTCAACCACCACCCCCATCCACAAACAACCATCAAAGTGAAAAAGGGCAAAAGTTATCTTGAATATTCCAGAATTATGGTGGATGGAGAAATTTAGAAGGAAAAATTTATTCCCACTTATTCGTTCAGCTTGGATGGAATAAAAACAAGAGAGGTGCAAAGAAACAATGATAAGGATGGTGCCTAAAAAATAGAAAAAGATCAGATTTAATCTGATAAAAATCTAAACAGCTCCTAAGATAAATACAACTAACAACTGAGATAAATATAACTAAAAAAAACTTCCAAACATAAAATAAATGTCATATAAACTTTTCTACATTCCCCCTCTAGCTAAGGGATAGATATCGATCCTTCCTAGTTTGCTGATAATGTCTTCAAAGAGTTGGTTAGGCAAAGATTTTGTAAAGATGCTCCTGATTCCTGAACGAAACATGTTGGAATTTGATGCTGCCATCTTCAATTTCAGATCTAATAAAATTATGATCAAGATGCATGTGCTTCATTTGATCATGTTGAAAAGGGTTTTTTAACAATATTGATAGTAGATTTGCTGTCACAGAAAACTTGCACCCGATTCACCAGTATTTATAGGTCTTTTAGTAGTCTTTGAATCCAACTAACCTCACAAATTCCTTGTGCAATGGCTCTATATTCTGCTTTAGCATTACTTTTAGCTACAACTGATTGCTTCTTACTTCTCCAAGTCGCTAGATTTCCCTAGAGCTTGGTACAAAAACTTGAAGTTGACTTTCCATGCACCACTTCTCCTCCCGAGTCTGTATCTACAAATCTTTACCAAGGTTCCGTTTTAAGTACTTCAAGATATGACTTACCCATCCATATGGTGTTTAGTGGATGCATGCATAGCTTAACTCATCAAACCAATTGTCCACAACATGAAGGAAAGAAAGTCACTCTACAATTCATGTCTTTTGTCGGCTTGCACATAGAGAGTAAATTACATCTCAACCCGGGCTCTAATAATGTTTTTTCTAACTTCATGTAACCAATAAAAACTGTTCCTTTACCCTTTGCCATAGCACTTTCACCATTACCATTAGCTACCAAAATTTTACTAATTACACTAGTCATCAGGTCATCAAAGAAATTCAACGATTGCATATATGGTTGGACGCTCCAGTATCAATGATCCAACCACCCCTTTTAAGGCCTTGGGTGAGGTTTAAACAAATACCTTTTTGAGCAATAGTAGCTGTGGCAGTCAATTTATAAGTGTTATCAGAATTGAGTTGAGTTTGCCAAGAACTTGTTGCAAGAAGCCAAGTTGATCTGAAGGAAGACTAACCCCAATATTGGAGCTAGATTGTACATTGGTTTCTGCAACTTGAGCAATCTTGACACTCATGGCCTCCTTCTAACATTTGGATTTTAAATGGTCTAGCTTTCCATGCAATTTCCAACATGTATTTTGAGTGTGATTTGGTTTTTGACAAATATCACACTGCATCTTTCCTCTTGTTGATGTATTTGGAATTGGCCCTTTCTTTCTTACCAAGGCTAGATTCAGACTAGATTGTTCAAAGACATCATCACACGACTCCCACTCTCTTCATGTTTAAGCTCTACAAATGCCTCTTTAAGACATGGAAAGGGTTGCTTTCCTGTTAGCCATCCTCTGACCTCATGAATCTCCGGGTTCAAACCATTCAAGAAAACACATACTTTGTCCTTTTGAGCAGCTTGTTGTAATTGCATTCCGTCTTCTACACAGTTCCAGTTGATCTTATAAAAGAGATCTATTTTCTGCCAAAGTTCCATGAGCAAATTAAAATATTCAGTCACAATTATATTTCCTTGTGTAGTATTGCAAAGTTTCGAATAGAGCTCCAATTATTGGGAAGAATTTTCTGTGTCTGAGTAAATTCCTTGGACATTATCCCAGGTTTCTTTGATAATTTCACAAAATAAATATGATCTACCAATCCGAGGTTCCATGGAATTTTCAGCCTCCCACACGCCATATTCCTTTGAGTTGTGATCAGGAGCCATTGTTGATCCAGTTACATACCCTAATTTTCCTTTTCCTCTAATTACCAGTTTTATAGATTGAAACCACTCACGGAAGTTTTCCCCATTAAGTTTATGTTGGGTAAATTGTAGTGTGTTTTGGTCTGCTAAAGAAGAAGAGGATTGAAGGCTGTGCTTAGATAGGTCGGGTTGATCAAGAGAAGGAAGAACTTCAGTTTAAGTCCGGGGGTATTTTTAGGTTTCTCAGCCATTTTTGGATCAATCTGGTAGCTTTGATACCATGAAGACATTTAGGAAGTTTAGAAGGAAGAATTCATTCCCACTTATTCGTTAAGCTTGGATGTAACAAATACAAGAGAGGCACAAAGAAACAATGATAAGGATGGCGCCTAAAAAGCAGAAAATAATCAGAGTCAATCTGATAAAAAATCTAAACAGCTCCTAAGTCAAATACAGCTAACAACTGAGATAAATACGATAAGAAAACTTCCAAACATAAAATAAATGTCCTATAAACTTTTCTACAGTGGATAGGGTAATGTGGAGTAAAGTGATGATCCCATGACATTTCTTCAAATTTTGTTTGGCATGGCAGTGCAAATTGTACATCCTAGACAAGTTGGTTTCTTTGGGAATAGCAACAGCAACGTTGTACTATCTTTGTGGAGAAGCTGATGGAGAACATGACCACCTCTTTTTTGACTATTCTTACTCAGCCAGTGGGCGACAGATAGATGTTTCAATCTAGATTGCCCCTTAGGATAATACCATTGGAGTGACTCTGGGCTTTGGTGCCACAACCTGATCTAAATCCCCTGTTATATAATGATGTGGATTTGCAGCTGGATTCTACATGGTTTGGAAAAAGAGGAACTCAACTCGTTTGGAAAGCAATCCTCAAGTTCTAGATGGATATATCTGATGTCTTCATTAGTAATAATGCTTTGCTGACAATCATTTCTCTCTCGCCCCTTCTTTGAAATAGTAATGGGTTATTAAACTAACATTTTGTAGCACCTAGTGCAGCCTTCTGCTAGGCTTCATCCTCATTTTGTAGAGAGTGTGGTATGGATCAATTATTTCACTAATGAAGTTACAATTGCTGATCCAGAAAAACGAACATACTAGAGAGAAATTGATGCTTTGAAATAGTCATCAGTCTCATTCTAGTTCCTACCGTGGTTTTTTTTTTTTTTTTTTTTTTAAAAGAAAATGCTAAAAGCTATTGTTTTCAGATATGTCACGTTAGAGAAACAGTTCTAGGTGTATGTATGGAATATGATTTATCTACTCTGGGCTGCTCATTTTGCATGTTGTTTCAGAGGGAGGAAATAAACGGGATATTAACAAGAAATGTGGAGTTTTCACGGGTAATAATTGAATACCAGCAAAAGGTTCGTGAAAGTTCAGAATCCCTACAAACTGCTGAGGATGCTTCTCGAAAATTAGAAATTGAGGTAATCTAAAAGACTAGGACTCTGATTTACTCAATTTTCTGAAGAACTTTGAGGAATAAATTTTCCTTCAATTTTATTCATATCAAATCAGTAGAGATGCACAAAATTATATACACATGGTGACATACATAGAGATGGGGATCATATCCTGATTTTTTAGCTAACAAAGATATGATCTAGACTAATCTCCTATAACAACCTTATCTATCCTTATCATCCTAGTAATATTGCCTAGACCACCAGAAATAATAAAAACAGAAACAAATTAAAAAAAAAAAAAAAAAACTAGACTTCACACGGAAATATAATTGACTGGCAACTGAGAACAATGACTAACTGCAGTAACAAACAGAAACAATATTATTTTCTTCATTTTCCCTGACCCTCAGTTCTCTTTGCTTTACCATCTAGGTGTCTGTCTTGAAGAATGAAAAAGAACTGCTGACAAATGCAGAGAAAAGGGCTTGTGACGAAGTGCGAAGCTTGTTAGAAAGAGTCCATCGCTTGCAGGTGCACTCATCTGAGCTCTTTCACATTTAGGAGTGGCATGATGCTGACTGGCACTAGTAAATGTGGAACTTTTGTTTATGGGTGTGTATGCGTGTGTGATATTGTACGGGATAATTTCTACATATAAATTTCTACCTCCATTATAGATGTTGGGGAACTTAAGTGATCTTTATTACAAAATAAAAGCTGAATATATGTCATAGAAGTAATTCTCATTGCATGGCTCTGCATAAGTATTGATCTATACCTATTCTACTCTACTGTATGTTCAAATTCAGAGAAAATTTTCATGTTTATTTGTGACTACATGTGAGCTGCTTGGTTTTGCTGTAACTCTAAAGTTGTATACATGTGACTTTGAAGAGATGCAATTTTATGTTTTCTACTTCACTTTTTCTCTTCAGTTCTAGTCCTAACTGGACAATATAGAAAAGCCACTGTGGATCATGAGAAAATTAGAAGTTTGATTTGCTTGATAGAACTAGAATAGTCAACTTTATAAAAAGCAGCTGATTAGATGGAAAAAATCAAAAAGAAATTTCTTAAAGAGAAAGCATGACTATATCTTTGAGGTTTTCTTTATCCAATCTTTCATCAAGTCTTTTGACAAATTATCTCAAGAAGTGAATCTGAAATCTGTAATGGACCTGTCAGTTGAGAAAGTAGCATGTGCTTTCATCGTAATGATCATCTTTCTATTGAACAGGCTACGCTAGATACCATTCAGAGTGCTGAAGAAGTCCGTGAGGTACTCTTCTTGGCATTTAATCTCCTTTTGCTCTATCTTTATGTAAGAAGGAAGTATTCAGATTTAACTCCATCACCTTGGGATTTTTAGGAAGCTAGAGCCATAGAGAAAAGAAAGCTGGAGGATCATGTCAGGCAACTTCAGGTTTGGTTGCATTATTTCCTTTTTCACAATAACTGTCATGTTAAAACTCTTATTAATATGTGTATTCTTCCACTACGGTTAGATTGTTTCTATCATACTTTCAAGAAATTGCATATGCTCTGTACCTTACCTTTTGAGGGGATATATCTGTAGGCTATTTAGCCTCACTACCTCGTATTTTTCCTTTTCTGCTCGAGCCACATTGAGTGATGCGGAAGTGGGTTTTCATAGAGTTGGTTTGTCTAAGTAGTTGCTTGCAATCTAGCTACAAATTAAGTATATAATGGCTAACAATTTTCTTACCTATGCTGATTTCTTGTTGAAATTTTGAAGTTTGTTCACTCAAGTTAGGAGATAAGTCCCCCTCTTGTAGCTTCTCAAGGGTCGTTCTTCTGTACTATTCCCCAGAAATGGATGTTTTGGAAGGGGAGAGGGGGAAGGGGGAGAGAGAGGGTTGTGGACAGCAGCTGGGCCAATGGTAATCGCAGGTTGGATGTGGCCACATTATGGCACCAGAGATGGTTGGCAGTGGGTGGGGCTGGTGACTGTCTCTTGTTTACTGTCCTCCTCCTTAAAACTTTCTCTATATTTTGTCTAACAGAATAGTTGCAAGTAAATAGCATTAGCGAATTAGCATTTGCAAAATGTGCATTTTAAAGTGGTTTGATTTACTAAATACTCTCTTCATTTTGAAAATGCAGCTTTGCCAAGAAGATGCTTTTCAAATAACATTTCAAATGTTGCCTCTGGTATTGAACATAGCTTTAGCCTGTCCAAGATTAAAAAAAATTCAATTCCATCATTTCCTCCTTCACTTAGGAGTGCTTAAAGGTGTTACTATTTCCACATATACCTTGAAGTCTTTGATTTATATAGCGGTTCATGGTTGACTCTCTGAGTTCAAGCCTCTTCAGTTCCTAAAGTAACCCCCTCTCTCTAGGTATTTTATGGTGGAAGAAATTGAGGATGTAATTAAACCTTCCAAACAAAGTCAAACATGCTTGGTTTAGGATATGGAATCCAAGATCCAAATGGTATTGGAGAGCTACATATGCATACTTACAAATGAATATAGATACACTCTTCATTTACTTTTACCTTGATATTTTTCTAAATTGTATAGGTATTTAAATGTTCCTTGTAAAATGAATGCAATGCCACATAGTTGGATATAACCCCTAGACTTTTGAATACTGCATTATTGTTGTAAACACAAAATTGCTAGCACATCTCCCTAACTCTCATAACAGCAATCAAGACTAACTTTTCCTAAAACTCTGTGAAAACCAATTTGAACTTAGTTAAGCTTTAAAGCTCTCTTGATAATAATATCATTAAACAACTTACTTTCCAGATATCTATTGATGTTATCCTTTGGAGACTGTTTCTTACCGTCCAAATTGAAACTAACAAATATGGGGTGGCTGTGTTAGTCGCATTATTTTAAGTGTAACTGCGACATAAGAGGACTTCGCCTAGTCTTTTCATGCTTCTTTTAGTCCAGAAGACCATCATGAATGTCTTAATGTGTCCTTTAATTTTTTGAGTTTTTAAAAGGAGGGAGGAGAGGAGAGGGAGACTGATATGAACCAGAAGAATTAAAGACAAATTTAAACTTTTATTGATTTTTTAATTGAAGGAAAGTATCAACTCCAATACCTTCAATGAAGGAGGTCCATGAGCACTATGCTAATCCTAAATATCTTAGAAACGAAGTTCACTCCCTCTTTTCTAACCAACTTCCTACACTAGTTATAAGCAGAACACGACACTAATCCATGTAATGACACTTTCATCCTTCTGGTTGTGCACATACTATATGACTAATAACATTATATAATGAGTCTTACCCATCCTATTATACTCATTTATTATAGGAGGCTTTACCAAGGTATTGTATCAATACTCACTCTGGAAAAGGTCCTTGCCCTTAAGGATCGAGTAGAGAAACTGTTACAACCCTGCTGCCTTATAAGCTTTTACTCCATGTATATAAGAGATGTTAGTGGAGTGTGTGTTGAGTTGAAATGTGTGCTGCATAGTTTGTATTGTGTGTTGTGTTGTGCCAAGCAGCCTATATGTTGTGTTTAGTGTGCAGTCAGTGGCGTGCATGGTGTAGTGCTGTGTAGTTTGTATTGGTGTGTGTGTGTGTGTGTGTAGTACTGTGTGTTGGCTGTTCTGTAAGTAGTAGGTGCGGCATAGTAATTGTAGTGAGGAAGTCCTAGAAGTAGTAGCTGAGGTGGAATAATAGTTAGTTAGGAAGTTGGTTGAACACTTGTGCAGTGAGGAAATTACTCCTGTTTCTACTGCAAGTTTGGCTTGTGAAGTGCCATTGGTGATTTGCTTCACAAGAATCATTTTCGAAGTGCAAGTCTTCTGATCCAATCTGTTTTCTATTGAATTCCTGCTGTTGAAACCTAAGTTGTATCAATTGGCATCATTTGTGAGAATTTCATTATCACAAGGAGATAGAAATGACTAGAATGGAATTTAGGGTTGAAAATTTGGAGAAAAACCTAGGAAATTTGAAGCAAAGCATTAATTTTGTTAAAGTCGAATTGAAAGGAAATTTCATCAAACTTCAACATCAGATTTCCATTGTTGAAAGGAATTCCACTGCTAGTGTTTCTTTGTTGAAAGCGTCAATCATTGCCATAGAGGCTGCATTGGCATCCATACAATCGACGTTACAAAACTTGAGTAAGGATCAAGTTGTGAATAAGAAATCAAAGGAGAAAGTTCAGCCTACTTTAGGGATTAGGATCGAACCTAGGCGCAGGAGAGAAATGGCTGATGATGTGTTTTTTGTTGAATCAGAAGATGAGGTTCAACCTAATGCTATTTCAGTTGCTGCAGTTCCGACATTTGAGGGAGAAGACCCTACATTGGCTAATGTTGATTGAACAGTATTTTGAGATCCAAAATGTCGGAGAGGATTGCAAGGTTGCTGTGGCTACAATGGGGCTTAAGGGCTGTACTGTGTATTAGCACAAGATGCTTAAGAAAAGGTTGCCTAGATTGGATTGGGAGTTGTTCAAGCAGGAGTTTTTAACAAGATATGTGGGCTTAGCAGCTGGAAATCCATTTGTAACTATTTCTACATCGTAGCAGATTTCATCGGTGGGTGTTTTTCTTGAATCATTCGAAACTTTGACTGCTCAAAGAACTGATATCATTGTGATGCATTTTTCTTGAATCATTCGAAACTTTGACTGCTTAAATACCTGATATCACTGTGATGAAAATGTTAAGGGTATTTTTTGGGTGGTTTAAGAGAAGATATAAGGCTTGGTTCAGACTTTGCGTCCAGTTTCCTCAGCTGATGTGATTGAATTGGCTTTGAGTGTTGAGGAGGAGTAAAACCATGGATTTTTGTTTATCAAATGAAACTTGCATGGCTGATACTTCTGTTGTTTCCTATTTTGTTTGGCCTACAAATTATTCTCAAGCACTCATAAATCATCATTATAGTATAGCTTGGAAGCAACCCATGAGTGCAATGATTGGGGGTGGTGGTTTTCAACCCCAAAATATACAGCAAAAGCGACCACCATGATATGCTAGGGAAAACATTTTAGTGGCGTCCTATAGTTCTATTGTTAGTGGCAGCAATGTGGTCCACAATAGCAGCAACGTGAATTGAAACAAATGACATATGCTGAGTATTTGGACAGAAAGAATAGGGGTTTGTGCTTTAAATGTGAGCAACCCTTCTAACCTGGACATAAATGCCCAAATAAGACTTTAAAGAGTTGGATTTGAAGAGGATGATTTGAGCAGCACTGGGTTGAGTTGCAAGAGCCATAGCTAGTTGGGAAAGATTCAGAGAAATTGCAAGTCGACTTGGAATTATCCTTAATTTGGCTATTAATGGGTTTAATGGTCCTCGAACACTTAAATTTTGTGGAATGTTGGAGAGGTGTGGTTTCAATCCTGGTAGATAGTGGAGCTTGTCACAATTTTATTTCCTTCAGTTTAGTGCAGCAACTAAATCTGAATATTGATCCTACCATGGCATTTAAGGTGAAGTTGGGTGATTTAAGAGTGATGAGTTCTAGTGGATCTAATTCTTGGGGTAGCTTGGCTCCAAACACTTGGTGAGATCAAGATTGATTGGGGTAGAATGAGCATGAAAGTTGCTGAAGATCAAAAGGAGGATGTGTTAGTTGGGGATCCTTCCTTATATAAATTAGAGATTACTTTCAAAAATTTGAAAAATGAGGATGATTGGGACTATTGCAGTTTGCCGGTATGGGTAGAAAAATGGAATTTTGAGGCTGAAGTGGATGAACAGAATGCGCAATTAAGCAAACTCCTTGAGGAATTTGCTGAGGTGTTTGCTGAAATTAAGGATCTTCCTCCTCCTTGCAACACGGATCACAGAATTCTGCTTAAGGATGGGGTTGGAGCTATAAATGTCAGACCATATCAGTATGCACAAGTGCAAAAGGACGAGATTGAGAAAATGGTGGCTGATATGTTGAAAGTGGATATTACTAGGTTGAGTATGAGTCCTTTTTCAAGCCCTGTGATCTTAGTCAAGAAACAAGATGGTTTGTGGTGCTTTTGTGTAGACTTTCGAGCCTTGAATAGTGCCATAATACTAGATAAGTACGCAATCCTGGTTATTGATGAATTATTTGATGCATTTATATTTTTTAAAATTGACCTATGTTCCGGTTATGATCAAATGCATGTTTATGTTGATGATATATCAAAAATCGCTTTTAGAATGCATCAAGATCATTATGAGTTTTTAGTAGTGCTTTTTAGGCTCTCTAATGCATTGTCTAATTTTCAATCTATTATGAATGAGGTGTTTCATCTTTACTTGTGCAAGTTTGTTTTTGTCTTTTTTGATGATATTCTTATCTATAGTCATGACATGCATGAGTATTTGGATTATCTTTGCATTGTGTTGAAATTGTTAAGGATTAATCAATTTTTGACCAACAAAAAGAAATGTGCTTTGGGAGAACAACTTTAGAATATTTGGGTCATATTATTTCGGCTAAAAGTGTTGCTATGGATCCATCTAAGCTCTAAAGTGTGTTAAGTTGGTTGGACCTAATTCTCTTAAAGCTCTTTGTGGTTTCTTTGGATTATTTAGGTATTATAGAAAATTTATCGAAGATTATGGAAAGATAGCTAGACCACTTGCTAATCTATTAAAAAAGGACTTTTTTAGGTGGAATGAGGATTCAACTTTAGCTTTTAGGCAGCTGCAACAAGCTTCAACACAAGCCCCTGTGCTTGCCATGCCTAACTTCCAAAAGCCTCTTGTTATTGAGTTTGATGCCTCCGGCTTTGGTTTAGGGGCTGTCTTGATGCAAGACTCAAGGCGTATAGCCTATTTTAGCAAAGCTCACTCCAATAAGACTTTGTCTAAATCAACTTATGAAAAAGAATTGATTGCATTGGTGTTGGCAATTAGTCATTAGAGGAAGTTCATTGTTCAAACTGACTAAAAAAGTTTGCGCCACTTGCTGCATTAGCGCATTACAACTCCTGATCAACAACATTGGCTTACTAAACTCTTAGTGATAGTGCTACGGTCTCTTGGTACGGATTAAGCAATTTTATTGATGAGTAAGAAATTGGAATTACACTCTGATTAGCTATGGATGGAATAGCCTTGCTCTGCTAGGGTTTGTTCTTTACAAAATATTTCTAACTACCTCTCACTATCCATCACTTCACTATTTATAGGACTGTAGCTCTCTTATTACAAGAGCTATTATTAATAGATGTACCCTAAAACGTTTTAAGCTAACTAACTAAAGTAGCTCTTGCAAGACAACTTGAAAACAACACGTATAGTAGGAAAATATGTAAAATATATCTAAGCATCTTTATCAAGTCTTAATTGTCGGCGGTATACTTGAGGTAAATTCTCATGAACTCGTGGGCATGTTTCAGTTGGCCCTCCCCCTTAGAAAAGACCTTGTTGCCAAGGTCAAAAGTGGGAAACTGTAGAAGAAAAGTATCAGAATCCATCTAAGTTGTGTTTGAAGGAGATTTGATGAAAACAAGGTGACCCCAAATACAAGAAGGCTGGTAAGATTCCTCTAAAGTATCTAAGCAAAGATCAAGTGGTAAAATGGTAGAAGACAAAAGATCCACAAGAAGGCTTCAATAAGGACACATGAAAAACCGGATAGACACAGGAATGTGGAGGTAACTACAAACGATAAGCCACTTGACCAACATGTTCCACAATCTGATAAGGACCAAAATACCGTGGAGACAACTTAGAAGAACCAGCGCTGAAAGTTTTCTTCTGTAAGGCAGGCCGTAGGTGCAAAAACACCCAATCACCAATCTTATAGGAAACCTCTCGCCGATGCTTATTGGCTTGAGAACAAGCTTTAAGTTGAGCTTGCTCAAGATTAGTGCGTAGTTGCTGGAGTAACTGATTTCGCTGTTGCAACATAGGACCTACTGCTCCGGTAACATCATAGGGGAAAAAATCTTGTAAGGAAGGAGGCTTTCGACCATATACAAGCTCAAATGGAGTCATTTGAGCGGAAGAATGAAAAGAAGTGTTGTAGGAATACTTGGCTAAATGCAACCAATTGGCCTACTACTTAGGTTGTTCAAAAGTAAAACACCTAAGATAACATTTCAAGCATCTATTTAGCACTTTCGTTTGGCCATCTGTTTCCGGATGATAGTTGTACTAAAATGCAAGCGTATACCTTGCAAATGGAATAAAGAACGCTAAAACTCTCTCAAAAATAAAGGATCTTCATCACTTACAATGGTATGGGGAATGCCATGTAAGCGCACTACTTTCTTCATAAAACGATCAGCCACCACATGAGCAGTATAAGAATGTGGGAAAGCCGATCAACAACTAAAATAAACATAAAAGCCTTGAGACTTAGTTAACTTGGATATAAAATCTATAGAAACATCTTCCCATGCATTAGAAAGAATGGGAAGAGGACACAACAACCTAGCAGGCGCCATGTTTTGAGCCTTGTTACACTGCAAACAGCACAAGAGCCACAAATTCAAGAACATCATTTTTCATTTCCATCCAAAAAAGATTAGCTGCTAAACGTTGATAAGTTTTAAGCACTCCTATAAGGCCCCCAAGTGGTATAGAATGGAATTCTTGAAGAAAAAGATAAACTCATTTGGATTTAGCGGGAACCACTAACCGTCCCTTGTAATACAACACATTATTCACCAAACAAAAACCCTTACCAGCCTCCTTACCCTCTTGAAATGGCTGAAATTTCTTGTGTAAAATATTATCAGATTTAATCGTAGCTGTAATGTCTTGTAAATCAATCCATAAGAGGTCGGAAATGCCTTTATAGTGAAGAATGAAAGCATCCTCATCTCTGTGGGAAAGAGCATTAGTAGCTTTGTTAGTAACACCACTCTTATAAAAAATATCAAATTCATAACCAAGGAGCTTAGATAACTAGTGTTGTTGATCCGAAGTAGCAATGCACTGGTTAAGCAAATGATTCAAACTCTTATGATCGGTTTTAACCAAGAATTTTCTGTCTAATAGATTCGGTTGCCAATGATAGATAGCTATGACTAAATCCATAAGCTCTTTTTCATAAGCAGATTTGGAAAGAGTTTCATTTGCTAAAGCTTTACTATAAAAACCTATAGGTCTATTTGCTTGCATTAAAACTGTCCCAATGCCATGACCTAAAGCATCACATTTAATAACAAACTGTTTATGAAAATACGGTAAAGCAAGAATTGGAGCACAAGTTAACGTTTGCTGCAATTGGCGAAAAGAAGACAAGGTGTCATTGGTCCAAATAAACTAATCCTTTTGATGGAGATTAGTCAAAAGGGGAGCTATTTGTCCATAATTTTTAATAAACTTCCGGTAATACCCGGAAAGACTCAAGAAGCCATAAACTCTTTTGATAGAAGTAGGAATTGGCCATGCCAGCACAGCAGCAACTTTAGAGGGATCCATATGAACTCCGTCAAAGGAAATTACATTACCCAAATATTCAATGGAAGTAGTAGCAAAAATACATTTCTTTGATTGGTGACAAACATATTATCACATAGCAGAACAAGCACCATCCACAAGTAGGATAAATGAGAGTTTAAATCCTTACCATAAATGAGGATGTCATAAAAAAATATCAACACAAACCGGCATAAAAAAGGTCTAAACAAATCATTCATTGTAGCTTGAAATGTAGCCGATGCATTTGTAAGGCCAAAAGATATAACAAGAAATTCGTAATGCCCATGATGAGTATGAAAAGCAGTTTTACTAATATCATTCGAATGAACTCTAATTTGATGATATCCTAATTTAAGGTTAATCTTAGAAAATATAAAAGCACCATGTATCTCATCCAATAACTCAATCACAGGAATAGGAAAACAATTAGGAATCGTAGCAGCATTTAAAGCACGATAAACGCTAAGACTTATACTTTTTCTTAATTAAAATCATTGGACTAGAAAAATGACTGCAAATAGACTGAACAATACCTGCCTGCAACATATCAGCAACTATCTTCTCTATTTCATCATTTTGATCATGAGTATAACGAGACGGTTTCACTTTAATAGGGCTACACCCTTCTTTAAGTACAATATGATGATCCTTCAACCAAGATGGAGGTAAGCCAGCAAACTCAGAAAAAACCATAGAAAAGTCATCTAAAAGTGCAATGACCCTTGCACCCAAACAAGCACAATCGAAAATGGGGGTCGAATGCACTTGAGATGGCCATAAAACACCCATCAGCCACATTTTAAGAAAAAACAGCTCCTGAGAATAAATAGGAGTTTTGACGAGATAGATCCACTTGTAATAATTTTTCACCATCCTTAGAAGGAATTTTCATGATTAAAGTGGACCAATTGATTTTTATTTCCCTTAATGTTTCCAACCAAGCCACTCTTAATATAATATCAATGTCACCTAAATCTAAAAAAAAACAATCAACAATAATCTCTATTCACCAATAATAGCGAATGGAAAATCCTAGAAGAAGAAACAAAATTACTATCACCTAACCGAACATGAAAAGAACTAGTAGGAGTAACACATAAGTGTAGCTTGTCAACCAATTGCTAGGAAACAAAATTGTGAGAGACATTGCTATCCACCGAAATTGTCACCAAAGAAGAGAAATACATGCTATGAAATTTTAAAGTTCGAGGTCCAGTAAAACCGTGCATAGCCAACAAAGATTAGTCCATGGAAGAGTCCACAGGTTGATTGATAATATCAGTCGTATCATCAAATTCAATTAAATCAGGTTTGTCTTCAAGAATTGTAACACAATGATTTATTAGCACACGTGTGAAGGAGAATATGGTTGATCACATATCCAAAACATAAACGTTTCTTCTCTTTTTTTCATAAATTTTGCATAGGAAAATTGTCTATGGTTTTTATTATTTCGATTATTAGCAACACAACTCATCGGAGGCCTATAAGAAGAAGTTTTCATATGCATAGAAGATTGCGAAAAAGAGAGTAGAAGGTCGAACTTGGATAGTAGTAGAGCGCGTAGGATTGTATATCAAAGGTTAGGAAGAAATCACATTTGTTCTGCTAGAAGAAGGTCGATCCAAAGGTCGAACTTACTAAGTGAAACAGACTCCATTGAGGAACTCTCGTTTCATATCAAAAGTGAATTCCATAGCACGAGCAACTGAATGAGGCTTTAGAGTCTAAACTCGGAGCCACAATTCCTTACATAAACTGCTAAGAAGATAGCCTGAAGCTTGCTCTTCATACATTGGGGGAACTTAAGTTGACAAAGCATCAAATTCATCTACATAGGCATTGACTCTAGATGTCTGTTTTAATAATGTCAAAGGAATAAACAGATTGCAGGCATCGCTCATAGCAAACCTAGCCATGATCTCGCGAACTAGCATGCCCTAAGTAAGATGAGGAAAACGTCGTTGAAGCGCATTCATCCAAGCAACTGTACATTGTGCATGTGAACAAAGGCGACAACTACTTTTTTATTAGGTCATGTTGAATTAAGCTCGAAATATTGTTCAGCTTGAGCAATCCAACCTAATGGATTAGATCCATCGAAGGACAATAGAGAAACCCTATTGCTATCTGATTTGGACATATCATCGATGTCCATAACAGCAGAAGTCATCAATTCAGGTAACAAAGTTGAAGAAGACGACAACTTTTGTTCGTCGCACAAAGAAGAATCGCTTACTCATGGATAATAGACTTGAACATATCTTTCATCACTAGTAGATTAGATTCCAACATTGTTACTCCACTTTCCAAGGTATCAGAGGCATTCTGAACATTAGTAACCAACTCCTTCATCGATTGCTTTGAGAATCACTTAGGATATGAGTTTGATATCCAGTACAAGTCAGGGAATGAGAAGAGAGTTGTTGATGCTCTTTCTAGGCTTTATGATGAAGTTGATTTGATGGGTATTTGGGGTCCCATATGGATCAACATTGCTAATATAAAGAAGGATGTTCTCCAAGACTCTTCTAGCTGCTAAAATTCGGCCATTAAAGGAGGGTAAGGATGCTAGTGAAATTATCTTGGACTCAATTGTTTTTGCATGAATTTCATGCTTTTGCTGTTGAAGGGTATGCTGGTTATGTTTGCACATATAGAAGGTTGGAACAAAGCATGATGTGACTGCTTTTGTTGCTTCTTGTGCTGTTTGTCAGTGCAACAAGGCTCAAAATTTGTTTCCTACTGGTTTGGTCAATCTGTTGCCTATTCCATAGGTTGTATGGGAGGATATCTCTCTTGATTTCATTATGGGCTACCTAAATCTAAAGGATTTAATACTATTTTGGTTGTGTTTGATTGGTTTTTTAAATATACTCATTTTCTACTCTTGAAGCATCTATATAATGCTAAAACGGTGGCTGATGTATTTATGCATAAAATTGTGTGTTTTCATGGCTTTCCTTGCAATATAGTATCGGATAGAGACCTTTTGTTTGTGAGTTCTTTTTGGAAAGAGTTGTTTAACTTGCAAGGGACTCGATTAAATTTTAGTATGGCTTATTATTTGAAAACAGATGGTCAAACCAAGGTTTTAAATTGAAGTTTAAAGTGTTATATTGTCTTGCATCCGAGCAACTTAATGCTTGGGTTACTTGGATTTCTTAGGCCGAGATTTCTTATAATACTAGTTACCATTTATCGGCTGGTATGACACCATTTGACATCGTTTACGGGCATCCTCCACCTTCTAGTCCTATCTACTTATCGGGCGAAGTAAAAAATCCTACTGTTTTGGATGCTTAGGTTTCTAGAGATGATGTTTTGAAGCATCTAAGGAGCAATTTAGAAAAAGCTTAGCTGCATAATTGTAACTTGTTTAATAGACATCATTGTGATGTCCAATATTCTGTTGTTGATTGGGTTTTCTAAGGCTTAGTCCTGCTCTAAATGCTAAGTTGGTTTTTAAGGTAAATTCAAAGCTAGCTCCACGGCTTTTTGGACCTTTTTGCATTGTGTCACGGGTTGGATCTATTGCCTTCAGGTTACAACTCCCTCAGGGGTGTCGAACTTATCCAGTCTTCCATGTTTCTTTGGTTAAAAAATCACATGGTGCTATTTCCTTGTAAGTTCTAACCTTCCGGATGATTTGGCAGCAAAGGACTTGGTGGAATTCTCTTATCCACAACTAGTTTTGGGCAGACGCTTTGAGGTTCGGGATGGATTGCAAATTCCTCAGGTTTTGGTCCATTGGGAAGGGTATTAACAGCATGATTCCACTTGGATGGATCTTTCGGATTTGAAGAATCAATTTCCTGATTTCATCCTTGGGTACAAGGACATTCCTTAGGGGGGAAGTATTGATACAGCCCCTAAGCCCTAGACGCCTTTACTACATGTATATAAGAGACATTAGTGGAGTGTGTATCGAGTTGAAATGTGTGCTGTAAAGTTTGTAGCATGTGTTGCGTAAGTGTGATGTGCTGTGTTGTGTTGAGTAGCCTATGTTTTGTGTTAAGTGTGCAGTGAGTGGCGTCTGTGGTGTAGCGCTGTGTAGTCTGTGTCTGGGGTGGGTGTGTGTGTGTGTGGTACTTTGTGTTGGCTGTTCTGTAAGTGGTAGGGGCAGAATAGTAATTGTAGTGAGGAAGTCCTATAAATAGTAGCTGAGGTGGAATATAGTTAGTTAGGAAGTTGGTTAGTTACTAAGTTGTAAAGGAAGACTTGTGCAGTAAGGAAATTACTCCTGTTTTTACTGCAAGTCTGGCTTATGAAGTGCCATTGGTGATTTGCTTCATGAGAATCATTTCCGAAGTGCAAGTAAGTGTTCTGATCCTATCTGTTTTCTATTGAATTCTTGCTGTTGAACCCTAAGTTGCATCAGAAACACCCATAGCTATCCCACACCAGCAGGATTAAGTGTAGTAGCATGTGTAAATGTGATGGCATCTTGTTCAAACACCCACAATAGCACAACAATTGCTAAATCAATAGGAAGAAAGTTTTGCAAAGTCACTGGACACACTGTTGTGGTCTCAACTGCCTTGTGATATGGAACAAGCAAGGCATTGACAAGAGAGGGAACTGCTTGCCAACAAAGGTCAATGTTAGGCGTGTGCCTTCTAATTGTGAGGAGGAAATTAGGGGGCATGGAGGAAGGCTGAAGAAGAATCATAGGAAAGAGGAGGCAGAAAATCGTCCACAGTGTCTACCATTCAACTATTTGCACTAGATCATACTATCACTTGTAGTCATTGAGTTGCTGCTTATTGCAACAGCAGCAGCTTGCTTAGCACTAGAAATCAACATAGAACTTTCCAACACTAAGAAGTCTTATCTTTGTCACAACCCTTAACATTCACCACATAATCTTGTTCAATGGAGCGCATAGCTTCTGAATTGGAAGCATAAATCTTTATTGAAGCTGAAGATTTAACCTCAGTCGAACTGTATTTGTCCTTAGCTCCATATTTAACTGCAACAGAACCAGCGGAAGAGTTGCAAAGATCTTTAATAATACCAACACAATGGCTAATATGCTGATCTCCAACTTGAGCATTACATTGAACACCTGGCATGCGGCTATTAGAGCCTTTACCAAATCAATGAAGAACAGAGCTATTACTTTCACAAATATCTTCATGAAACTTTGAAGAAACCCCAGATTTCTGGCTAGAAGAATTGTCGGAAAATTCATCAGAAAGGCTGCCAAGGGAGCTAACTGTATTAGTAATAGTAACCTTAAAGCCATTACCAGAAGTTTCATCAGCAAAAGGAGCAAGATGACTACATGAGAAGGTTCTGTACATTTAAGTCTACTTCTGTGACCTTGTGAAGACTGAAGTCCACTGCTGCGATGATCAGATGGTTGAACATGGTGGATGTTGATTAGAATGAAGAAAATGATCATCAATTTTCTCATCCACTGGCTGTTTCTCCATAGATAAAAACCTTAGGTAATTGCTGTCATCTGGCTCCTACGATTGTTGCTGCGCTTTCCATTCAAGCCTCAATGATCAAATACATTGTTGTCAGTCTTTGTTGCCTATGTAGGAAGTGCTGATGCATTCTTTGTTGGCTTTTGTGAATACTTTTACAAGGAAGAAGAATACATTTTGTAACTTATGCCACGATTGTCTTTTGTAACAGCAATTGACTAGATAGATATCACCGAGAAACCCACAGACAGTGCCAATTGATATGAACAAGAAGATAGACAAATCTTAACTTTTATTGATATTTTTTTGATAGAAGAAAAGAACAAAACCTAATACCTTCAGTGAAAAAGGTCCATGAGCACCGTGCTCGTCCTAACTACACATGAGCAATTTTGCTCACTCAATCTTTCACTGAGAAACCACAGTCACTCCCTTTTTTCTAACTGCCACTAACTGCCTAGACTATCTAAGGTAGAGCACAATACTACTAGGCAATGACACTTTAACCTTCCTTGCTGTGCATTTACTATCTGACTATTAACACTATGTAATGACACTTTACCCATCCTATTATACTCATGTAACGTAGAAGGCTTCATGAAGCTATCATATCGGATACTTTCTCCCTAGTTATGTCAGTATACTTATTGCAGCTACAATCAACCATAATGCATATTTTTTGCCATAAAATTATATTAGGATAGAGAAGCGAATAAGAGGAATGAGATAAACTGAGTGAGTTTTGGCAATATTGATGTGATTGATGACATAATTAGGATGCATCAATGATGTCAATTATAACGGTCACTTGAAATAGTTTCTCATTAGTGCTTCACATCCAGGTGATGGGTAAATTATCCTTCTTTAGAATTCTTGGTTTTTCTTTCCATTTACTTAAGCAGAATTAAATTAGTTACCATCCAATTTGTTAATCCTTATCCATTTTTGAAGTTCATTTTGCCCTCTTAATCATGTTTCTCCTAAAATTGGCCACTTTATGCTTCGTTGGACATTATATTACTTGCCTTTGTGCTGTGTCTTGTTTTCCTTTTTGTTTGAACTTCAAGGAGCATATGATGAAAAGACCATGGTTGTCCTTGTAATGGTGTTAGCAATGTACAATTTGCAGAGGGAGTGGGCTGAAGCAAAGAAAGAGCTGCAAGAAGAACGGGAAAATGTCCGTAATTTAACCATTGATAAGGATCATACCTTAAAAGATGCCATGAGACAAGTTGAAGAAATGGGAAAAGAACTTTCCAATGCTTTGCGTGCTGTTGCTACTGCTGAGACTCAGGCAGCTGTTGCAGAGGTGATCTAGCATGTTAATGTGCACAATCTCAATATATTGTGTATTTACAAATCCTATTAGGGTTGAAGAGCTTGTTAATTGCATGATATTTGATCATTGCTTTACAGGCTAAATTATCTGATTTGGAGAAGAGGATGAAAAGATCGAATTTGAAGGTGCATGCAATTTGTAAATCAGATGAGATTGTTTATAGTACCTAGATTCCTTGTAAGAATTATCTCATCCCAGTCTAAACTCATTTTCTGATCAGGTTGCTGAGGTTGAAGACATTGGTGAAAGTCCAATTTCGTCTAATGAGGTAAGTTTAATCTGATGTCATTGCACAAGCAGTCCAAATCAATGAAAGTGTTTCTATTTTATGTTGCTGGTGATAATTCAAGCTACAGAAGTTGTTTACATAAGATGTAATTTTTCGTTTCATCTTATGTACAATGTGTCGTTAATCAGTTGGCACTGTTAGTTTTATGTATCAAATCTTGTGTAAATATATTTAAAAAAGTGTTTTAAACCTCCTTGGTAACTTAAATAAAAACTTATTTTAATGGAAAATTAGCATTACATGCTGGAGGCAATCTATTGTCATCATCTTGCTTCTCAAACCTTCTGCAAATTTGAGCTCTTTTATGTTGTAGCAAGTAGATATGCTTAATTGCGTTGTGAAGATGTTGAAGATGAAGGCTATACATTTAATATAGTTACAAAACCAGTCTTTTCTTGATTTGCCAAATAATTAGCACGAAGAAGTAATGTAACTTTATGCGCCTCTAAGTTCATTTTTTCTTTCTTATACAGGTTATTGAAGAGCTACGTGTTGCCAAAGAAGAAATGGAGAAATTGAAAGGTGAAGCTCAGGCAAATAAGGAGCACATGCTACAGGTATGAATAGTCACTTTGAACTTGAAACTCATATCATTTTGGTCTCATTTGGACGGTCTTTTAATATATTTGCTGCATGCCAATGCAGTATAAGGGTATTGCCAAGGTAAATGAAACAGCGTTGAAGCAAATGGAATCTGCTCATGAATCCTTCAAGACTGAGGTAATGCTGGTGCTTTGTGGACTCAAATGATTACTCGAGCACTCTGACTTGAGTTCTCACCCTTAAATTTTCTCTTTGAATATTGTTCAGGCAGAAAGACTCAAAAAGGTTGTGGAAGCTGAAGTGCTTTCCCTTAAAGAAAGAGTTTCTGAATTGGAAAGTGAATTGAGTTTGAAATCTGAAGAGATAATCTCTTTAATTTGTGCAAAGGAAGAGGCACTAAAATCTGCCTTAGCAGAAGTATCAAGTTTGAAAGAAGAAAGAGCAATGAAGATGTAATTTTTTCTGCTATTTTAAAAAAATTATTTGATTCTTGAATTTGATTATCAAAATCTCTTCTATTTGTAGCTCTGAAGTTGCTGCACTGGAAAATAAGATTTCGTTGTTTGAAGATAAATTAAAGGGTGAGCATGAGAAATGGCGCTCTGCCCAAGCCAACTATGAGAGACAGGTATGCAGTTCAATTCTTCTCAAAATGTATCTCTTGCAGGGAAAATTAGTTTCACTGTCTTTATTAATTAAGTGTGAATATCGGCATCTGCATCTACCACCTATGATGTGGATCTTGTAGCCAACTCGTGCTTTTATAATTTAATGCATGAAGGAGAGGTGGTGAGAAGCATATGGAACTTTCTCCATTTGTTTCTCTAAGATATATGTTTGCAAAGAGATAGCAGAGGGTACCAACTGTTATGAAGCTCATTTTAGATTGGTGAAACATTTGGACTGCAATAATTGGTGGTATCTACAGATGTACAAGCAAATTCCTCCGAGCTTAATTACATGCATATCACATGTTCATACTTATTACATATAAATGCAACAAAAAATCTTTTTAAAGCTTCAATTGCCATGTAGAGAGCCTGGGCTATCTTTCTCTGCCTCGATAAACCATATATGACCATTACCCTTATCTTTCTTATATTGCAAAACCTTAATTGCCATGTAGAGAGCCTGGGTGGTTTTTGTTTATTGATGAAATCCTTGTTTGGTATGCCCTGTATGTTATCCATGATTCATGTGCTATCATGAAATTGTCCACTTAGAAGTGGTATGGGTCGAATTGGACTCTAATATGCTGGAAAAGTAAACCTTTCAAATATCTTAACACACCTTATTGGTCAGGAACAACTATTGTATGACAATAAAAGTTTTGAATTGTATATCCTCAAGGGAAAATTGTCTTTGACAGGTTATCCTGCAGTCTGAGACCATTCAAGAGTTAACAAGAACGTCTGAAGCATTGGCTTTAGTGCAAAAGGAAGTACTTGAGCTGCGTAGTTCCACCGCTTTACAAAAAACTCAACATGTATGTCACTTGTCTTTTTAATCCAGAACCCCTACCTTTTGTCTTTCTTGTCAATGGAACCTCTCCATCTTTGTGATTTATTTCAAATCTTCCCTGCATAGGTTGCTGTATACTTTGCTAATATATTCCCTTGTACTGCTGTACAATATTTGTACCAGTATGATCAGTGAGAAATATATATTTCCAGTGTGGTATATTCTCATTAACTCTTGGAATTCTATGCTCTCTTTCTACTATTATCCTCATTTTTCTCCTCTAAACAAGAGATGGGAGCATTAACATAGCAGAATAAACTTGTGTATGCTGTCACAAACAATGATAACCTGCCAACTAGCACATCTATCGGTTGCTTTGTGGAAGCTCTCAACATGCACTAGCCACTTTGGTGAGAGATTATGCATTTGATTTGGAGCTCTGAACATATTATCAATGCTTAGACTGGTAGATGTTTGCCAGTTTTATTTATCGGTATTCCAATATCTTCTGACATTGAATGTCTGAAGCTTTGTCTTACTGCAAAAGGAGGTATCTGAGCTGTGTAGTTCTGCTGCTTGACAAAAAACTCAACATGTATATCACTTTGTCTTTGTAATCCGAACCTTGACCTGTTTTTCTGGTTAACAGAACCTCTGCATCTTATGGTTTATTTTAAATCTTGCCCTGCTTGGGTTGTTGCATATTTTGCTAAATGTATTCCCTTGTACTGTTGTATAATATTTAACCCATATGATCAATCAGAAATGTATATTTCCAGTGTGGTGTATTCTGATGAACTCTAGAACTCTATGCTCTCTTTCTACAATCTTCCATATTTTTCTCCCCTAAAATAAGAGATGGGGAGCATTGACATGGCAGAGTAACTTGTGTGTGCTGTCACAAAAAATGAAACCTGCTAATTAACCGCAGCTGGTTTCTTACGAGCTCTCTATATGCATTAGATTTTGAGTTCTGAACATATTATGGATGCTTAGGCTGGTAGATAGTTGCCAGTTTTATTTCTCAGTATTCCTGTCTCTTCTAATGTTGAAAGTGGATATGATTTTTATTTGCTTACAATTATGGGAGTTATATATGTTGAGGATCTTGTGCATTTGGCCATAAGTGTGAAAAGTTGATGTATGCTCTAAGGGGTGCAGAATGTTATTATACAGGGTGGTATAAAAAGATGGTGTATGCTTTAAGTGGTGCAAATAGGTGATAAATGTTACACAAGGTGGTCTACAAAAGTGATGTATGTTTTTAGTGATGCAAATGGATGATGAACATTAGGTACAGTGTTTCATATAACATGGTAATGAAGGGCTCGCATAGTTTATGCAGTTAACTTACCAATTAATGTTGAACACATGATTCGAATGGACATATTGTGTCTTGCTCATCAGTTCTTGACCACCTATTTGCGCCACTAGAACTGTGTCACTTTTAGCATTAGGGCCCAATTATATGTCATAATTGGTGTAATTATGTCCAACTTCTGAAAGTATCCTGTAAGAGTTATTTCAGACGCTGCTTGTGAATGAGGCTAGTCAAGGCTGCCAACACTTAAAGCACAGTTTTCTTTTTGCACTTTGATATTACTATTCAAGCCATGATGTGCATTAACTCACTCAGTTGCATAGCATCACACGTGTCATTTTTAAAATAATGCAGGAAGAGTTGAAAGCTAAGTGGGAAGTGGAAAAATCAGCTCTTGTTGAATCTAGGAATGAAGCTGAGAAGAAGTACAATGATTTGAATGAACAGGTGAATACTAAAAAAATACGGATAGAATATGCTAATATTATGATTATTATTGTCACAATTAAAGTTTATTATCCTTATCACATGTACATGTCTGTTATCTCAACGGTATTCAAGAGATCAGCTGTATAACTCTGTTGTTTCCCCCTTTAGAAATAATATAATATACACTTTTGCCTCCAAACAATCCTAATTATATATTAATGGGTTGTCCATGAATCAATTTTGTAAAAGCTGTTAATATTGATATATGAAGAGGATTCACTAATGTATGAGGATAATTTAGCATGCGTATCCTCTTAATGTCACTTTTTGTAGATTTTGTTCTCTTCATTCCCTTGTGATTGATTCTTCTTCCTACTCCTTTTCCATTGTCACAAGTACAATTCTTTCATCAGCCTGTTGGTTGTATGAAGGTTCAATTTTTGCATCGTTTTATCGAATGATTTCTATTGCTGTGTAGTAATTCCATCAGATCCATAATTTCTCCTTCTCCCAGTGTCTTTAGCGGGATATTTGTGTTTATTTTCCTTTCAGTTGTGTTTGTATTGTGTGAATGAAACAGTTATATATTTGTCATGAATTTTCACCCATATTTGCAGAATAAAATATTGCACGATAAACTAGAGGCTCTGCATATCCAAAGGGCTGAAAAGGATCGTAATGCTGGTGAGATTTCTTCTGCTGGTACTGATTCAGGTCCACATAGTGATGCTGGATTACAACATGTAATTGGTTATCTCCGTCGATCAAAAGAAATAGTAAGTATCTCTTGCTTCTCCCATCACTGTCCATCATTCTCTCTTTCTGCCTCCGGCTTAAATTCTTTATCATTTGCTCAGGGAGAAACCGAGATCTCTTTGCTGAAACAGGAAAAGCTGCGTTTGCAATCACAAGTACTTCTACTATTTTTTTTTTGGTTGATTTTATGCCACTGGCTATTGAAGTAGTTAATATTTGAATGGAATTCATGTTGGGAATCATTCTGCACAGGAATGTGCTGTGTTTAATTTTTAAGTACTTCTTGTGATCCATGACCATTGTGGTAAAATGAGAGATGTCTCATCTTTAGATTCAAGTAGGAATTTTTCGCTTTCATACTGGTTATAGATATTGAGGTTTTATATTTATAACGTCAGGAAGGATAAACAAGTGACTTGGAATGTAGAATACAATGATTATTATTTTTTGATTATTCTACAGTGCACAGTGCATGTTTCTACAGCTGCTTAAAAGTCAAAAGTTTAGGCTACTTATTGGACCCACAATGTCGTGGGATCAGTAATAAGAAAAAATAAAGACAACTGAATGGAAGGGGGATGCTGCTATATTGTTGGAATTGACTTCTTTCATTCATTTTCTGAAGAATGATGCAGGATGACATTCAATACTAGGATCATCTCTTATGTTTCAGGGCAGTTTCTTAGTGGGTATTTGTTATAAAGAAAATTGCAGCTGCTGACTGAATTTAGTACAAAGGTCAATTGAAACATCAACCGTTCTTCAGATTATCAAGAAATAAAACTACCTAAGTGTTTGTCTTATTGATGAGATCTTTTCTTTCTTTTGGCAGGATGTAAAGACTTGCAATATTTTTGGGAAGAGGGAAGGAATTTGTTAAGTGGGTTGGAAGAATTAGATAGGAAAAAAATAGAAAGGAAGAACTAGGGCATTTTCTTGTTTGGATTGAGGGAAAGGGGAAGAAATGAATATAAAGGAATTGCTTTTTAAATTATATTTAAAGTTACTTTAAACTATTGAATTACTATATTGTCCTAAAAAGGGTGATAAAAATTTAAAAGTAACCAGGAAAAAACTGAACTTGTAATTTGGCATAAGTTGACTTGTGATTTTAACAATTATGATAATTGAGATTTCAATAACTTTCTCTCTTAAATCATTCCAATTTGGAGGTGTTTTGAGGGGGAGGGGGGGTGCAAGTGTAAGTCTTGAGGATAACTTTCCCTCCTAAATTCATTCCCTTCCATTTTCCTTCCATTTCTAAACAAGAGAAAGCTTCATGAAATCCATACTTTTCTAGTTTTCTTCCATTTTCCTCCCATCTCAACTTTCCTTCATTCTAAACATATTGTTATGGTGAAAGTTGCATATGTAACTTGAATGGTCAAACCTGACTATAATTATGTCATAATCTTCAAAATTTTTAATCTTTTGACTGAACATTGGAATTATTGTTTGTGTTCTTTTTGATGCTGTTACTGAAAAGAAGATTCTTCTGTCATGGTATTGGGAAAATTTCCTTTTAAAATGATTGTGTCTTGCAGCTTGAAAATGCTCTTAAGGCAGCAGAAATAGCTCAAGCATCTCTTCGTGCTGAGAAGGAGAAATCAAGGGCCTCTGTGTTTACGGATGAAGAATTTAGATCTCTGCAGCTCCAGGTTGTATTCAACCCTATCGTTGACTCTCTCTCTCTCTCTCTTTTTTAATAATAAATTTATCAAAGATAGTTGAAAAAAGTTCCATCCTGCCGCCTAATCTCTCTCTCTCTCTCTCTATATATATATGTAGGTTAGAGAAATGAGTTTGCTTCGTGAAAGCAATATGCAACTTAGGGAAGAAAATAAGCACAATTTTGAGGAGTGCCAGGTAATTCCATATTGGAGTTTGCACTTATGATGATGTGTATTTATAGAGAATTATTTTTTATATGTCTTCTGTTTTTCCTTAAACTACTGAATTGATGTGAAATCAGAGGATGCATAAAGAAGCACAAGCAGCTAGGATTGAATGTGAGAAGTTCTCAAGTTTGTTGAAGGAGAAAGTGAATGAGGTGGAAGTAGCTAGAAAGGAAATTGAATTACAGAAGATGCAAAAGGATCTTCTTGACAAGAGGATTGATGAGGTATGAAGAAGTTTTCTGTTGTTCTCGAGATTTCTGATGTTGTCTCTGCTTTTTTAAAGCATTTTGTCTAACGTCATAACATTTTTAAAGTTACTCCAGAGATTTAAGAATACTGATGTGGAGTATAATGAACGACTGAAGATCGACACCCAACAATTGCAAGTAAGTCTATGTCCTGTTATTTCCTCATGCACTTTAATGCATTAATTATAGTCTTCTTTGCTTTCATTTTTCAATCTTCCTTTCTTATACCTTTCAAAATTTCTACTAATAGGAAAATTTGAAGGAAAAGGACTCGCAAATTGAAGAACTTAATGGCCTTGCATCTCAAAGGCATGACATGGTATTGAAGTTGGAAGAGGAACTTCAGAACACTAGGTCACAATTGAGCGAAAAAGAAAAGAATATGTTGCTGGTCGAGGTATCTTTTTTTCACATGGTTAATACTATTTGTTGTAAATCATTTTTCTAATCATGTTTCATATTGCAGGAGAAACAAAAGAGAATGGTGCTTCAATTTAAGGTTTGAATCTGTTTTTCCTTTTTTATATATTATTTTCCCCCCTTTTCTCTAAACTGTGACATCTAGCTGACTGTCATCTTGGTTTTTCATTTCTCAAGAGGAAAAGTGAATCTTTGACAAAAGAAAAGGAGGAGCTCATTAAAGAAAAGCAATCTCTTACCAAACAATTAGAAGATTCCAAACAAGGCAAGAGCTTGTGTTGTAGTTTTTCTTACAGCATGATGTGGCTCTCTGCTTCATCCTGTATTTCATGTCTACATGTTCAGGAAAAAGGTCCACTGTGGATGTTTCGACTGAGCAGATAATGAAAGAAAAGGAGGAAAAGGAGAAGAGAGTGCAAGTAAATAACGTTCCCATTCCACCTTTTTCTATTCTATCAAACCCTTCATGCATTTCTGATTTCTTCCTAAATATGCAAACTAGATGTTGGAGACTTTAGTTGAGAAACAGAGAGAGAATATGAAGAAGGAGAAGGAGAGACGCCAAAAAAGTGAAGATACTATTGTAGATTCCCTTAAGAGAGTTGACGAGGTTGGTTGATATTCCTTTTATGAGAAAGTTGATTTTTCCAGAGATTAGTTGTCTATTCATCTTTTTGCTTATGGTGAAAAAAAAAAAAAAAATTCATAATGATAGCTGTGTAACGTGTCTAGTCACTTGCTGCAGGCGTGTTATCTGATTTCCTTTAGATAACATTAATTCAAAAAGTATAGTGATTGAACACTTCTCCGTACTTTTTCTCATGATCTGTTTATTGTGAAAGGAGTGTGCATATGCATATGTTAGCAAAGATTCTGTGGGAGTTGAAATGCTTAAAGCTGGTAAAGCTAGTCAGGGGAATAGACATTTGTTCCGTGGTATTTAGTAATAAATTGTAGTATTCTAAACTATTGTAGGGTCAAAATGTTTGTTTAAAAAATTGAGTTGTAAGGTGGGGCATTGTTACGAGGCATGTTAAGATGTTAACCACATTGATGTATGTAAACTGCCTATCCTCCCTGATGTTTGAGTCATCATATACAAAAACTGAAGAGGATCCGAGGTTTTAAATTCCCACCCTGAACTGAGTCCCATTATCGATTGATTGTTCTACTGATGAGATAGAATCTTTCTTGGGGGAAATGTAATTATTCTTATAGTTGACAGAATTTAGCTTATTAGGCAAATGCTACCAGGATGCTATTTCTTCGAGACTAACTACATTTCTGTTCAATTTTAGGAGAAAACGAAACTCAATAATGAACTGGGGAGGCACAAAGAGATCTTGGGGGAGCTTTGCACCGAGCTAGAAAAGGTGAAGCATGCAGAGCAAAATCTTCCACGGGTAACAAATTCGTCATCATATTGCATCACACACTCTAGTATTTTTTGTCGTTTGAGGTTGGTATGTTCATAGCCATTGAATTTGGCACAAACAAATTTATATAGAAATGTGGATACAAATGAATTTTTCTAGATATCTTGACATGTGTGGTCTTTTTATATACACTTCCATATTCCCCTTATGTGTGCATTGGGACTTATAATGCCATGTTAAATAGACTGAAACAATGATTTGAATTCTAGATGTAAAGTTCTCGCTTATCAATATTATGTTATTATTTATTGTCATAACCATCTTATTTGGAAGCTTAGGTTAGTATATGTAGATGTTATGTGTAATGGAAGCTTAATGCTAATATAAATTACATATTGATAGCATTTGGTTATAAAGACTTGATTGAATAAAGAGAATTGGATAAAATAAGTATAAGGAGAATTAGATGATACAAGTTTATTGTACTATATTTGGTTTGGATAGTATTGGATATAAAATTTTGTGTTATTTTTAGTTTGATATATGTAAGTATTGGACTCATTGTACTCTCAACATTATCGAATATATATTTTAATTATATTTTTATATTATTTGAAATACGATTTGAATAGATTATTAGGTTCATATAATTAAATAAATTATATATAATATTAAATAAAAGCCGTAGATTTGCAAGTTGTTAAAAAATTAATTATTTATATTATAAAATAAATAATTTTTTGTAATATTTAATAAAAATAGTGTTAATTAATTCAATATTATAACATAGGGAGGTATTTTTGAAAATACAAGATATATATATTTTTTTTTCAATGAATTTTATTTTTGTACCGTGATGTAGATGAGATAAGTTTATCAACCTAATTTTTTGTTCGGTTACTAAATAAAGATGCAAACCAAACATGTGACAAGGAATGTTTGTGTTTTCTTTTTGGCAGTAGTTAATTAGTTTGTTGGATAACTACAATGTGGATATTTATAAATGGTCAATCCATCTCTTTTAGCTTTCTTTTGATGGGATTTCACTCACCAATCACTGTTTGTTCTAAAACTGCTCTGTTATTCAGACAAAAAAGGCATCGCACTTGACATCCTCGGAGAATTTTACTAGCTTAGTAATCATTTAGAGGAACAAGGAGACATGTTGTCTCTATTTTACAATTATGATATATGAAAGTTATGTTGCAATAAATGTTGTTTCTTGAGTATTTGCCTGATCTAGAGCTATCTATGGGGAAGGTAAAAAGAAGCTAATGTTAGTTAGATTGGTAAAAGTATAATATAATGGTCTTAACGTAATAACGATATAGGAATAAATTTTGACTTGTCAAAAGGATGATGCCTTTCAGCAAAGGTGTGGTAAACTTGCACCTTTGCATAGGCCAGCCAAAGTAAAAATTTTCTCTTCAAATGGACACAATATTAGAATCCTTTTTCCACTATATGGAGAAGCTAAAATTTGGTAGCTTTTAGAATGGGGCAGAAGTGAAAAATTTCTGGCTAAGGGATCAATGAAAATTTTCAAATAGGTGAATCTTCTCCATCTCTTACAATGAAATTTCTGCTTGTGCTACTTGTAATGGAATTTGCAGTTGTTTCAATTCTATTCTTGATGATATCAGGGAACTTCTATTGTTCAAATACTGTCTGGGAGTCTCTTGGATGATCTTGCTGCTGGATACATACATGCAGTTGAGAACTTTGAGCAAGTGGCAGAGTCTTTTGCTAATGCTCTTGGAGCTCGGGCTACTCCCCATGAGGGTACAGCGGATGCTAACTTGATGCCTACTACAGGTAACTGCTTTCCGTTTTCCTTCATATACTTTTTAGCCAACTCCCAAATTGGGTTCATGATAGTTGGAACATATATCAAGTTGCATCTGCATCATCTGCCCAACCTTCTGCAATTGTTCCAGAGACGGTTAACTTACCTCCAAAATCAAGTGAAGAGAAGGACATGAGATCTGTTTCACCTAAGATAATTGCTGAAACTCGCAAGACGGGAAGAAAATTGGTCAGACCTCGTCTAAAAACTGAAGATCCACAAGATGTGGACATGTCGGAGATGGAGGGCAAGGTTGCACCGTCTAATGACTCCGAGGCTAATCTAACCTCGCTGGTGCAGCATGTACCTCGAAAACGTCTCGCTTCATCTACTTCCAATATGCTTGAACAGACGCAGATTCCAGGGGAAGGAAGTTCAGACATAGTAGTGCCTTCACTTAAAAAGTCTAGAGGTCCAGATGTCCAGGAAGATGCCACCGAAGAACAGTCTGGTTCTACTGTCGATGCTCCTAGTTTGGTAGAGCCTCCTGAGTCTGTATCCGATGTTCCTCTAGGTTCCAGCCTGGAAGCTGTTGATTTTCTAATAGAAGAGAATCAGATGATCCTTGAGGATAAGGAAAAGAAAGAAGTTCAGCAGGTCGAGGAAGATAATCAACAGGAAATGAAAAATGATGAAAGCCTTGCATTTGAGGAGAATTTTGACAAGCCTGGTGAAACAGTCTCTGATCAGATAGATATATTGAAAGATCAACATGATCGAGAGAACATCCTGGAATCTACCAATGAGAAGGAAGAGGGAGAGCTTCTGCCAGAAGTCGCTGACCTTGAGACTGGTAATAATATGTCCAACTTCTCTGCGATCCCTGAAGCAGGGGAAGGCAAGCCTGACCAAGGTGCAACTCCTGTGGCCTCACCAGCAAGGGCTGATGACGACTTGTCTGCTAATAACTCTTCTGAGGTTCCACAGGATGAAAATGTTGAAGATGGTGAGATATCTGAAGAGCCTCGGGAAGGTTCTGATAAAATAAATGATGGAAATGACCAAGCTATGCAAGAAGTTGAGCCGGCGTCTGAAGCTTCTGCGGCTGTTAGCAGCACGACCGCAAACTCTGCTGGAGATACTGGGGCCGTGATACAGAGTAGTCCCATTTTGACCATCGAGACCGAGGAGACCAAGCGGGCTTCACCAGCAAGTAGCTCAACAACAATTAATTTATCAGAGAGGGCAAGGCAGCGTGCGGCGCTTAGACAAGCTGGAGTTACTCCTGCTTTGCCAAGCAGAGGCCAAGGAAGAGGGGTGCGGGGTATTCGTGCACGTGGACGTGGACGTGCTGGACGTGGTCAAGCATCAGGGGATCAGGGTCAAGGCCCAAAATAGACCCAGGATATATTAACACATTTTATAAACGTGCCTCTCTATGTAGTAACTAAATTTTGTTAGCACCATAATTGAATCAGCATAGTTTAGACGTAGTTTCAGCAATTCCGACTTGTTCGCCAGTATGGGCAACGTCTCGTAATGCTTTCTAAATACTTGGCTGCACATGTTGAATAATGTTTGTTGTGTTATTATTTTCCTATCTTTCTGTTCTATGATCAATTTTTGTGAATATCATTTTTTTTTTCTGCACCAATGGTGGTGACATCATGTCCTCTTTTTAGTTATATTATCTTAACCTCTTCATGTATATATATATAACTGAAAAACAACAACAAAGGCTATCAAAATGAAAATGCCGAGTCTCTAAATGTATAATTGAAGGAAAAAAAAAAAAGAAAAGAACTTGATAAAGTACGTACAAAAGCTTGACTTATATAATTGATATATAAAAAAGCGCAGGTTAGCAATATGAAAAATGAAAAAAAAATTGGAATAACTCAACTATATTTTATAATTAACCATTATGTATGATTTATTTTGTAGTTAACCACTTTATATATATACTAGTTGCAAAAAGTAAGTAAAGCAATTTAATGTGATTTAGAACTTAACTCAAAGTATGCAAAAGATTTGTATCGATGTACCGATGTGAGGGAAAAGAAAAAAAAGAAATGCAAAAAAAAAAAAAAAAAAAAATGTGGGTCATCGCTTATTCAATAAACAATTTCAAGTCTTGGCACTTAAAAAGAAATCAGAGGTGATTTCAATAGGGGTATATTATCCTCACTCCGTTACGATTCATGCTGATGAAACTCAAAACAAATCTCTCTCTCTCTCTAAAACATCTCAACGCACTCTATCCTAATCTTTCAGTTCGTGCCATGTTTTTGCGAACCAATTGCATATTTAGAGTACAAGCGTAACGTAGAGGAATGGTGTAGGTAGATTTTTCAGAATCAGGATTAATTTCGCACGAACTCTTCATTTTCTCTCTCTCTAAACGACAACGTATGTATATTCAAGAACTAGTGTTATTGTTTGAAATATTACAGTATATTGTTGTCTACAGCTATTTTTAAGATGAAATGAATCGTCTGCACCTCTGTAATATACATGTAGCTTCCTTTATTTGTTTTTAGTCCATTAGTTAGATTATTTTTTGTTTTATAGATTTGTGTTTGTTAGTATATTTTATGTATAAGAATATATGTTGGTTTGTGTATAATTAATCATTCTCGAATATGCTATAGTATTCTAATGGAGATATGAATTGTTGTTGAAAATGTTTCACCACGTTAAGGTAATATTAACTTTTTTTCTAGTTATAAATCTGTTTTTGTTATCGTATCATATATATATATATATATATATGTATGTATGTATTGGGTGATACGTATACTAGTAATCGTTGTTGTTTCATATAAAGGAGACTTTGTAATTTTGTTTTTTTAAATTATAGTAAGTGATGAATTTAGTGCCATTACAGGAATTTAATAGTAAACTCAATTTAGCTATTGTATTGGTGAAACCCAATAGAGTGTGCATATATAAATAGAAGACAATATTTTTATTTGTGGACTCTCAAGTTTATAAAGTTGATGTGGCAAATAGGTGTAAATGGATAATATGAGGTTAGTTTGTTATATTGGTGGAAATATCGTGGAAGGAGAGGATGGGGTACGGTACGATAGGCACCTGAGAATAGTAGTTGGAGTTCCAGTTGGACTATGTACAAACAGTTGGTGGAATTGATATGTAATCAGCTTTGGGTTGACAAGACGACCTATTAGGTCGAGTTGATTCATAGATGCCCCCTTATAGGCAGAAGAAGAAAATGTTTTGTGTTGTTTCTATTAGTGATTACTATAACGTCTAACAATTGATTTCTTCCTCATTGGGATGTGGTGGGGTCAATGATTTAGAAGAGTTGTACGTTCAAATTCATGAAGTGAACCCATCGCTTATAGCCCCCCCACCTCAACAACTAAGTATGATTTTGGAGGGCACAATGGCGATGTTAAAGTTCAAGTTGAAACTTAGGTGTCCCGCTGAGTCATATACTAAATAACGGTTGTATGCCCTATCAACCTAATGTATTGATCACCATTGAGTTTAATAGAGATATTGATGTAGAGAATGAATTGGCTTACGGGGACATTGATAAAGTTTCTGATGATACATACTGTAATGCTGATGTTGGTATGAGTAAATGTTAGTTGTAGAAAGTGGAAGAAGTACAAGGGTCATGTAGAAGAAATGATTGGAGGCAGGGGTTGACCACAGATGTGGACATAGTCGGAATGTTGGAACCCGTGCCTTTCTATATTGCAAATGTTGCGATGGACTAATGTTGTTTGAGGAGAGTATAAATGATGGCAAATGGAGTTTCAGCAATGAATTGAAAATAAAAAACATTTACAAAGGGTTGTAAAGATGCATATGATACGGTTGGAATGTTGGAACTTGTGCTTTTCTATACGGCAAGTGTTGTGATGGACTATTGTTGTTTGAGGAGAGAGTATAAATGATGGTGAATAAGGTTTTAGTGATGAATTTAAGGTGGGAATGCGGTTTGAAAATAAAAAAAAACATTTACAAACGATTGTGAAGATGCATCATGTTATGAACTACCACGACTTCATAGTGAAGGAGCCTAAACTTACAATTTGGTTTATTAGATGTGTTAATTGAGAAGAGGGATGCAAGTGGAGACTTCGAGCTAGCAAGGAGAAGCATGCTGGATGCTTTGTGATATGGTTTGTAGGTCCACACACGTGCCTCAATCCTACTATAAGTTAGGACTACCCCAAATTGGATTCAAGCACCCTATATTACTTTCTTATAAAGGATGTACAAAAGTTACCAAATGTTAAGTTAAAACATCTTTAGGCTACCATTTGTAGACAATATGGTTATATTATGCACATAAAGAGAATTAGGGACGCAAGTGTAAAGCAATTGAATAGGTTTATGGAGGGTAGGAGGAATCATATGCGGTGTTCCTACATCTATTAAATGCCATCCAAGAGGTTAATCCAAGTACTATGATTGAGTGGAAATGGCGAGAATGATACTATCGGCCATGTGTTCTTCGACAGAGTTTTCTAGGCATTTGGACCGTGTATTAAGGCTTTCGTATAATGTAAGCCTATCATTACTATTGATAGAACATTCTTTTATAGGAAGTACAAATATAAACTATCGATTATGACTAGAGTTGATAGTTAGAATCACATAATCCATTTAGGTTTTGCCCTTGTCGATGAGGGACGTCAAGATAGCTAGAGTTGGTTCTTGAAATGTATGCTCATGCATGCTATAAGAGATTGTATGTACATATGTTTGATTTCAAACCATCATGCTAGGATCTAATCTATAGTTGTGTGAGAGAATGAAGTATGGTTAAGTAGTCGGCCATAGTAGTGGTGTATCTGACATGTTGCTAGTAACTTCAACACTCGAGCTAAAAACAAAGATTGTAAAAAATTGATAAAGAAGGCTGCTTACCAGTTGTAATCTTGAAAATTTTGTGTGTACTACGACAAGGCCAAGACGATGAGCTCCCATATAGAGTTTACTTTAGAGGACTACATTCGAAGATGTGGACACTAGCATATGATAACGGAGCTCAGTTTGGTCATGGGATGACCAACATTGTCGAGAGTTACAATAGTACTTTACGAGATGCTAGGAGCTTGCCTGTCATGACACTATTGAAGAAAAACTTCTACAACTGCAACGACTACTTTAGTAAATGAAGGATTGAGTTAGCAAAGCTAATGGACATTGACAATGTACTTACTAAATTTGTAGAGAGAAAGTTTGATAGGTGGCACAAAGTGGCCAGCGATCATTAAGTTGTGATTTTCAACTATAATGAGTAGATATTTGAGGTAATAATTGTGCTACGACCTACATCATAAGGGTAAAAGGGAGAAAACAGCCACACGGTCGCACTTAGGACTTGTCAATGTACTTGCAATAAATGGCAAACATACAAGGTTCCATGCTCCTATGCTATAGTTGTTATGAGAAAAATGAGCATGAATTGTGCCGAACATATTAGGCATTGGTACACATTGTAGAATTAGCTATATATATACACACATTCCTTCATACCATGTATTGATAAGGCTAATTGGTCTTATCTTGATGTTCCTGTATGGCATGCAATTTAAACTTCAGATAGGATTAGGAACTTGGGGAGACTATAGGAGAAATGATTCTAGAATGAGATGGATATTCAGGAGGGCCCGTTGACTTATACCTGTAGACTATACGATGGGGAGGGACATAATAGGAGAAGATATCCACAATGAATGAGTCAATCAACTTCAAATGAATCCATTGGTACACATCTTAGTTATTTGGAAAGACATGTTAATGTTGATTTAACAATATATATATATATTTATATTTCTGGGAAATTTTCTCTTTGTATACGTTTTGTTTATGATTATTGAACATGCAAGTTAGCTTAATATTGGGGGTAGATGAATTTAGGATTGACTGATAGGTCACTACTTTACTTGCAGTCATCCCATAAGTTTGAGTTAGTGTGGGGTGGTTAGGTAACAAATAGCAAATTGATAACTTACTTACCATATGTTCATTTCATTTAATGCCTCTAATATTAACTCTTTTTCCTTAATTGTAGGAGAAGTACTAGCTTAGGTGTCGTAAGTGTGAGGCAATATTCAAGCATCGAGATGGCTAGGTGATATTGATAGATCCATGCATGATCCCTTACCTGGAGTAGTTGGGTTTCATTGGTGTGTATCAGGTTCTCTTCATACAGCTAGATTGGTACTTCATTATCGTACTAGTAGAGTGATGGAGGGAGGAGACACATACATTTCACATTCACACTAATGAAATGATGGTGACGCTCCAATATATTTCTTTACTCCTTGGTGTCCCTATTGATGGTAATGTAGTTACTGGCACGATGGTGTCTATATTTTCGGGTGAGTTATGTTAGCACCTTGTAGGACTTCACCTACCCAAAAGTGCTATGAAGGGTGCTCGATTGAAATTGCCCTAGTCGAAGGATAATTTCACTGATTTGCCATATAATGCAAACGATACTATTGTATAGTGCTATACCATGGCATATATCACACAATTGATCAGGGTTATGCTATTTTTGGACAAGTTTAACAACGTGGTGTACCTCATGTTTCTCCGTCTCCTCTTAGACCTTACTATAGCTAAGTGTTATGCTTGGGGAGTAGCATGATTGGCATGGCTATATTGCTAGTTGTGCCTTACTTCTTAGATGGACGTTGGAGAGATTAGTGGGCCTCTAGTGATTCCTTAGGTATGGGCGTGAGAGCATTTCCCACACATTGTCTCTTTACACTACTGGATTACAGTAGTGGTTGACGATTGACTACTTATGAGCTGATGAGGAATGAAGTTCAATGTCGCAGAGTTGCCTATGCATGTAATTGGCCAGTATGGAGATGCATTACACCGGCAGATGATTATTGTATGAGACCCTAACTACTTGATATTGATATAACTTAGGGTGTTCGATATTATTTAGGGCATTTGAAAAATTTTGTTCAAATTGAATCAAATTTAAATATGAGGTCATAAAAGCTAGAAGAAGAGTCGTGGTGATTTGTCTTTGGGGTTGCACATATAGAGGTTGCACCACAATGAACTAAAACAAAGGAAAATGAGAGGATTTTAGTAAGACTTGAGCAACTACTAATTAGATATGATACACCAATTGATTATACTTGGCTTAACTTCTACTCAATATGATGCACAAGTGAGGATTAGAGTTACCCACCACTACTTTTTGTTAAAGGGAATAGACAAGAGTTAGAAAAAGAGAAGATACATCTAGATGCTCTCAAAGGATATAGTTCTATATTCAATAATGAAGTGATGATGTTTTCTTACACATAAATAGGGTTTATATATTAGCCCCACTACGGTTACATGCATACAAAGAAAAGACAAAATGGTAAATTATAAATGTAATACTTGAGATATACTAAAAGGTATGAAAAGGAAAAATATTGTACCATGTGCAAAAGAAGGAAACGTTCTAGAATATCGTGTTAGGTGACACATGTCAAGCTAGTGTTAGTGATTTGATGATTGTCTGCTCCTGTATGTTCAAGCTCTTTGACAACTTGGCACTTGTTGGAATCAGCTTGGAAGAGGTTAGAAAGAAAGTAGAGAACTTGGCTAACCTAATCTAGGTCAGGTTTGAGCTTAGATGCAAGGTGTTGACAGAAGTCTCTTTAGGTCAAGTGATTAGGTAGCTTAGCTATGGTTAGGCACTTGAATAGCTTGGCTCAGAAAGAATCCTGGTATTTGGTGGTTCGGGTATTGCCTTGAACACAATTAAAGCTCGGCACTCAAGTTGGACAAAGTGAGGCAAACCTTGATTGGCAATGGAATCCTCATCCTTGAATGGTTCTTGAGCTAGCACTTATTGGGTAAGTATTAATAATCCCTTAGCTTGATTGTAGGTGATAGGTTTGAGGGCTCGATTCCTATTATCTTCCTGGGGGTCAAAGAGATTTGGCCTCAAATCTATAGGTTTTTCTTTGGTCAGGGTTACTTCAGTAACATTTGGATGATGGGGAATTAGGTTGGATATATTGAAAGTGGAAGGGACACCATAGTCCTTAGGTAGCTTGATCTAGTAAGTGTTGCGGTTGATTTTTTATAGGATCTTGAATGGACCATTAGCTCTGAGTGATAACTTGCTCTTCCTGAGATGGAGAAATCTTTCTTAACCGAGGTAGATCCCAACTAGGTCTCCTAAGTTGAAGGAAATAGCTCAGTGGGCTCGGCTACTGATCTCATAATGCCATTCATTAAACATGGTGATCTTTTTGGTCACTTGTTGGTGTAGTATATGTAACTTGTGAGCTTGATCAACTCTAAATTAGCTTTCATTGGGAGCTGCATGGATGTTGATCATGTCTAGTGGGATGGTTAGGTTGAGGCCATAGACGACCTCAAAGGGAGTCTTTTCGGTAGTACTGTAGATAGTTCGGTTTTAAGTAAACTCCACAATAAATAAAGATATACCAATCCTTTAGATTCCTTCCCACTATAGCTCAGAGTAAAGTGCCTAGCATCTTGTTTACCACTTTAGTTTGCCATTTGTAAACCTTATACAGTTAGTAGTTTAAGCCCTAAATTAGATTTGAGTACTTTAAATGATGTTATGAGTTGATAAGGTTAAGTAAGATAAAAATTTTATTAAATTATAAAATTAAATATAGTATCGGTAATAAAAACCTTATAAATTTGATCGAAACTTAAATCACGTACAAAAACCCTAGATCCTAAGTACGTGTAAATATTCGAAATTGGATTTGAATTTAACGAAAACCCTAAGACTATAACTTCAAACTTATAGAATGAATAAATTTACCCTAATAGTAACAAAACTCTAAATAAGTATAATTATCGATCACAACGTGTAATCATGTAAAATTATTAACAACACGTTGAGATAACTCACAAATATTATAAACATAACGGATGATAATTAAATTTTCATAAAATTCCAATATTATTTTATAAATACTAAATTTATAATTTTTGTATTTGGAAAAATTAAATATTTTTATTTTTATTTTCCTTTTTCCTCCTTTTCCTTTCTTTTTCTTTTTCCTATTTTTTTTCTTCACTACTACGTCCAACTACATGTTACAATTCCAGAAGATTGTAAAGGACACTTGTGTGGTTATTCTTTTTTTACATGTGTAATTTATGGGCAAAGGACAAGGATAATAGATCAACTTGTGAGTCAAATCCCAATTAATGCAATTTTAGTTTTTCTTTGCTTCCTCCCTATTTTTCTTTTTCCCCTGCAGTGTACATGACTAGCTAGAAGCCCTACACTCTTCCTCTTATTTTTTTTTTTTCAAAGTAAAAACGAAAAAACAAAATAACCATACTTATATGTTTGTTTCTCCAACCGTGAGCATCAATTCCTCATCTTAATTCCATTTGATTTTCCAATTCAACAAGTGAGTTAAGAAGAAGAAGGAGATCCTTGTCATCTTTATTTTACTTAGTTTACTAAGGAAAATAGGTAGGTATTTTTATGTATTTTTGTACATACTTGTATTTTATAGTATGTATATGTAATATGAGTAT
>JAMXBB010000009.1:57508014-57524951 GCA_024138015.1 Lumnitzera littorea
GCCCATAAGAAATCCACCTAAGGCCCCATAAGCCCACCAAAGTCATTAGCTTTAGTTTGAACCAAAAACAAGCCCATCTGATAACTTAAGCCCACTAAAAGGCCCAAGAAGTGGTTGTTAGCCTTAAGAATATAAATCAAAGTTGTAAATCTGATCTCAAGGAGTATTTTAAGCTTAGGATAAAATCTAAAGACCAAGCCCAAAGAATTTCTTAAGTTATTAAAAAGCCCAATTACCAAACAAGGCCCAAAAACATTCCAACACATGAGGAACGCTACTGTTCTGACCCATGGACAGAATTGTATACCTCATTTTGAAAATCTAACCTTACCACATTAAAGTACACTTGAAAACGATGAAGATTGACTATAAGATCATAAAAATTGGATTTAAAACGAAAAAGTTATACGCGATTGAACATTAGGTAAAAACCGGGAAAAAATTACGAAAACTAGTTAAGAATATAACTTAAAGAAAACTTACATAGTTTCTTAAGTTTGCTTCAATTCCTTATAAAAATTATTTCAATGACCAGGGGACACCGTTTACGGAGACGACTTGCCTCCAGACTATTTTCATTGAACCACATGGCAAAGTGAGTAAATTTCCGATGACTCTTTACTTGATTGCGCTTATAGAAATAGATGCACCTAAACTTATATATATGAATCTGGATGCTTGTGGGATATGGGAGATGCATGTGTATGAATTTGTGGATGAATGTGATAACTTGTTAGTTATATATAATAATGAAAATTGTCTGTATGAATATATACATGTGAAATGTATGGAATGAAACTGGTTGATCGCTCAAAAGAAATCAAGTTAATTGCTTATATGATTAAGAACTCAAAATGAATCATGCATTCCCCATATTGCATACGGATAACACCGACTGCCGCTTCACGCAGAAGATGGGAAGGGACTCACAGGAATACGAGTTTCCTGCAGGATTGGGCACTAGCTACGCCAGCATATATATTGAGTCTCTGTCTTAAGCTGATGGGCTTACTAAGCGCCGGGAGACGCCAACCGTCGGCGAGGGGCCGAGTGTTGTGGCTTCTGCTTAGGGCGTGTGTTTGTGGACTGCGGGGGCCACCACACCGCTAGACTTGGGATTTTAAAAGATATGATTTGATTTTGGTAAAGGAAGTATATATATATATATATGTAGAGTTTTGTTTTGGTATGAGCACGATAGTGCAAATGAAATAAAACCCAAGGTCTAGAACCCGGATTTTAGTTTGGGTCGGTTAATTATCTCCAAACTTCGACTTCAGGGGGCGTAATTCTGAGTCGTATGCGGTTCCTAGGTCACTGCATTCGTTGTTTGGCATACTGGTTGTTTATACATTCATATGATTGTGCATATAATAAATTTCTGCTATGTGGTATTGATGAGGGCATTTATCTCACTAAGCGTAAGCTTACTCCCCTATAGATTTTTGTTGGTGCAGGAGAACCTCTTCGTCAATCCGGGTCGAGGCATGCCCGTAGTAAGTCTCGAGTAGAGACGGGTTGGAGCGATCAGATAGCGAAGAGGATATTTTGTAATAGATTATAGATATTTAGATACTTTTATGTATTTATGCATAACTTAGATTTTATGCAGTTCCGTTATGAATTGCATTTGTTTGTAATATTATTTTGGTGTGGGTCTCACGAGCCCACACAATTAGTTAAATTATAACATAAAAGAAATTTTAGTTTAATTTGCTCTATATTACTAGTCTATGGGCCTAGTAGTAATGTAGAGTGGAAGGAGCCTTGTATGTCGTATGAAAGGCCTATGATCAGCAAGGGGGTTGATAATAGACCTTTATACGGTACACGGCGACCTATCACGACAACGATACTGTTGGGTCGTTATAAAATTGTTGTAATTAGATCTTGAAACTTATTATGTGATATAATGTATTATTAGTTTACAATCTAGTGTATTACAGACTTATTACCTGTAAATATTTATATATATGCATTATTTATAATTCAATAGTCTTGTTATCATAAACATGTAATAATATTACTTGCGCCTGCCTAACTCTAGGTTGTTAGTTGTAGTAGTAGCTTCGTATATTGCATAAAGGTTTGTTGATTGAAAAGGGAAATCAATCTATAGTCTTTTATATGATATACAGTGCCTACCTTGACTAGTCCCCTCAGGTCGTGACGCCATCAATCTGAGGGTGGTTGCTTAAACTGAACACAAGTTTGGTGCCAAGTCTCTTCCATAAGGTCTTCCAAAAGTAGCTTAAGAATTTAGTATCTTGATAAGAAACAATGGACTTCGAAACTCCATGTAAGCAGATGATTTCCTGTAAAAACAAATCAGTAACATATAAAGCATCGTTAGTTCGGTTGCTTGGAATGAACTGTGTCATTTTACTGAATTGATCCACAACTACAAGGATTGAGTCTTTCCCTTTGGATGTCTAAGGTAACTTTAGGACAAAGTTTATGTTAAGGTTGGCCTAAGTTAAGATTAGCATGTGCAAGGGTATGTATTCTCCATGTAGCTACTTCCTTCCTTTCGCCCTCGTACACACTTTACAACTACTAACAACCTTATGGACATTTTTAACCATACTAGGCTAGTAAAAATTTTCTCTCAACAGATCAGCAGTTTTGGTCTCGCTAAAATGCATGGATGAACCACCACTATGAGCTTCCCTAATTAACAGCTTGCATATGGAACAACTAGGTATGCATAACCTCCTTTCCTTAAATAAGTATCCATCCTTCAAGTAGTATCCTCAAACAGCAACCCCATCTTGACACTTCTCAAGTATAGGATCAAAGTGTAGGTCATGAGCATATTGCTCGATAATAAGGGAAAATCCCAACAGCTTTGTCTCCAGGGTTGTTAGTAAGACATGCCAATGTGACAAGGCGTCTTCAACTACATTAACACTACTCTTCTTGTGCTTGATCACATAAGAGAATCCTTCCATGAATTCTAACCATTTAGCTTACTTCTTCAAAAGTTTGTTTTGGCTTCCTAAATGTTTTAAGGGCTCATGGTCTGCATAAATGATAAACTCTTGCGGGAGTAAGTAATACTACCATACTGTAAGGGCTCGAAAAAGAGAATATAGCTCTTTCTCATACATAGAAGAATTTAAGGCAACACCATTAAGCTTCTCATTATGGTAAGCAACAAGTCGATGTTCTTACATCAAAACTGCTCCAATGCCAATATTGATGCATCACATTCTAACTCAAATGGCTTGTCAAAGTTAGCCAGGGGTAAAATAGGTGCATTGGTAAGTTTCTCCTTGATCTCCTTAAAACTCTTCTTGACTTAGTTAGTCCATTGGAATTCATCACTTTTCTTTTTCGGCTTAGTTAAAGGGTTCACAATGGTATTGAAGTTCTAGATGAATCTCCTTTAGAAAGAAGTAAGTCCATGGAAACTTCTAACTCTAGTAACATTCTTAGGTGTGGGCCACTTGAAGATAGCTTGGATTCTTTCTCCAAACACCACATATCCCAGAAACATAACTTTGCTTTGGAAAAATATGCATTTCTTCAAGTTTCCGAATAATTTCTCATTGTGAAGTATGTCAAAGACACCTCAAAGATGTTTGAGGTAATTGGCTAGGTCAACACTGTACACTGGGATATCATCAAGGTACACAACTATACATCTTCTAATCAAAGGGCACATTATATGGTTCATGATCCTCATAAAGGTGCTTGGCCTATTGGTATGTTCGAATGGTATAACCAACCATTTATAGAGACCATGACTTGTCTTAAATGTAGTCTTCCATTTGTCACCAGGTCTCATACGAATCTGGTGATAGCCACTTTGCAAGTCGATCTTTGAAAACACTTTTGTGCCATAAAGGTCATCCAACATGTCATTGAGCTTCAGTATGGGATATCTGTACTTGACAGTAATTTGGTTGATAGCTTAGCTATCGATGCACATTCGCCATGATCCATCTTTCTTTAGGACGAGCAGAGCAGCTACTGTATAAGAGCTCATACTCTCTTTCATATAACCTCACTCAATAAGCTTATCCACTTATTGTTTTAGCCTGGCAGCTTGCTCAAGGTTCATTCTGTAAGCAAGTTTGTTTGGTAAGGCTGCGCCTAGATGTAAGTCAATGCAATATTCAATGGCTTGAATTGGGGGTAGTTTTGTAGGTAATTCTTTTAGGAATAGGTTAGAGAACTCATCTATTAACTATCGAACTTCTTCTAGTATGTCATCTAAGTCCTTCAACTCTAATAGCCTTCTAATTAATAGGAACATGGGCTCTTTGGCCTTTTTAGTAGCTCAGAGCTCTCATCGGCTAAGCACTAAGGTCTTTTTTTAAACTAGCTTGGGTGAGCTGGTTGTGAGTCTCATTCACTTGGTTTAGTGTCATGGGTTGTATTATAATTTTCTTACTAACCTTTGTAAAGGCATAGGTATTCTTAAATCCATTGTGGATGATGCGTCGGTTAATTAACCAAGGTCTTCTTAACAGTAGATGTGAAGCTCCTATGGGAAAAACATTGCACACTACTTTATCTTTGTACACATTTCTTACACAGAATGGTATACTTACCTATTTGGTCACGTGCAAAGCACCTTTCTCATGCAACTAATGTAGCTTATAAGGTTCGAGGTGCTTAGAGGTCAGTAGACCTAAATTCTACACAAGGGATTGAGCAACAATATTAGAACAACTACCTCCATCTACTATGTTTGTGTACATTTGTCCCTTGCTAGTACACTTGGTGTGAAACAAAATTTCTCTCTAGTCTTCTTTACAGCTCAGTATTGAGTTCAATACTCGTCTCAATACTTAAGTCATTACTTCTCCTGAGTCGGCATAGACACAGGTCTCTTTATCATCCTTCTTAACTTTAGCTCCACCAGCATTCTTATCTTCCTTCTTAGGTTCACTTTTGTTTGTACTATCTACGTCATCAACTTGGAGGACCATAACATGTTAGTTAGGACATTTAGCAGCCATATGTCCATAACCTAAGCATTTCACCTCACTTGTTTGAAGTTTGTCCCCTTTCATATGTCTTCATAACTGCTTTATCATCAGCTTGGCTCTTAAGCCAACTTGGCTATCATCAGGTCGATTAATCTTCTCTTCTGCTCGGGAGGGTCTCCTCAGCTCATTGTGGGCAAGTTGGCGTTGAATAGGAGTTTGCGAAGAGCTTGGACTAGGTTGGATTAAGGTATTTGTAGACTCCGTAAATTTAACCTTTTAAACATAGTATCGGATTCGAGTGCCGTAGACATTTCTCTAAGTCAATAAAACTACATAAAATGAAAACCGACTAAAATTTTGAACCTGGAACTCAAAACGAACTTGAAAGACCCAATTATATAATTTGGAAACTCTTATCATGCAAGAAAATCACAATCCCTACATACGTGTATTTAAAAAAAAAAAAAATATATATATATATATATATAATTAAATTAAAACTCTATAAAATTATCTTAACGCTTCAAAAGCCATAAATCAATAAAATTATCATATGATATATATATGTTGCATAATAAAACGATGTTCCTAAATAACTAAGCCAATTGATCCTTAAGCTCATAAGTGTAAGTAAATTATTCCCAAGTTGGTGAAAAACCTTAAAACATACATAATCTCACTCGAACTCTAAAACCTAGGATGATCAAGGACTTACGATCCTAAATAAATAATTAAAAATATATTTTCAATAAATTTTATGTAACTTTAGAAAACTTGAAAATTTCTTAAGAGGCAAATCACAACTTACAAATTAATTCGAGACCAAACCTTAAAAGAATTTCATATAAGACAATTCCCTTATTTTCACTTATAAGCCATGTTACGCATGGATAAATTGTAAACCCTACTTTTAGCAAACTTGTGATTCAACTAAGAACACTTCCCAAATATTCCCAAGGATAAACTAAGCTAAGAATCCAAGTTTACATTTAAAAACGAATTTAATTTTCCAATTCGAAACCCTATTATCGATAAAACTCGAATACGAGAACCATAGACTCTAAACACAAAACCCTAAAACAATTAAGGACTTGTAACCCTAAGCGGCTAATTAAGAATTTAATTTGAATAATTTTATTCAATTCTAGAAACTTCCATAATTTTATAAATATTAAATCATAACTTACAAATCAATTTAAGAGAAAAACTCCAAAAGAATTTCATATCAAACAATCTCCTTATCTTTATACATAAGATTTGTACACATGAATAAGTAAACCAACCAATCATCCTAAATAACTTATCAATTGATAAATGTAAACCTTACTTTTAGTGGGCCCATGATTCAATCAAAAGTACTGTCCGAACGTTTCCAAGGATCGACTAAACTAAAAACTTAAGTTTACATTTAGAAACGAATTAAAATTTTACAATTCAAAAGCCAATTGTCGATAAAACCCGAGCTTGAAGAACTGCGAGCTCTGAAGCTACTTAAAACCCTAAACCTTAAAACCATTAAGGAATTTTAACCCTAAATAATTAATCGATAATTTAATTTGAATAATTTCATTCAACTTTAGAAAATTTCACAATTCTACGAAAATCAAATCGTAAATCACAAAACAATGTAAGATAAAAATCCTAAAACAATTTTCTATAAGGCTATGCCCTTATCTTCATGCATAAGCCTTACATATAAATAAGTGGACCAACCAATCACCTTAGATAACTTATCAATTGAGAGTTGGAATCATTTATCAATTGATAACTTATCAAAATCTAGTGATAAGACAATTTCCTTATCACCACTTCACTTATACTACATATGGACAAATTTTCACAAGAAATCATGAGCTTAACTTTAATAAAGGTGACAAGACCACTCCATGGCATAAAGAGACTTCCAATGGCAGATTTAAACAAGGAGGAATGGGGGGCCATACTCTTGTCTTTCAAGCATCAATCACTTTCCCTTACACATCACTATTCACCCCTTAATGCTTACATCATCAAGAGTTGCAATTGTTGACTTTTTGTAAGCTTTAAGACAATACTTTCAAGGCATTTAAACACTCCTTCTCTCTTCATTCCAACCGGCTGCACTCCTCTCCATTTCTCTCACTTTCAAATTCATTTTTACTTCATCTTTCTCTCTTTAGAAACAAACATAAAAAGGGGAAACAACTTTACCCCACAAAATCCATTTTCTTCCATTTTCAAAGCTTCAACTCACGGCATTTTTTTTTCTTTGTTCATGTGCCATTTTCTTTCATCATTTAAGATCATCTAAGACCATTAGAATCATCCATAAACCCCATTCCAAAAGAGCAAACGATTCGGGTTTCAAAAGGTAAGCAAAAAAGGAGGAAGCAAAGTTAAAGGCTTAAAGAGGAACCTTAGTGCACAACCACCAAACTTTGCGTTAAGGAGGAGTAAGTGTTTCTTGTGATGTGCGGATTAGTATTTATGTTAGGAGACTTGGATTTCTTGAAGATATGAGTAAGGTTTGAGTTGTTATAGCACCAAAAATCGTTTTAAGAAACAAACCCTAAAACCATTACATGAAGTTGAAATATGAGCATGTAAAGTTGGTGTTTTGTATGGGCATTTGTTTAATGCTTTGAATGGAAGATTTTAAGCTAAGAAAATCTTGAAATGAGAACTTTAATGAAGGGTAAGCATGCTGGACGTGAAGGTTCCATGATCATTTGAATGTTGATTTTGTTTCCATTAAGTTAAACATGCTCAAATCTAGACTTAAGTTAAGGAAAAATCCATCACATGAAGTTTTATGAAGAAATCAACTTTGTATGACATGAGCTATGATATGGAGGTTTTATGAAGTATTAGATCTTTTATTTCTTTATGTGGAGCATGAGTTAAAGGATCATTTGATGGAAGGAAACCTAAGTTAAGATTTATACACAAGTAGTTAAGTGCATAATCTATCACCTAAACTTAAGGAAATGATGGAACAAGTTGAAAAACCAAGTAAGGACCCCTTAGGATCAACATGAACAGATCTGGAACATGGGTAAATGAGGCCTAAAAATATGATAAAAGTGAAAGAACAAAGTGAAAAGGTTAACCAAAGCAAGTATGATTAGCATACAAAGCCTAAAACTCAAAACCGGGCCTAAAACTCTCAAAACAAGCTTAGAACTCTAAGATGGGCCTTCAACAAAAATCTGACCAGCAACTTAAAGAACCAAGAGAAGTTGTTTTGAAGCCCATAATAAATCCACCTAAGGCCCCATAAGCCCACCAAAGTCATTAACTTTAGTTTGAACCAAAAACAAGCCCATTTGACAACTTAAGCCCACTAAAAGGCCCAAGAAATGGTTGTTAGCCTTAGGAATATAAATCAAAGTTGTAAATCTGATCTTAAGGAGTATTTTAAGCTTAGGATAAAATCTAAAGACCAAGCCCAAAGAATTTCTTAAGTTATCAAAAAGGCCAATTACCAAACAAGGCCCAAAAACACTCCAACACATGAGGAACGCTACTGTTCTGACCCATGGACAGAATTGTATACCTCATTTCGAAAATCTAACCTTACCACGTTAAAGTACACTCGAAAACGATGAAGATTGACTATAAGATCATAAAAATCGGATTTAAAACGAAAAAGTTATACGCGATTGAACTTTTAAGTAAAACCGAGAAAAATTATAAAACCAAGTCCAAAGTATAACTTAAAGAGTTTTTAGCTTAGTTTTCTAGGTTTTAATTCAAATCCTTATAGTATCGTATTTGCGATGTCCAGGGGACTCGGCTTTGGGGAGACGACCTATCCCAGATTATTTTTGATCCGCATAACTGAGTGAGTAAATTCCCAATGACTCTTTACTTGATTGTGCTTGTAGAATAGATGCACCTAAACTATATATATAAATTTGGATGCTTGTGGGATATGGGAGATGCATGTGTTTGAATTTATGGATGAATGTGATGATTTTTTTTAATTATATATAATAATGGGAATTGCTTGTAATGCATATATATATGTGAATTGTATGGAATGAAATTGTTTGGTCACTCTAAAAATCAAGTTAATCACTTGTACGATTAAGAACTCAAAATGAATCATGCATTCTCCATATTGCATACAGATAACACCGACTGCCGCTTCACGCAGAAGATGGGAGGGGACTCACAGGAATACGAGTTTCCTGCAGGATTGAGCACTAGCTATGCCATCTTATATATATTGAGTCTCTGACCTAAGCTGATGGGCTTACTAGGCGCTGGGAGACGCCAACCGTCGGCGAGGGGCCGAGTCTTGTGGCTTCTGTTTAGGGCGTGTGTTTGTGGATTGTGGAGGCCACCACACCGCTAGACTTGGGATTTTGAAAATATAATTTATTATTCGGTAGGGAAAGTATATATATGTGGATATATACTTAGTTTTGTTTTGACTTAAGCACAATAGTGCTAATGAATTAAAACCCAAGGTCTAGAACCCGGATTTTGGTTTGGGTCGGTTAATTATCTCCAAACCCCGACTTCAGGGGGCGTAATTCTGAGTCGTATGCAGTTCCTAGGTCACTGCATGCGTTTTTGGCATACTGATTGTTCATGCATTCATATGATTGTGCATATAATAAATTTCTATTATGTGGTATTGAGGAGGGTAATTATCTCACTAAGCGTAAGCTTACACCCCAACAGTTCTTTTCCTTGCAGGTTGATCGATAGTTGGGAAAGGGGATAAGAATCGAGTGCAGAGTGCTACCATTGAATCAATATGATGAAAAGCTTGTGTAGTTAATTCGGAATGCTCCGAAAAATGACTAATGTCTCATTTAAGTTTACTGTCTTTAGTAAGTTTAGAATTTTCTAAAATTTTCTATCCTATTTCATTATTTTGGTAGGGGATACCGATTCTCTGCGGTTCTGAAGAATTGTGGAAAAATGGGATATCCATAATTATATATATTATATAATGAGTCAATGAACTAAAATTGAAGACTCTAGTAAACAACTATTTAGAGTCTTGCAATCTCTGACTTGCAAGGCAATTTTCTTATCATGGGTGCACACGTGATATGGAAATTTTAGGCAATACTACTAGGCCCCTCTTAGGGTCGCCACAGTATTTCTCCTTTACTTCTTAATCCTTTATGTTATTTTAATGGCTTCCTCAAGTGTGTGAAACCTTTGCACTTCAACAATATTTTAGATCTCATATTGGAGCCTTAAAATAAACCTTGATATAGTACGGGCTTCAGGCTCATCCACATTAGCTAGGATCATCAACATTTGAAATTCCTTGACATAGTTATCAATAGTTCAGTTTCGCTAATGGAATTCTCATAACTTTGTAAAGGTTTCTTGCAAATAGGTCTTAAGTATAAATCTTCCTCTCAACAGCCTCTTCAGTTCATCCCATGTGTGCACTCATCATCGTTCATCCTGTCACGAACTAAGGACGGCCTAGTCGTGGTAGACGCCGTATACTGTACGAAGAACCCTTGATTGGTTATCTTTCCAATGAAGAACTCTTCACACAATATACAAGGCTCTAGAACCATTAGTTTCCTAAGAGCATATAGATTCACATAATATCTTCACACAAACATATTTATATAAAATTTGAACTACAAAGCTTACAATACACTGTAATTTAGTATATCTAAGTCTATAATACTAGTAAAACATAAGTACAAGAGTAAGAGTCTACATAAACTGTTCTCTCTTAATGCATAGGACAGCTCGCTCTTGCCTAAGTCCCTAAGCTAACCTGTGGCATCCCTCGGCTAGCGTCTATGAATAGGCTATCCTACAACAAAAGTCTAAAGGGGTGTAAGCCTAAGTTTAGTGAGTAAAACCCTCAGCTACACCATAAGCAAGTTATAAGTACGTTATGTTCACGCATATGAATGAATGATCAAATAGAATGCCAAACAATATGTATAATTAATTAGTTCATATACGTAACTCAGATTTAATGCTCTCCGAAGTTAGGGTTGCAGTATACACGACACCAATCAGATCCGGGTATTATAATATAACTTACTTTACTACAGAACTCTACGTTCCGTACTTAAATTAAATAATTCTTTTATTTTCATAAAAAAAAAACAAGTTCTAGCATAATCGTGAGTGTGCCCCTACAGTCCACACTCACCCTTAAACGGAGGCTTCTAGACTCGACCCTTAGCCAGGCGGTTGGTGCCTCCAACGCTTAGTGTTCTTGCGGGCTAAGGTAAGGTCATTTTGTATGAGTGCACCGTACAGAACCAATAAATTAATAATAACAACCCCCGAATGGCCTCTCTTTACCTCCGTGTGATGTGATGATCGGAATTGTGTCTATGCAATGCATGTTAATGCATGTACCAGTTTCTTTTTATAAGCCAAGTATAATTAAGTTCAAATTATGCTGTGACCATCCAATAATACATACAATCATTTTCTATACTATCATGCAATAAACATAGCATTATCTGTACTTAGGGTAAGTTCATAACTCAGTACATAACAACATACACAAGCATTTCCCCAAACCCCACACAGTAGTTAATTAACAATAATATTTAAGTTTACTATCTACAATCACATACAAGCATGGAATCATAGGGTAAATACTCACTCGGCTATGGTGACTTGCCCTAATCGTAGTAATCGATTGGGAGATCCTCGCTTATCTCGGGATCACTTGATCATTATGATATGATAACACTAGTAAGTAATTGAATTAACTAGTAATTCTAAATACCTATTTGCCTAATTCTACTTAAATTACTATTAACTTCTATTTGATTAGACTTTATTATTAATTGTATGTAACTTTTTCGTTCTATTTCTGATATTTATGAATTTATAGTTGTTTTTCATCGTTTTCGAACGTATGTTCACACGGTGATGTCCGTTTTGGACGTTAAGACCCGTGTTTTACTATATGGATTAAATTTATAGAAATTTTAACTATTGAGACTTAATTAATCTTGTTACTTATATTTATACCCTTTGTTTATACTTAATGATTTAGTTAACCCCTAAATTCTTATACTTAGAGAATTTTACCTTATTATTGCTAATTCATGTACTTAATTAAGTATAATCCAATTTAGAAAGTGTATTAGGGTTTACTAATTTATGTATATAATTATTATACACTCTTCTTATTTCTTATTTTATAAACCTATGGTTATGTCATCGCTTACATCGTCATCGCTTACATCATCATTCGCTTATGTCATTGCTTATGTCATCACTTGCTTATGTCATGGTTTATGTCATCATGTGATTACATCATTACTTGCATCATCCTTTGCTTACTTAAGCCTTATCTTATGATTATGTTTTTTATGTACACTTATACATAATGTACATATACTTATACCTTTCATCTACTTATATATATACTAGCATACTTATACATATACTTATACTTATACCGTATTTATACTTATACATATACTCATATACCTATACGGTCATTACGTATTTTTGTACAAATTTCGTATGCCTAATTTTCCTCTTAAGAAAATCTTCCTAATTTCATTCTTTTGTGTTTTTAAGTGTGTATTTAGTATAGAATAGGTATATATAGTTAGGTTTTGTCCTAATTTTGGTTTGTACATGGTAAATACCCATGGACAAAGATTCCCATACTTGTATTCTTTTAGTATATCCTTATGTACACATACTTAAGGGTATATACACATGTATTCGTTTCCTCTTCTTCATGATTCCTAACTTCCTACACTTAATGATGGGAATTTTATGTTCTCTTCTTCAAGATCACACATAACACATGTTTACTTATCTAATTTACCTAATGACCTAACTAATGAATAATATAAAGCAACATAAAGTAACTTGATCACATACCTTAGTCTGTGTTGGAATTATGGAGACAAAAAGGAAAGTGTTGAAAGTGAAATGGAAGAAGAGGGCTTACGGCAATGGAGAGGGCTTTTGTTTTGTTTCTTTTTGTTTTGTTTTGATTATGGAAGAAAGGAAATGGTGAGGTCTAGAAGGGGAAATGAATGGATGGCAATTAAGAGAAGGAAGAAAAGAAAAACCAAAAGAAAAGAAATCATTAGATGCTAAGATATTTTTTCCTTATGCATTAGCGTCTTTTGTTGACTTTTCGAATTGTTAACTCTAGTCAACATGTGTTGACTTGGTCAACTTTCCTTAAGCTTATGCCATTTTGTACACATATTGTAATAATTAAGAGAAATTAAGGGAAAAATTAAGGAAATGAGGTATTTGGTGAATTGATTAGTAAAAATAGTTGATGAGGTCTTTCTTTAGGTATTTATAGCCTATATACATCATTTGGTAAACTACTTAGTATAACTAGTATGAAAAGTACTAATTAGGGTATTAAGGTTCACTACATTTAGCCTAATCTTCAACTATACCTCTAACTCTATGTAATAATATCTTAATTATATACTTAAGAGATAAATGTAATCTATGATCCATGATCGTAGTTTCTAAAGGATTACTTAAGGATTCTAAATATATATACATGATTGAAAGTCATCTCTAACCTTTCACTAATGATTTGGCAAAATACGAGGGTTATATTATCAATTTGGGTTTTAGGGTATATTATGATGAATTAGTGCACATATGTCTTTAAGGTGATCATTTTAGGGTTTCTATCACTTTTGAATGAAATCTTTAGCATTTAAATACATTTAGGGTAAAAAAGTTTCTTCCACGATTGATTAATTCTTTTAGGGTTTTCACTTTCATTAGTCTTGTCAACTCTTAAATTGTCTAACATAGTTGAGTCCATTTCAAAAGTTAGATTGAAAATTTTAGGGTTTACACATCCCTTGCTTTAGCTACATTCAAGTTTTCTACCACATAGTGGCGTATCTAGAGAACTTGAGGGCGGTAAGTTGAATTTTGTTGGCTTCGGCATATCCATAATAATCAAACACTCTTTCAACCTTCTCCTTCCACTCTAAGTATTCATCTGCATTACCATTTCTAATAAAGCTCATAATTTGAACCTTGACATTTTCAAGTTGTTGAGGGGGTCAGCGTCTTCGTTCTTCTGGTTCATCATATCATCCATCCTCTTCTTCCTCTCCATCAACTCCTTCTTTAGCTTCTTCATCTTTTTCTTTAACCTCCTCTACCTCAAGTCTTTGTCAAGTAGGTCGATTTACTACTCCCCCAGCTCTCTGGGATCGGGCTAGGTGGTTATCTCGACTAGCATAGCCATGTCTCTTCTCTTGCATATCTTGGGTTTGTTGCCCATTTTCTTATGTAGTTGTGACTAGACTCTTAACAAGGTCAATGAGTCCATCAAGTTTGTCATCTACTGATGTCACGAACTGAGGATGGTCTAGTCGTGGCAGACACCGTATACTGTATGAAGAACCCCTGATTAATTACCTTTCCAATCATGAACTCTTTACACAATATACAAGGCTTTACAACCACTAGCTTCTTAAGAACATACATATCTACATGATATCGTCACATAAACATATTTATATAAAATTTAAACCACAAAGTTTACAGTAAGTAGTAATTTAGTACATTTAGGTCTATATTACTGACAAAATAAAAGTACATAAGTAAAAGTCTACATAATCAGTTCTCTCAACATACTGAATGGCCCGCTCTTACCCAGGTCCCCATGCTAACCTGTGGCAGCCCCCGGTTAGCTTCAACGAATAAGCTATCTTGCAGTAAAAATTTAAAGGGGTGTAAGCCTAAGCTTAGTGAGCAAAACCCTCAGCCACACCACAAACAAGTTATCAATACATTATATTCATGTATATGAATGAATGATCAAATAGAATGCCAAACAATACATATAGTTAACTAGTCAATATACGCAACTCAGATTTAATGCCCTTCGAAGTCACGGTTGGAGTATACACGGCACCAACTAAATCTGGGTATTATACTAGAACTTACTTTATTATGGAACTCCACGTTCCATACTTAAATCAAACAAGTCTTTTATTTTCATAAAAATCAAGTTCTAGTATAATTGTGAGTGGACCCCTGCAGTCCACACTTACTCTTAAACGGAGGCCTCTAGGCTTGACCTTTACTCAGGCGGTTGGTGCCTCTAACACTTAGTATTTTCGTAGGCTAGGGTAAGATCATTTTGTACGAGTATACCGTACAGAACCAATAAATTTATAATAACAACCCCCGAATGGTCTCTCTTTATCTCCGTATGATGTGATGGTTAGAATTATTTCTATGTAATGCATGTTGATGCATGTACCGGTTTCTTCTTGTGAGCCGAGTATAGTTAAGTCCAATTATGATATGATCATCCAATAGTAGACACAATCATTATCTATACGACCATGCAACAAACAAAGTATTATTCGTACTTAAGGTAAATTCACAACTCAGCACATAATAACATACACAAGCATTTTCTTACCTCACACAACAATCAATTAACAATATCATTTACTATCTGCAATCACATACAAGCATGGAATCACAGGGTAAATACTCACTCGGCCATGACGACTTGCTTGCTCTAGTCGTAGTAATCAATTGGAAGATCCTCACCTACGTTAGGATTACCTGATTATTACGATATAATAACGATAGTAAGCAATTGAATTAACTAGTGATTTTATATGTCACGGCTCGAGGGGGTTAGTTGTAGCGGTCGCCGTATATCGTATAAAGGACTGTAGATTGAGTTCCCTTACAATCAACAACCCTTTATGCGATTCATAAGACTAAGGCTTCAGCTACAACTAACAATCAAGAGTTGCGCAAGTATAAACAATATCATTTCTTGATAATAATAACAAATTAAGGAAATATAAAACACAATTTATTTATATAAGAATTTATAGATAAGAAGTATAAAACACTTCTTAACTCAAACTAATATCATTTTATTACATAATCAGATCTATAATCTAAATAAACTATCATGAGTACACTTTGATCATGTCTTGCTCTTGTAAACCCTGCAAATTTAGCTATTTAAGAGTAGAAGTGAACCTTAATATTATAGATGATTTGAAGAGTCATTAAAGCCGAGCAAGATAAAAATTTAATAAATCATAAATTTAAATATATTATAAGTAGTAAAAACCTTAGAAATTGATTAAAACCCTATATTGCATACTAAAACCTTAAAACTAACTGACACACTATTAACTAAAATTGAACATGAATTTGATCGAAATTCTAAAATTATAAATATAAACCTATAAAATAATTAAATATTACTCAGTAGTGATAAAATTATAGTCGATTGCAATTTTCGACTAAAACGCTTATTTGCGCGAAATTATAATGAAATTGCTATAATAATTTATAAAAATTATAATTGTAACGGGTACCAATTAAATTGATAAAATTTCACAAAAATTTAGAAATTAATTTACAAGGAGATTTGTTATAATTTATATGTTTTGAAAAATTACATATATTTATTATTAATTTTTATTTTCCTTCTCTTTCATTTTCAATTTATCTCTTTTCTCTCCTTTTCTTTTTCCCAATTGCAACATTCAACATTCTGGAACCAATTTAGCCTTCCACGTGAAGAAAAAAAAAATGCCATGTGTTGTGTAGGAAATAAAAGAAAAATGAAAAATAAAAAAATTGGATAATTATTTAGCTTAAATTTTAAGCTAACTCACATGTATAAAAGGAGGAAAAAAAAAGAAAAAGAAAAAGAAAAAAAATCTGCACACAAACACAAAATTCTGGACAACAAAATCGTGAGAGAAAAAGAGAGAAAGAAAGAAAAAAAAGAAGGAGAAAAGAAGAAGAAGAAGAAGAAGAAGGAACAAAAGAAGAAGAAAAACTAAATAAATAGGTAAGTAATTATTTTAGTAGTATAGATGTATAATATGTAGTATATACATGTATAAATATAGTATTTATTTTTCTACATATAACATTATTAATACATGTCTATGTGCATAAATATTTAGATTTAATTTTATATATGTATAAGGCTAGCTATGTATACATATATGTACATAGGTATATGGAAAAGTATGTATTATGTATTTTTTTTAA
>JAMXBB010000009.1:57525451-57543295 GCA_024138015.1 Lumnitzera littorea
TTTATGTAGTTTTATTGACTTAGAGAAATGTCTACGACACTCGAATCCGATACTATGTTTAGAAGGTTGAATTTACAGAGTCTACAATATTGGTAAGTCATATCTGGTGGATTGTAGGTCGTGTAGGATCAGGTGGTATGTCATATCCTTTCGGTAGCCACTTGGACTTTGCTAGCTTTTCTTTTGTTCCTTTTGGGTTTGCTTCGTTGTGGTGCTTCTCCATGTGTCTGACTCTGGAAACGCATCAAACATTATAGTAGCTACGAAGGAACACTGTAGCTATTGATGACAATACGAACATAACTTCATTGTAACTTCATGAACTCCCTCTCGGAATTGTGCTTTGATACCAGTAAAGTTGATGCATCTCTAGGGTTGTACACATGGAGGTCACGTTACAATAGGCCGAAATAAAGGAAAATGAAAGGGTTTTAGCAAGTAGCTACCAATTAGATATGATGCAACAATTGATCCTATTTGGCTTAACCTCTACTTGATATGACATACAAGTGAAGATTAAGGTCACTTACTACTACTTCTTGCAAAAAGGATGAAGACACGACTAAGTGCTCTCAAAGGATGAAACTCTGTATTTAGTAATGAAGCAATAATGTCTACTTACACATAAATAGGGCCTATATACTAGCCCTATAAGGGTTACATGCATACAAGGAAAAGACAAAAGGGTAAATTACAAATGTAATACCTAAGACATACTCAAAGGGGTAAAAAGGACAAATGTTGTACAATGTATGGAAGATGGAAATGTTGTAGAATATCATGTCAAGAGACACATGTCAAGGTGGTATTGGTGATATTATGATTGGCTGGTCTTATATGTTTGAGCTCTTTGATAGCTTGGCATTCGTTGGATTTAGCTCGGAGGAAGTAAAAAAGAAAGTAGAGAACTTGGTTGACTTGATCTGGGTTAGGTCTAAGCTTAGGTACAAGGTATTAATGGAAGTTTCTTTAGGTCAAGTGACTGGGTAACTCGGCTTTGGTCAGGTACTTGAACTACTTGAGTCGAAGAGAATCTTGGTATTTGGTAGTTTGGGTATTTCCTTGAACATAATTAAAGCTTGGCACTCAGGTTAGATAAAGTGAGATAATCCCTAGTTGGCGATGGAATCTTCTTCTTTGAATGGTTCTCGAGCTAGCACTTGTCATGTAAGTCCTAATAATCCCTTAGCTAGTCTATGGGTGATGGGGTCCGAGGGGTTGATTCCTATCACCTAGTAAGGTTTATTTATTGAAATAAAGTGTATAGAGTATTTAGATTTAGAATTAATTCACGTTTTCATTGAGATTACTTGATAAAAATTTGAGCTTGAAAACGTAAGAAGCCCTTAGAGATAAATTATTTGACTTATAAAAGTAATATTTTGAAGTCAAATAGCACATAGTGTAATTATATAATCATACAATATACATTATATGTACCTAATATGTATATATATTGATATAGTATACCAAATAATAGTTAAAACATGTATTAAATCATTAGGAAATAAAAAAATAAAATAAATTGGTGACAAACACAATCAAGTGAGACAACTATTTAGGAGTTAGGATTTAGCATGGGTGAGTTGTCAAATTAAGATAAAGCTAAATACACTAGGCTAACAATTGATAAAATATGGAAATAGACACTTGGATTTCACTTTCCCTTTCCATTGACCTGAAGCTTTATATAAATGAGCATGAGATCGAACTTTAGTCATTTTAGTAGATTTGGATTAGCAAAACACTCCTAGACAAAATTAGTTTAGGAAATGATCAAAAATAGGAAAAATATTCATAAATAGCGAGGGATTACAGTTCCTACAACTTCAAACACATGGCTTTAGACTTAAAGGTTTGGTGGTGAGAGAGGTTGTGCTGACACACCTAAGTGGTCAGAGGGTTGCTGGACTGTCATGTGGTGGTGAGTTTGAAACTTACACTTGATTTCAATTTATTTATTAAAAATACCAAGTTAGTTTAGAAAATTATTAAAAATTGTTTCTTGGAGTTATTTTCATGTATCTTAATGTATTAATTTTATTTTTTTCAAAATAATGAGGATTTATAGTACTTGCTTAAGAAAATGATTTATTCTAACAAATTTTAAAATAATTTTTCAAAATACTAAATGATGTTGTTTCGAGTTGAAAATCTTGGTATAATATGTTGATATTATGTACTAAATTATAGTATCAAGAATTTTTGAAAATCTCTACATTTACTATTCATGGTAATTTATTAGTTGTTACTAACAATCCTTCAAATTAAGAGAAATAATTACTTTTTGAAATAATTTATGATTAGAACCAACATGTGATGATTTCTCTTAAATAGAAATGTTAAAATATTATATTCCAATCATAGGGATAAGTGTAATTATTTACCTATTTTAAGCTAATTTTTAGCAAAAATGAGCTAAAACTAGTGTTTAGAAATGCTATACATATAACGTTAATATAGTATTTTCATGTCCAGAACTTGATAAGAGTAATTTCCTAAGTTCAACATATTTTCATGGAATTAATTGAGTACATATACTAACCATTGAGGAATCCTTGAAATTTTATGTATAATTTGGTAAACATGAAAAAAAAGGTAATTTGTATTAATGACACTGTAATAAAGAGAATCTTAGCTAATATTACATCTAATATGTCCTTTACTAGTCCTAACTGTGGTCGATTGAGTAATGGAGATTTCACGAGTAAATATAGTGATTTGGCCGAATCACATGACAAATCAAAGGATACGTTTAGTGGCCTTAGTGTAAGTTAGGTGTAGAGATTGAGTCAGATGAAAAACTTGAGATTTTTAATTGGTAAGGCTAGGGATACTTACATGCCAAATTGTATTCATTTGGAAACTTTAGAATTAGCTTGATTTAGAAGATTATTCAATGGATAGTTTAGAGGCTACATTAGGGGATAAATCAGAGATTAAGTCAAAGGAAATCTGGGATAACCATTTTTTTTAAAGAATAACCTTAACTTATAAGCACTAAGTAAAAGTAAGCTATTAAAAATCTAGAATATACACATAAACTATAGTTGACTTTGGTATCGTGTATCTTTTTTAGGTGAGATAGCTAAGGAGGAGCACCGTATTGACTACCAATTGCAGAGCTATCAAAAGCCCTAGTAAGTGGATGTATCTATAGAGAGTAGATCTACATCTACTTAATAGGGAGTGAGTTCTCTTACATGTAGCTATTGTGATTGCTGTATAATGATTGAACTCGATATGTGATGAAGCTTTGTAATGTCTAATTTTCTTTATCCATGTTGGTTGAAACATGATTTGATGATGTGCTATTATCTGGTGCTGTGATAACTTGGATAAATGTTAGGTACCAACCCTTACCTCCTAAGGTGTTCACTTAAGTGAACTTGATACTAAGGTATTAGAAATGAAAAAGGCAAAGGAAGTAAAGCAAAGGTTTGGCTAAAAGGTTAAATAAATAAGTTTGCTTGCTTTGCTTGGTGAATATTTGAGATATGGCTGATGCATTCATGGCATGGCACAAAAGGACCTCAAGGTTAGATTTTCAAAACTTATAATTTTGCTAGGATAACATTTCAATCGAAAAGTTGGGTTTTTGTGCATATAGAGCTACATTGACTATTGATCTTAACCAGGTTCCATGGTTAACGGTAGGTTAAATTATGCTAGGTTCCTGGATATAACATCAGATGCCCAAATTGAAGTCAACTAAATGGATGAGTGTTAGGCTAGGCTAGGATATTAGTATAGATGCAAATTACGTGCATTAGCATGTTATGCAATTGATGCATTTTTCCTTTATTGGTTGAGTGATCTTATGTAATGTATAATTGTATGTCTATGTAATGTATTTCTTGTATTGCTGCTTGTCTATTGAATCTAACTCAACTTATAGTAAGTTAAGGGGATAAAGTGTTTTATCCTCAAGTTAAGAAGAGGGATTGGGCACCATCATGAGCAAGTGATAAACTTTTGGGAGTGTTAGTAGAGTCGGCTATTTTGGAAAAGTTGAAGTCTTACTGATCATGTATAATAGAGACAAAGATGATTTATGCTAATAAATGGAGTTAATAACTTTTCTTCTTCTTGATCTATAAATATTATGTATATCTTTAACTCCATATTCTAAAGACGAATTATTTTATAGCATTGAATGTACAAAGTATGGTTTATTTTCAGAATTATGTATAGTTAAAGTAAGTAATGCTATGTGATCGTATATCTTGTGCTATATCGGGATGTGACATCCTTTCTGATAGGAATCAGCCCTTCGGACCCATTACCTGTAATTGAGCTAGGGGATTATTAGGACTTACCTGATGAGTGCTAGCTTGAGAACCATTCAAAGAGGAGGATTCCATTGCTAACTAGGGATTACCTTACTTTATCTAACCTGAGTGATGAGCTTTAATTGTGTTCAAGGCAATACTTGAACCACCAAATACTAGGATTCTTTTTGAGTTAAGTTGTTTAGGTGCTTGGCTAGAGCCAAGCTATCCAGTCGCTCGACCTAAAAAGACTCCAGTCAACACCTTGCATCTTAGCTCAGACCTAACCTAGATCAGGTTGGCTAAGTTCTCTACTTTCTTTTCAACCTCTTTAGAGTTGATTCTAACGAGTGCTAAGTTGTTAGAAAGCTTATAGGTATAGGAGCAGCTGAGCATCAGATCACCAACACTAGCTTGATACGTATCTTTTAACATGAAATTTTAGAATGTTTCTTTTTCCTATACATTGTACAACATTTATACTTTTTACCCCTTTTAGTATGTCTTAGGTATTACATTTGTAATTTGCCCTTATGTCTTTTTCTTATATGCATGTAATCATAGTGGGGCTAATATATAAACCCCATTTACCTGTATATAGAGATCATCGCATCATTACTGAATATAGAATTTTACCCTTTGAGAGCATCTAGCTATGTCTTCTCTTTTCCCTAACTTTTATATATTCCCTTTAGTAAAGAGTAGTGGCGAGTGACCCTAATCCTTACTTATGTATCATATCAAGTGGAGGTTATGTTAGGATTCTCTCTAATGTGGTTTTGATGATAACAAAACGGACAATGTGATGTTGTTTCTATTAGTTAAGTGTTGTAAGAAAAAGATCTTTATGCATGTAGAAGGTTCATAGAAGCTTCATGTAATTGCTTGAATAGTAGATGATGCTAGTAAAAGCTGAAGTAGAAGGTTGACTATTGAATGAAAAAAGCAGCAGAAGTATAAGTAGAAGGTAATATGCTTAATTGGTTTAGTAGAAGAAATAGTAGAAGGTTAACTCTTGAAGCAAGTGGACCATCTAATTGGCTTAAAACTAGTTGCTTATAGAAGCTTTAGTAGAAGGTTGGTTTGAAAAGACCCAGCTCCACTGGTTAATTACATTTGGAATATATAATTAACTTGTTCCACTTAAGTAGGAACATTATATTTGGGGATAAGAAAAGATCATAACCAATTTGTTTCTTACCTTACTAGATATTAAGGATAACAATGGTTGTTGAAATAGATCACAGTCAAAGCAAAATTCATCCAATTTTGATAATGGTTTTCAACAAATCAGGGGATATTCAAAATAAGTTGAAATCTAGGAAGAATATCTTGTATTTGACAGTTCTAGGAAGTATATCTTGTTTTCGACTGTTGAAGAATGAACATATAAACAATTGTCATTCAAAACAAAACAAAAGAAAAAGAAAAGAAGAAAAATCATACTGAATGAATTTTTGTATACTTAACAAGAGCTGTATCTTTGAAAGAGGTTGATTGTACTATAGCCTGTGATTATTAGATTGAGACTAGTAAGACGGGACAGTTGTTTGTAAAGGTCAAAAAGACCTATTTGTGTAATCTCTTTTGAAGTTAATTGGTTTGATTTATTGGACTAATTGGTGAAGACAACTGGGTCCCCAACGGTGGAGCTGGAAGAGAGGATTGAGGCAAAAGGTGAAACCTATATAAAATCTTACGCTTGATCTTCTTCTTCGATCTCTTGTTATTTGTTGTTTATTTTTGTTCTCTTGTGTTGGCAAAATATTTTTGTTACGCAAATCTTGAGGGGTTTTTTTACCTGTTAAAGTTTAAAAATTTTATTTTTGAAAACTTTTGAAACAATCAATTCACTTACCTACTCATCTTAATTGTTTATGGGACTAACAATTGGTATTAGAGCAGGTGCTCTTTTATCTCCGAGTATAAGATCCCATGGCAGACAATAATTTGTTTGTTCAAGCCAATAAGATTCTTTACTTTGATGGTAATAATTTTGCTTATTGGAAATACAGGATGGAAACCTATATCCTAGCCACTTGATTATGATTCATGAGATACCATTGAATTTGGGGATATTCAAATTAGAGGTAAGGTGACCATAGAAGATGACAAGAGGAAGGCTGCTGTAAACAATAAGGCTAAGATCTTTTGCTCTCTACAATAGCAACTTTTGAATTTTACTTGATATCCTCATGTAAAACTACAAAGGAAATTTATGATACACTTTGTGAAACTCATGAAGGAACAAGTACTATTAAAGAAACACATATTAAATCATTGTTGCAAGAATATGAGTGTTTCTAGAAGACTCATTGGAATCAACTCATGAGAAAAGATCAAAGATTCCTTTGGAAGACTCATGGCAATAACAAATGAATTGTCTTCACTTAGAAAGAAGATTGATGAAGGTAATATTGTAGGGAAGGTGTTGTGGGTACTTCCAAGAGTTTGGGATGCAAAGAAGATTGCCATTGAGGAAGCTTGTGATATTAGCAAATTAACTCTGTTGCAACTAAGGAGTAAACTTATGGCGTATGAATCAGATTTTCTAAGCAAAGAAGATGAAAAAGAATCAAAAAGGAAAACTCTAGCCTTCAAGGCTAGAGGAGTTGATTTGGGCTCAGATGATGAATAGTCTAGTAATGAAGAAGGAGATATTACATTGTTAGCTAGAAAACTTGATCGATTACTAAAGAAGAGAGGTAAGAGAAATCTAAGTTCTAGAAGATACAAAGCTAATAAATTACCTAGTGATGCAGGAAGAGGATATAAAGAAAAAAAGAAGGAGCTTACATGTGAATTCAAAAAACTAGGACACATAAAATATGAGCGTCTTATCCTTGTGAAGAAAATTAAAAAACTCAAGAAAAAGAGAAAGGCCCTAATGGCTACCTGGAGTGATTTAGATGAATCATATATTGAAAATGAAGAAACTTATGAAGATGAAGAAGAAGAAGAGGAAGCAAACCTTTGTTTGATGGCCTCTTCAGAGGTAAACTCAGATTTTGAAATTGATACATTACTTGATGATGTTTATCTAGAAATAGAAAGAGCCTTAAATGCTTTACCTAAATCCAATCCAAAGATTTCAAAATTGGATAATGAGATTTGTGCTTTGAAAAATGAGAATGAGGTATTATCACAAACAAATGAGATTTTAGCAAGAGAGATGAATGCACACAAAATTGAGAATGAATCTATAAGTAAAGAAAAGGAAAATGTAACCAGGGAAAATTTGATTCTCAAAGATGAAATAAACAATTTAAAAATGAAAGTAGAGGAACTGTCTCAATCTATAAAGTCAACCTTTGTTAAGTTTAATGAGAGCGATAGAAAATTACAAATGTTATTATCAAGTTAAAGAATGGATCAATCTAAAGTAGGATTGGGATATGAGTTCGATTAGTGCTTGAAAAATTCATCTAAAACTATGTTTGTGAAAGCCATGGATGATAAACAAAAGGAGCCAGCAGCTCAAAAAGTTGACAAAAGAAAGAGTTTAGTGAGTAGAACTTACGATATAAGAGTCTATGAAGGGTCTAAAACTAACCAGAATGTGAGTAGAAGGTACCTTCTGCACAATAAAAGACAGGTAAAAAATAATAGGTACAATTCTTTCCCATCCCATGCATGCTTCTTTTGTAATAAAATAGGACATATAGAAAAGTATTGTTATTATAAAAATCTCAAGCTTAATAAGTCTTAAGTAGATAATAAAAGCATGAGCTTGATATACAAAGGACCCAAGCTTTGCTAGGTTCCAAAACAAGTTTAATTGGTTTGATGATTGTAAGAACATGAAGTGAATCATTTTGGATTATGTTACTTAGATAGTGGCTGTACAAACCATATGATTGGAAATGCTTTACTGTTAACTAATCTAAAATTTAGAGACAATAGGAAAGGACAAATAATTGGATGCGATACCATTGGCATCTCTCCCTTTTCTATTGAAAATGTTTATCTTATGAAAGGTCGAAAGCACAATTTGCTGAGTATCAATCAACTTTGTGATAAAGGACATAAAGTTATATTCGAAAAGGATAAATGTTATGCATATGAAAAAATTGGTAAATCTTTGTTATTTAAAGACTTTAGGAAAGGTAATGTGTATAAAGTTAATCCATAAGAAGTCCTAATGGAAAGGTGTTTTCTGTTAATTTCTGATAATGTTTTGTCCTGGCATAAAAAATTAGGTCATGTTAATTTTCATCAACTTGAAAATCTTTCTAAAAACAATCTAGTACATTGTTTACCTAAAATAAGCATAAAGGAAGATATTCATTGTAGTTCTTGTCTAAAGAATAAAATTGTCTCAATACCTCATTAGGAAAAGAAAGTAGTCTCTACAAATTAACCCTTAGAACTTTTGCATTTAGATCTATTTGATCCAACTAAGACAACAAGTCTTGGTGGGAATAGATATGGTCTAGTCATCATTGATAATTTCTCAAGGTACTCTTGGGTGTTGTTTTTACAAAACAAAAGTGATGCTTTTAAGTGTTTTGAAGCTTTTGCAAAGTGTGTTCAAAATGAAAAAAGTTCCTCCATGGTGGTGAATTTGAAAATTATGATTTTGTAACCTTTTTTTGAAAACCAAGGTATTACTCATAATTTTTTTTGCGCCCTATACTCCATATCAAAATGGAGTTGTTGAGAAAAAAAATCGCACCATCTAGGAGATGGCTCATACCTTACTAAATGATAGCGGTGTGGTTAAATTCTTATGGGCTAAAGCAAATTCTATTGCTTATTATATCATTAACAGAGTTTATACAACACCTTTTACTAATAAAATAGCTTATGCATTATTTAAAGGAAAAAGACCCTTTGTTTCATATTTCCATAGTTTCGGATGCAAGTGTTATGTAAAAAGGAACAAATTTGAATCTGAGTAAATTTGATGAAAAGGCTGCTAAAGCTATCTTTTTGGGATATTCCCTGAATAGTAAATCTTATCAAGTTTATAACAAAACGACAAAAGTTATAGAAGAATCAATTAATGTAAAGTTTTTTGAAGACCTAAGAAAAGATGAGTTGAACGAGGATACACCTATAATTGTAAAAAGTAAAGAAGTAAATCAGAAACTTGAACTAATAGAAGGTTCAGTAGAAACTAAAACCGAAACCTTAAGAAGTAAGGTAAAAGAACCTGTAGAAGGTATAGCAAAATCTTAGCAACATCGACTTTCATATCCCCTAAACCTCATAATTGGTGATGTTCAATCTGGAGTACAAACTCAATCCAGATTGCAAAATATCAAAAATCATTTTGTAATGCTATCCCAAGAAGAACCTACCTCTATTGAAAATGCTTTAAAAGATGAAAATTGGATTAACGCTATGCAAGAAGAACTAAGTCAATTTCATAGAAATTAAGTCTAGACCTTAGTTCCTAAACATCTAAAAAAACAATAATCGGAACCAAATGGGTTTTTAAAAATAAGTTAGATGAAAATGCCAAAGTTGTAAGAAACAAAGCAAGATTGGTAGCTAAGGGATATTCACAAGAAGAAGGTATATATTATGATGAAACTTATGCTCCTATTGCTAGATTAGAAGCTATTCATCTTTTGCTTGCTTTCAAAATATGATTTGAGTACTTGGTTTTCTTTATGGGCTAAAAGATGATAATAACTGTCTAAGTAAAGGAGCTTCTGCTCCTATAAGCGCATTAACAAGATTAAATCTAAATCCTTAAGGTAAGAAGGTAAATGAGAAATATTATCGAACTCTTATTGGTTCTTTACTATACTTGACTGTATCTAGACTTGATGTCCTGTTTAGTGTTTGTTTGTGTACTTGTTTTCAAAGTTCTCCAACTGAATTGCATCTCATTACTGTTAAAAGAATTTTTAAATACCTATTGAATACATCTAAGCTACGCATATGGTATCCTAAAAATCAAAACATATATTTAGTTGGATATTCAGATGCGGATTATGCTGGTTGTAAAATTGATAGAAGGAGCACTTTTGGTACGTGTTAATTCTTAGGTGACAAATTGGTTTTTTGGTCCTCTAAAAAACACAATTCAGCAGCATTATCAATGGTTGAAGCAAGATACGTTTCAATTGGAAACTATTGTGCGCAAATCTTGTGGATAAAACAACAAATGCTTGATTATGGCATAGATTTAAAAAATATACCAATTAAATGTGATAATACAAGTGCCATTAATTTAAGAAAAAATCTAGTACATCATTCTAGATCTAAAGATATAGAAATAAGGCATCATTTTATTAGGGATCATGTTTCAAATGCAGATATCTATGTTGAATTTGTGCTAACTAATTTACAATTTGCTAACACTTTTAGTAAACCCTTAAAAAAAAAAATATGATTTAGATTTATTAGAAATGAATTAGCAATTTGTAGTCTATTTTCTTATCAATTGCTGCACAGTTTAATCCCTTTCACTTACTATACACGTGTCAATAATATTGATTGACCAACTCACAGTTGTTTCTAATATGATCAACCATCCTCTAAGGTTAACAAAGATGAAATTCAAGGCTCTACAGAAACTTAAGCACAAAAATTGTCTCAAGGTTCTATAGATGAAATCTCAAAAAGGATGTTCAAGTTCTTGTAGCAACACATTAATAGTGTACTAGATGCAAGATTTAATCATTTAAAAAAGGAAAGTTGGTTGCTGCTAGTTGAAAAATTTAACGATTCAATTGTATCCATAGAAGCTACTATAGAGTTGAAATTGAATGAAGTTGAGGTTAAAATGAATGAAGCTTTTAATGATATTAGATTACACCTCTACGAAATGGAATTTTGGAAGTTTACTTAAGGACTTGCTAATACTACTAACGGAGTGAAACATGCTGAGAGGTCTCTAAAACAGTTGAATATGAGATTACAACAATTGGATATTTGCACAGCTAAACTTTACTTGGATCGAGACTCTACTGCTAAAGCCTTGAGGAATTTATAGAAGGATTTCATCTTGGTGCAATTCCCAAATTATGTCAAACCTATTTGTCCATCACTAAAGGTCATTGATCTTGATGATGAACCTTCTGAGCCATTAGAGAAAGTCTACTACAATCCTTTTCTTGATCCACCTTACCGCACTAGACATTCACCTTCTTGTTCCTCTAAGAAGAAATCTAGAAAATACTTGTTTAGATTTGTTCTATTTGAAATGTTGTTAAGACTTTTTTTCGTTTTGTTAAGACTCAATTGTTTTTTGGTTTGCTCTGACAATTGCATACGTGTTTTTTGAATTGTTTATGTGTTTAATAGTAATTTGATGAATGCTGCAACTAGATGTTTATTTTGAATTGTTTTTCTTATGTTTTGTTTACTTTATGATTTGCCTCGATGATAACAAAAAGGAGGAGATAGGGCATTCAATTTTTATTTCTACAAAAATGAGTTTTATTATCATAAAAAAGGGGGAGAATGTTAGGATTCTCTCTAATATGATTTTGATGATAACATAAGGACAATTGATGTCGTTTCTTTTAGTTAAGTGTTGTAGGAAAAAGATATTTACGCATGTCGAAGGTTCATAGAAGCTTTATGTAATTGCTTGAATAGTAGATGATGCTAGTAGAAGTTGAAGTAGAAGGTTGACTACTGAATGAAAAGAGCAATAGAAGTATAAGTAGAAGGTGATATGCTTAATTGGTTTAGTAGAAGAAATAGTAGAAGGTTAACTCTTGAAGCAAGCAAAGCATCCAACCAGCTTAGAACTAGTTGCTTATAGAAGCTTCAGTAGAAGGTTAGTTGGAGAAGACCTAGCTTTGTTGGTTAAATCGTTCCAATGATTTAGGTCAGTTGTGAAGTTAGGTCTTTTTACCTGTTAAAGTTTAAAAATTTTATTTTTGAAAAGTGTTGAAACAATTAATTCAACCTCCTCTTGATTGTTTATGTGACCAATAGGTTAGGTCGTATCAATTGGTGTGTCATTTCCAGTTGGTAGCCGCTTGAGTTTTGCTAAAACCCTTTTGTTTTCCCTTGTTTCTGTTCGTTATAATGTGGCCTCCATGTATATAACCTCAAAAATGCATCACAATAAGTGGTATTAGAGTGTGAATTAAGGACCATGAGTTTCCAGGTGCATGTGAGGTATATAGGGTGGTTAGGTGGTAGGGTGCTATGACTTTATGAGATTATGATGATACTTATTACTTAAGTTTTGTTTGGTGATGTTAAAAAAAGAAAATGATTCGAAGGGACGTGAAAGGCCTCCAGAACCATGAACCATAAGAGCAAAGGGTGGAACCACAACCATAACCACAACTATAGCTTGATCTAGCTCTACCTTAGTTAGTAATGGAATTAGTGCAATGGTTTGCTACTGCTCTAGTTGGAGGTGATAAGTTGGCTCGAGTACAATGAATAGTAAAATCGTTTGATGGTAAGTTCACTGATCCTTTAGTTGCTGAAGAATGGATTGATTCATAGGGGAAAGCATTTGAAGTACATGAAGTGGAAGAGTATAGGGAGGTAGAGATTGTTGCTCTTTTGTTAGATAGACTTGGAAATGATTGATGGAAGCATATGAAGTGGTTCCTAACATATCCTATTGAGTGGAATGCCTTTAGGAATGCATTTCTACAGCAATACTTTCTTGAATGTGTAAGGGAACATATGTGTGAAGAATATTATAAACTGAAGTAAGATGGTAAGATAGTCAAGGAACATGAGAAGGAGTTTAATAGGTTGTTCAAATTTTTTGTAGAGGTTGTTCAGACCAATGAATTGGTCGAGGCTGGAAGATTTAAGGCTAGACTTGACTTATATTTCCAAGCAGAGTTGAAAAGAGCTAGAATAGTAAGATATGTTGAATTAGTGAATGGGGCCGGATTGATTGAATAAGCTTGTACTTTACAAGAGAAAGCAAAGGAGACAGAGAGTAAGAAAAGAGAGTTTGTGGGAAGCTCTTGTACCAGTAACAAGGTGGTGAAAGGGAGGTAAGTAAGCAACATGTTGATAAGAATCGGAGAGGTGGTAGAATTACGATACCATGTTGGAAATGTAATGTAAGGCATTGAGCTACGGATTGCCTTGAGTTGTGTGGGAAGTGTTTTAGGTGTAGATAAGTTCGACATTTCGCAAGGAATTGTCAAAACTTGAACCCTATAGGTGTGTTCAACCTAATGTACTGAACAATAAGCATTATAAGAGTAAGCTTAGGATAATAGACCAAAACCTACCAACAAGAATAACAATTGACTAGGTAGGTCAAATGGAAGGCCCAGGGTTCAAGGAAGGGTTTATGTACTTCAACATAAGGAAGCACGGATGCCCATGTTGGGGTAGGTAAGTACCACTAAGAGTTCTCTAAATTGTGGTATTCTTGATAGTTAGTTAGCACTAATTCACTAGTATCACACATGTATATGAAATAATACATCTATAAACGATTGTTTTAAGATTGATATAAGTAGGAGATAATTATGCGTACACTTTATTTGACACTGGAGCAACTCATTTGTATGCCTTGGAGGACTATGTTGATAGAAATAAACTTCTAGTAAAAACTTTAGCATATGAACTGGTAGTTACAACTCCTTTTAGAGGAGAACAAGTTGTGAATCATAAGCTAAGAGATGAAAATGTTTATATAGATATTCATGAGATGCTTATAGAGTTAATTGTTTTGGATATGAAGGGATTCGATGTAATACTAGGGATGGATTGGATGGCTAAGTATAAAGAAAATCTTGATTGCGAAGGTAAGATGGTGATGTTTGAGTGGTCTAACGGAAAGGAGTTTTGTTTCAAAGGAAGTTCTAGTAGTGCAATCCGTTGGATGATTTCAGCAAGTAAGGTACAAAAGTTGATATGTAAGGGTAACATAGGTTACCTAGCCTCGATAATGGATGCATAAGCTAAGGAAATCAAATTAGAGGATATGCCTGTAGTATGGGAATATCCTGAAGTTTTCCTTGAAGTCTTACCTAGATTGCGACTTGATAGACAAATAGAATTTACCATTGACAACCTAAGGACTACACCTATTTTTGAAACCCCCCATCATACAGCACCAATTGATTTGGTAGAATTAAAGAAGCAAATTCAGGAGCTATTAGACAAGAGATTCATCAGACCTAGTTCATCACCATGGAGTAACGATACTGTTTGTTAAGAATAAAAATGGAAGTTTGAAGCTGTGTATAGATTATCGAGAGTTGAATAAAGTAACAATTAAAAACAAGTACTTGTTCCCCCGAATTGATGATTTGTTTGATCAACCAAAGGGAACCATTGTGTTCTTGAAGATAGACTTGTAATAGGGATATCATCGGTTGAAGATTAAAGAAGAAGACATACCTAAACTAGGTTTTAGAATAAGATATGAACATTATGAGTTCTTAGTGATTCCATTTGGCCGAACAAATGCCCTAGCCACTTTCATGGATATGATCAACCATGTATTTAGAAAATATTTAAATGAGTTTGTAGTGGTGTTCATAGATGGCATTTTGATATACTCAAAATATAAGGAGGTTCATGCCAAACATTGAAGAAAGTACTTCAAACTCTAAAAGAAAATCAATTATATGCTAAGCTAAAGAAATGTGAGTTTTGCTTGGAGCAGGTTAGATTCCTTGGGCTTATTGGTCAAGTGCAGGAATAGCCATTAACCTTACAAAAGTGAAGGTGGTAACAAATTAGGCTAGACCCATTACGGTATGGAATGAAAAATGTAAGAAGAGTTCCTATGACCCTAATAAGCAGTTGGTAACTGCTCTAGTACTAACACTACCTAATGGATCAGGGGGGTATGTAATCTATTGTGATGCCTGGAGAAATGGTCTAGGATGTGTATTGACGTAGAATGATAAAGTGATAGCCTATGCATCAAGATGACTTTGACTACATGAATAGAATTATCCAAACCATGATCTAGAATTATTAGTGATGGTATTTGCTTTAAAGAACTGGATGCATTATTTATATGGTGAAAGGTGTAAGCTATATATAGATTATAAAAGTTTTTAGTACATTTTCACATAAAAAGAATTGAATCTAAGGTAGAGAAGATAGTTAGAGTTGCTAAAGTATTATGATCTTTCAATCCACTATCACCTAAGAATGGCAAATGCAATTGCTAATGCCTTCAGTAGGAAAAAGTTTGGTAATATTGCTACCTTAGTTACAGATAAGCAAGAGTTGATTGAAGAAATGGAGAAGATGAGTTTGGAGGTTCTAATCAAGGGAAGTAGGCAAGTCCAGGAACGCAATCTACACTCCTTAAATGCATAAGGAAAGCTTAGAGGGAAGATGTGAAACTCTAAAAGATTATGAATAATAAGGAAAAACACCTTGATTTTAAGATTGGTCATAAGGGAAAGTTGATATTCAAAGGTAAAATATGTGCTCCAAAGGATGTGAAAGTCAAGAAGGTGATCTTAGAGAAAGCTCATGATGCAAGGTACTCTTTACATCCTAGGAATAATAAAATGTACAAGCACTTGAAGCAAAAGTTTAGGTTGATAGGAATGAAAAAAAGATGTGGCATAATATATTTTTGAAATGTGTGACTTGCACCTTATTTTAATTTATTTTTAAAAATACCAAATTGATTTAGAAAATTATGAAAAATCGTTTCTTGGAGTTATTTTCATATATCTTAATGTACTAATTTTATTTTGTCAAAATAATGAGAATTTATAGTGCTTGCTTAAGAAAAATGCTTTGTTCCAACGAATTTTAAAATAATTTTTCAAAATATTAAGTGATGTTGTTTTGAGTTAAAGATTTTGGTATAATATGCTGATATTTTGTACTAAATTGAAGTATAAAAATTTTTTGAAAATTTTTATGTTTACTATTTATTGTAATTTATTTAGCTATTTTCGATAGTTCTTCAAATTAAGAGAAATAATTAGTTTTTGAAATAATTTATAATTAGAATCAACGTGTGATGATTTCTAATGAATAGCAATGTTAATATACATGTTATAGTTTGATCATAGGGATAAGTGTAATTATTTACATACTTTTAGCAATTTTTTTTGCAAAAACAAGCTAAAACTAGTGTTTAGAAATGTTATACATATAATGTTAATATAGTATCTTCATGTCCCGAACTTGGCAAGAATAATTTCCTAAGTTTAACATATTTTCATGGATTTAATTTAGTACATACACTAACCATTGAGGAATTCCTTGAAATTTATGTATAATTTGGTAAATATGACAAGAAGGTAATTTGTATTAACGATGTTGTAACAAAGAGAGTCCTAGCTAATATTACATCTAATATGTCCTTTATTAGTCCTTAGTAAGGTTGATTGAGTAACGGTGTAAACTCTAGAAAATTGGTAGTTTGAACCTTAATTTAAGTTTGAGTATCCTAAACTATGTAATGAGTCGATAAAGGTAGTAACAATAATATATTATGAAACTTAATAAATCGAACATAACATCGATAATAAAAACCTTAGAAATTGATTGAAACCCTAAATCACGTACTGAAATCCTAAATCGCGTACCCTAAATCTGATTTATGCATAATTAACTAAAATTAAACCCGAATTTGATCGAAACCCTAAAACTATAACTTTAAGTCTATAAAATAGTTAAATAACACTCAATAGTGATATAATTGTAGTTGATTGTAATTATTGACTAAATTGCGTAAAAGTTTAATGAAATTGGTAAAATAACTTGTAAAAATTATAATTGTAACAGGTATTAATTAAATTGATAAATTTCTAAAAATTCCAAAATTAATTTATGATGAGTATTGTTATAATTTGTACGTTTAGAAAAGTTACATATATTTATTTTTAATTTCTATTTTCTTCCTTTTTCTTTCTTTATTTTTCTTATTTCTTCCTTTTCCTAATTTCCTAAACTTGCCATGTCCTAGAAATAAAAACAGAAAATAGAAAAATCAGTTAAAAAAAATAGCAACCAACGTGCTCTAAATCAAATGTCAAGTGTTGAGTTTATAAAAAGAGAAAAATTAGAAATGATTACCTTATCTTATCTTCATAAATGTAAAGATTAGGTTAGTTTATTTTCTTTACTTTTCTCCTTACAATTGTTGATCATGTGGGAAAGAAAGAAGAAGAGAAATTTGGAAAAAATTTGAGCAAACCAAATCGAAAACACAAAAAAAAAAAAAAAGAAAACTAAGAAGAAAAAGAAGAAGAAGAAGAAGAAGAAGAAGAAGGGAAAAAGAAGAAGGAAATTTAAGACTAATACAAATATAATACGGTAAGTATATTTATGTTGGATGTATATAGGTACACTATATGGTATGTACATGTATATATGGTAGGTATTTTTGTATTTTACTAACAAATTCATTACATATACATGTACATATGCATGAGTAGATAATTTAATATATATATATGTATGTATAAAGATATGTATGTAGATATGTATGTAGACATGTATGTATATAAGTATAATATACTGTATGTGTATGTATCCATAAGACTACATATAGTAAGTATTTAGTATTTTTAAAAAAAATAATAAATATATATATATATATATAGTTGTACACGTGAAGAAGATTATGTATGTATTTATGTATACCAACTTCATATATAACTACAAAATACTTATACATACTATACAAATA
>JAMXBB010000009.1:57543795-57572357 GCA_024138015.1 Lumnitzera littorea
TTGACAAAGCTGGTAATGGATGTACCATTACATTTTAAATACGAAACGCGGAGTTTCGTTATAAAATAAGTTCTAATATGATACCCGGATTTGACTGTACCGAAGAATCTCCAACCTTGACTTCGGAGGGCGTTAAATCTGAGTTACATGCAGTATCTAGTCACTTGCATGTATTTGTTTAGCATACCGCTTGTTCATGTATTCATTTAGTTGAACTTAACTGTGGTCTAACTTGATTGCTGTATAGTTGAGGGAAATACCTCACTAAGCTAGTAAGCTTATACCCTCGTAGACTTCTCTTGTAGGCCGACTTATTCGTGGAGTCAGGCCGTCGTATACCCAAGGTTAGCTTTCTCTACGGGATAAATGTAGGAGTTGTTTGAGGACAGAGAGTACTGTTGATTACATGTAGATTTGAATATGTAATTTTTATATTAGTCTGACTTTAGACATGTTTTAAACTCTATATCTGTAAACTTTTATACACATAAATTATGTGTTATGTTTTACTATATTATTATTCGTCATGAAATGATATTGCTTAAGCTTGCGTACTCTTGGTAGTTAGTAGTAGTTGTAGCCTTGTGTATCGTATAAAAGGGTCGTCGATTGTAAGAGAACTCAATCTACAATCCTTTGTATTGTATACAGTGACTGCCACGACTAGCCCCCTCGAGTCGCGACATAACCTGAACCTGCATACATCAAATTATTAATATTTAATTCATGTGCATTAACTATAAGCACAAAACAAATATAAAGTCATCAAGAGTGCTCACTTAGTCATAAATAATGTCAAGGATTGTAATAGTCCAAAAGTAAATTGGTCTCAATCTCAAGATTATCTAACATTATAGGAATATGGAATGTAGTAAGTTTGGGAATTAAATAACTAAACTAGCATGCTAAATCGTACTATTTACTTAAATCGATTATTGATTTACGTGAAATCATCGATTCGAGCTTTTTATCGAATCGTGTATAACTTTTTCGTTTTAGCTCGGATCGTTATAAACTTATAGCTTATTTTGATCGTTTTCGAACGTATTTTCTCGTAACGAGATCCGTTTTGGATATTGTAACTCGAAGTTTGAACTATGATATAAAAATATCACAAATTTATTATTTTAATTTAAAAAGTTATAAAATATTAATTTTAGCTTTTTCTTAATATATTTATGATTTAATAATTATTTAAATCATATAATTGATAATTTTATTATTTTAAGCTTATTTTACCTTAGTTACTCATTTTTACCTATTTTTGAGATTTTAGACTTGTTACAATTATTATTATTATTATTACTGTTATTTTTATTATTTATTATTTTCTTATTATTTATTTGTATTTTACAATACATACACACACACATACATACACATATATATATACATATACTTATTACTATATTTTTTATAATTTACTTAATTAATAATTCCTAATTTACAGTAATATATATATACCTACTTCTTACATATTTATGAATTTATTTTATTTAGCAATTATTATTGATTCATATATACTACTTAATATACTTTATATACTATATGTTATACATATATCTACTATTATAATTGTACACATATTTACACCACATAGATATATACATGTATACACACACACACATATATATATATATATATATAAATATAGCTTACATGTGTATATGAATATATAAACACAAAACACATGTATATAATATACGAATACTTATACTTATATATATATACATATGAAAATAAAAATTGTATACATATATACATAAATAATCATTTTCACGTTTACACGTATATGTATATATCTATATTTATTTTGTGAAAATACTAAATACATACTATATGTACTCTTATTTATATATACATCTATGTATTTATTTATTTTACTTTATTTATTTTTTTATTTTTTTCGTGTACATGTAGATTATATCTAAATAGTAAGATTTCCAATTCTTATTTACCATATATTCTTATTGATACATACATGTATATACATATACCGTATGTTCTATCTATTAGTGTATATATGTATATATATACATGTCTACATACAAATCTTTATACATACATAGATATATCTTAAGTTATCTACTCATGTATATGTAATGAAATATTTAGCAAAATACAACCAAAATACTTAGTATATACATGTACATACCATATAATATACATATATACAACTAAAAGAAATATACTTACCTTATTATATTTGTATTAGTCTTAATTTTCCTTCTTCTTTTTCTTCTTCTTCTTCTTCTTAATTTTCTTCTTCTTCTTAGTTTTCCTTTTGGTTTTGCTTTCTTTTCGTTCTTCTTTTGTGTTTGGTTTCTACTTCTTCTTTTTTTTTTTTCCAAATTTCCTTCTCTTTGGGATGTAAACCAGCAGAATTCTTTTAGGCAAATAAAATAATAAATGAAACAAGGTAGTTTATCCTAATAATCTAAACATTAATTAAGATAAAATATTTACTTTATTACTTTGTCCTTTCCCCTTTTAATTTGTGACACTTAGACATTAAATTTGTGCATATGGGCTATTGAAATTTCAGCTGCAATTCACATGTGGGAAAAGGAAAAATAGAAGAGGAAAAGAAAAGAAGGAAAAAGAAAGAAAGGAAAATAAAAAAATGGAATAAAAGGAAAAATTAGAAATAATTATATGTAATTTTTATAAACATAAAAATAATAACTATAAATTAATTTTGGAATTTTATAAAAATTTATCAATTTAATTGGTACCCGTTATAATTATAATTTTTACAAGTTATTTTAACGATTTCATTAAAAATTTTACGCAATTACATGATTTAGTCGATAATTACAATCGACTAGAATTATATCACTATTGAGTGATATTTAATTATTTTATAGGTTTAAATTTATAGTTTTAGGGTTTTGATTAAGTTTGAGTTCAATTTTAGTTAATGGTGCATAAATTAGATTTAGGGTTTTAGTACACGATTTAGGATTTTAATCAATTTCTAAAGTTTTTACTACTTATAATATATTTAAATTTATAATTTATTAAATTTTTATCTTAGTCGGCTTTAACAACTCATCAAGTCATCTACAGTATTAAGGTTTAATTCTACTCTTAAATAGCAAAATTTGCGAGGTTTACAACATAAGTCTAATATGTTTACTGATATTTACAAATAGTAGATAATATATTTTATTATGATTAATCATTCTACACATGTGCCGATGTAGCATAGGTGATGTGACAATATAATACTCTAACAAACTCTTGCAAGAATATATACAAATAGCGTATTTTCATTATATGATTTTATTTTTACTTTTAGTTACACTTCCTAATTTGCTCTTCTATTCTTACATAACAATAGATGTTTCTACGCATGTGCTAATGTAGCATAACTAATGTGAAATAGAATATTCTAACAAACTCTTGCAAGAATATATATATATATATAGCTTATTTTCATTTTATTATTTTATTTTTACTTTTAGTTACACTTCTTAATTATCTCTGGTGTTTTCTCATATTATCATGCAGTTTTGGTTATGTAGATATTGATGGTCAATATAATGGAAAGTAAATGTGATTGATTATTAATACCACCATGTAAAGAATATAACAAATGTAAAAGTAGAATTAAACTTATAACTCCTTTGAATGATACTAATCTAAAGACAATTAATTGTTAAGCATATAAGATACTAAAAGAAGTCCAACTGCTTTAATCATATAGATGAGTCATAATCAAAATTCCTAGCGACATGCACTATATCATATGTGCAAGAATTAAATATAATGGTATCAAAGTTTTTCACAAAACATAGTGATTGAATCAAATTATTTGATTGAATTATGTCAATTATATATTTAGAGAAGATATACATAACTATAATTTATTTGAACACAAGTCTAGAAATGCCCTCATTTTAGGGTAAAAATCATATATATATATACATATATATTATTAAGCTAACAAGCTTTGATTCGACTACGTCTATATATCTATTGTTATTAAACCATAAGCTTTTATTCAATACCATCTATATACACTATAGTTTTAATATTTAAAAAGGCAAATAGATTTTGTTTTCAATATCGATAGTCATTATCATTATCATTATCATTATCATTTCATTATCTTATCTATATATTCATTATTATTAATAGGATTTTACTCAACTCCATCTATATACACTTCAATTTTAATGTTTAAAAAGGCAAGTAGCTTTTTCTTTTTTCCAATACCGATTATCATCTATATCTATCAATCTTATTATTATTAAGCCAACAAGCTTTCATGCGACTCGATCTATATACACTGTAAAAAGGAAAGTAATTTTTGTTTTCAATACCAATATGTCACATCCGGGCATAGCAGGTGATGTACCATCACACAGAATTACCTACTTTAACTATACACAATTCTAATAATAAACCATTCTTAGCACTTTAAAAGAGTTCAACTTTAGACTATAGAGTTACAAATATATACACTATTTACATATCCAAAAGATCAAAAGGTGTAAGCTCCATTTATCAGTACTAAACATCTTCATCTCCATTATACATAATGAGTAAGACATCAACTTTTCCAAATAGCTAACTCCACTAGCGTTCTCAAACGTATATCCCCCGCTCATGATGGTGCCCAGATCCTACTTCTTAACTTAAGGATAAAACACTTTACCCCCTCAATTTATTGTAAGCTAAGTGAGAGTAGATAAACAAGTAGCAACACAATGAAATACATTGTAGAGATATCTAGTTATCATATTAGATAAGGTCACTTAGCCAAATAAAGGAAAAATGCAACAATCGTATACCATGCTAATGCACGTGACATGCATTGATACTGATATCCCAGCCTAGCACTTATCCAATTGGTCAACTTCAATTAAGGCATATGGATATTATATATAGGAACTTAGCAATAATTTAACTCAGCATTAACCATGGAACATGGTTAAGATCGTTAGTCAATGTAGATCTATGTGCACAAAAACCTGACTTTTCAATTGAAAACTTATCCTAACAAAATTATAAGTTTTGAAAATCAAACCCATAAGTCATTTTCATGCCATACCATGAATGCATAAACCATATCTCAGATATTCACTAAGCAAAGCAAGCAAACTTATTTATTTAGCCTTTTAGCCAAACCTTTGCTTTACTTCCTTTTTCCTTTTTCAATTCTAACACCTTAGTATTTAGTTCACTTAAGTGAACACCTTAAGGGGTAGGGATTAGTGCCTAGTGTTTATCTAAGTTAGCACAATACTAGATAATAGCACATCATCCAATCATGTTTCAACCAACATTGATACACAAAATCAAACATCCTTGAGCTTCATCAAGTAACAAGTTCAATCATTATATAGTAGTCACAATAACTACATGTAAGAGAAACTCACTCCTTATTGAATAGATGTAGATCTTATCTCTACACACACATCCACTTACCAGGGCTAGTTGATAGCTCCACAATTGGTCGTTAACACTGTGCTCCTCTTTAGCTATCTCACCTAATAAAGATACATAGTACCAAAGTCAACTATAGTTTGTATATATATGCCAAATTGTGAATAGCTTACCTTTACTTAATGTTTATGAGTTAACGTTATTCTTTAGGGAAATATTCATCCCAAACGTGTAAACCCCGCAAATTTAGCTATTTAAGAATAGAAGTGAAGCCTAATACTAGAAATAACTTGAAGAGTCATCAAAGTCGAGCAAAATAAAAATTTAATAAATCATAAATCTAAATATATTATAAGTTGTGAAAACCTTAAAAATTGATCAAAACCTTAAATTGTATACTAAAACCCTAAAACTGTTTTAAGCACCATTAACCAAAATTGAACCCAAACTTATTCGAAACCCTAAAATTATAAATATAAACCTACAAAATAATTAAATATTATACAATAGCGATAAAATTATAGTCGAATGTAATTTTCGACTAAATCGCTTATTCGCACGAAATTGCAACAATAACTTGTAAAAATTAGAATTGTAACAGGTACCAATTAAATTGATAAAATTTCATAAAAATATGAAAATTAATTTCTGAGGATTCGTTATAATTTATATGATTTGAAAAATTACATATATTTGTTAATAATTTTCATTTTCATTTTCATTTTCCTTCTCTTCTATTTCCAACTTATCTCATTTTCTTTCTTCCATTTCCAATTCAATGCTTTCATCCTGCATAAAACATGGAGAAAAATCAGCAACCACATGAGGAGTTAAATTGCCATGTGTTGATCTTAAAATAAAAAGAAAAGATTACAAATGATTTTTTTTTGTTATATCCTCATTAATATAAGAGATAAGATAAGATTTAGCTTAAAATCTAAGCTATTCTCATGTAAATAAAAGGGAAAAGGCTGGAAAAAAAAAATCTGCATACAAACACAAAATTCTGCACAAACCAAAACCGTGAGAGAAAGGAAAAGAAAGAAGGAAAAGGGAGAAAGAAGGAAGAAAAAGAAGAAGGAAAAGAAGAAGAAAAATACAAAAATCACTAGGTAAGTCATTTATTTTTCTAGTATAGATATATATTATGTAGTAGATACATGTATAAATATAGTATTTGTATGGTATTTTGTACATATAATATTACTAAGTCTATGTATATGAGCATAAACACATAAATTGAATTATATATATACATATATTAGGCTATGTATGTATACATGTATGTACATAGGTATATAGAAGAGTATGTATTATGTATTTCTTTTTTAGAAAGGTATACATAAAAGTAAATTTAAAAATAACCATGACTAACTCTCAACTAGTGATGTTGCTCTAATCTCAAGTCTTAGAGTTCCAAGCTAAATAACTTATAACTTTGCCCTCCACAGATTTGACTAATTAATTCTAGTAAAGTATAATAAGATCAATAATGATCAAGATGACACAGTTAATTTGGCTTAACACTTGTTAATCACCTATTGTAAGTTAACTTAAAAATTAATTGGGTCAAATGTGAATAATTGGTATCCTAAACGGTAAAAATTCATATATATCATTTCCTCATACTTAAAAACGTACAGTGTCCTCAATGTATGACTAAGAAAGCATAGCAACAAGAAATGAAACAAGAAAAATCAGCATAGGGAAAAAAGAAATATATGTACTGAAAAAGAAACTAATACTTTCCTGCCAATCGAAAATAAGGTGAAGAAGTTCAAAATGAGGAAGCATCATCATTACATATCTGAGTTCATATGCCTTGGCCAATGAAAAAAAACACAAAAAAAATATGAACTAAGAAGAGGGATCGGAATCCGTCTCTTCATCCTCCTCATCAAATGGTGCCTCCGCCATCATAGCATCATCGTTGTCGTCACTGCCCTCAACATCCTCTTCACTACCCCCAGTCGCCTCTTCCTCACCACCCTCATCATCCTCTTCCTCACTCTTACTATCCTTATCACGCGCATCCGACTCTTTTATTTTGAGAAATTTTTCCATTTTGTCTTGGTGGAAATGAAGTTTATCCACACTTTCTCTGATATAACGAACCTTAGACATCAACATATCAAATTTGTCTTCAAAGCTTGCTGAAGACGTTTGGCCTCAAGATGTGCTGCAAGAGTGTCGACCTTGACGTCTTATTGGTAATAGGTTCATGAGTCGGAATGAATTAAGTCGCATAGGAGTGACTTGATTGACTAAGGTAAGTGAGGGCCAAACGACAACCTTAGTCCACATGGCCTGCACGAGTAAGGTGATGTATGGGCCACAACAAATATGCCCTTTCTTCCGTATAGTGGTGGCTTAGTGGCTGAAAAGTTCAGCTAGCTCGATGGCGAGATTGATGGGATGTTTATGAATAACACTGTACAGATAGAGGCAATCCTTGTTGGAAACCACACTGGTGCTGAGGGCTCCACCAATCAATGTATGTGCAAAGAGCTAATGAAGAATCCGATATTCAGGCTTGACCAATTGAGAAGCCTTGCTCCTTGCTAGATCATATGCATCACCAATAGTAATTTCATTCCAAAACGTCCCTGGTGTTACTCCATAGGGAAAACGACATGAGAGACGTTAGAACTCTTCTGTCCGTGTATATCTATCTTCATAGAGATAGAGATATCTACCCAATTGAGCTATGGTCATGTGGAAAGGGTGGCCACTCAAAGTGAAATGGAGTTTGCGTTTGGGGCCCATGCCAGTAGCACTTTCTTTATCGAGTTTGTAAGTACATAAAAACTCCAAGGTCAACTCTTTGTAAACTGGAGCTTCAAGAGATAAAAATCGCTCCCAAATGGTGCCATCCAAGAGCTCCTTCATTTCTGTTGTGAGCTCCAATTGAGCAAGAACATCCCAATCCAGATGAAGGGTGTCACTGAAAGGCTTATTCTTAAGTAAACTATAGCGTTGCGATTGGTAGTCTTCCTTGAATTGAAGCATTGGGTGCTCCATCGGAGGGAGAGTGGCTAATGGTTCAACAATTGCACCTTCTTGCGATGAAGAGGATGCTGCATATAAGGATTTTTGTCGAACGGTAAGCTTTGCGCGATTCGCCATTGAATACCTAAAAAGAAACATCAAATCATATCAAAAACATGCATCCTTACCATACGTAGTTCAAACGAAGACAGAGGGAGAGAAGATTAATAGTAAAGAATATTGACAGAATTCTCATTGGGACATTTAAACAAACATGTAGAGTGCAGCTGGAAAACTAGTTGGTGTAAAAGAAATGGCTTGCAAATGTATCCAACTAATTCTACAATAGACCCATTACATTACAATCAGCTTGAATCGCAGGCGTCCCAACACATCAAAGACGCTAAATGACCTAGAATTACTCTCACAATGCTAACCCTAACTGGCGTGATTGAATAATGATTATCAAATTGGCAAACAAAATTCAGATTTGAGAGATCATAAGGAATATCTAACTAGAAGAGGCATCATAAATACATTAAAATCGAGTAACACAAGGCAGTTGTGCATGTCGAACATGAAAGAACAAAAACGAAATAAACTGTCAGACTAAATGCATGTACCAATTTCCAAATGTCCTAAATGTCAAGTAGTTAAACCTGCCTAAACAATGAGGAAGATAAAGCAAAAGCAATGAGGAGAACTTACTTAGATTAGGAATCGTGATGTGAAGATAGAGAGAAGAGAGAATATGAAATGAATATATGTTGAGGTTTGTGAGTGTGTGAGAGAGAGTGTGTGTGTGTGTGTTAATAAATTGTGCAGGTCATGTGGTGAGTCGTGTGGGTGTTAGGCGGACATAGGCTGGGATACGACCGTATCCCACGCCCATATAACTTTCCGTTAGCGGTCGAGAATACTGGGCGCATACGGGCTAGGACACGACTGTGTCCTACGCTCGTGTAACTCTCTATGGGTGTGGCATAAGGCTGGGCACACACGGGCTGGGATACAACCGTATCCTATGCCTGTGTCACTGTCTGCAGTGACGCATTGAAGCTGGGCACATACGGGCTGGGATACAATCGTATCCCATGCCTGTGTAACTTTCTGTGGTGACGGATTAAAGGGGCCTGGATGGACACGGGTTGGGACACGATTGTGTCCTATGCCCATGTAACTTTTTGTTCTGTTTTTTTTTTTAAGCCTAAATTCATGAATTTAATTTAAAAATAAAGGAAACTTAAAGAAATAAAAGTACTTAAACTGGAAAAATAAGACAAAGAAAACTAAAGAGAAGAAAAAAATGAAACTAAAAGGGAAAAGCCTATGACTAAAATTGAAACAAATAAAAGAAGCAAAGCAAAGTTAGATAAAAGAAAAATAAAATGGAATAAACTTAAAGAACTAAAGTGTAAGCAAAGTTAGACGTGGGTTGTCTCCTAAGAAGTGCTATAGTTAACGTCGATAGTTCGACGGGATACGTCTTCTCATGATAGTTCTGTCGGGTGGAGATAAAACTCCTCTCGTCCAACATGCTCCAAGTTTCCACTCAAGTATAACTTCAACCGTTGCCTATTTACCTTAAATGTGCCTTTCTCCGGGTGTATAACTTCAACAGTCTTATACGAGAAAACTTGTGTAATTGTAAATGGTCCAGACCACCTAGATTTCAACTTACCTAGGAATAAACGAAGGCGAGAATTATACAAAAGAACATGATCGCCTTCTTTAAATTGTCAACCTTGTTTGATTCGCTGATTGTAGTACTTTTTGGCCCTTTCTTTGTATAATTTGGAGTTCTCATATGCATTTGCTCACCATTCCTCTAGCTCATTCAATTGAAGTTTCTTCTAAGAACCTGTACGCTCAAAATCAACATTAGCACTCTTAATTACCCAATACGCCTTATGTTCAATCTCTACCGGTAAATGACACGCCTTCCCATATATAAGTTGGTAGGGTGTGGTCTCTAGTGGTGTTTTGTAAGCGGTTCTGTATGCCTATAGAGCATTATCTAACTTCTCTGACCAATCTTTCCTATGATACTCTACGGTTTTTTCAAGAATTCGCTTAAGATCGTGATTGGCAATTTCCACTTGGCCACTACTTTGGGGGTGGTATAGGGTAGCTATTCTATGTGTAACGCCATAACATTTCAACACTTGGTCGAGTTGGGCATTACAAAAGTGCATTCCCCTATCACTTATAATTGTCCTAAGGGCGCCAAATCGAGAAAATAGGCCTTTCAAGAATTTTTTTTCTACCCTAACATCATTAGTAGGTAGGGCTTTAGCTTCCACCCACTTAGAGACATAGTCAATAGCTACTAGGATATATTTATTTCCATTAGAGTTCAGGAAAGGACCCATGAAATCGATCCCCCACACATCGAATACCTCGACCCCGATGATGGGGTTTTGTGGCATTTCATCCCTACAAGATATATTCCCTACTCGTTGGCAACGATCACAAATCTCCATGTATTTTTAGGCATCTTTAAATAAGGTAAGCCAATAAAATCTAGCCTCTAGGACCTTATGAGCTGTCCTATTGGCATTATGATGCCCACCCGTAGGCCCCAAATGGCAGTGGCTCAAAATTCTCCATCCTTCGAGGTGTGTTACATACCTTCGAATAACATGATCTGCACATACTTTAAATAGGTAAGGATCATCCCAAAAATAATGTTTCACATTAGAAAAAAATTTCTTCTTTTGTTGGTGTAGAAGTCCCTTTGGTATAATCCTAGCAGCTAAAAAATTAGCGATATCCGCGAACCAAGGAATTTCCATATCACTTACGTAGGTGATGGCATAGAGTCGCTCCTCAGGGAATTCATCTTTGATCTCATTCTCATTGAGCATTTCCAAGTTTGGATTCTCCAATCGAGATAGGTGGTCTGCTGCTAAATTCTCAATGCCTTTTTTATCTTTGATCTCCACATCAAACTCTTGTAGTAACAAGATCCACCTAATTAGTCTTGGCTTTACATCTGGTTTTGCTAACAAGTACCTAAAGGCAAAATGATTAGTGTAAACAATCACTTTAGAGAGAAGCAAATAAGAGCGAAACTTATCAAAGGCAAAAACAACTGTTAGTAACTCTTTTTCTGTAGTAGTGTAGTTCTCCTGAGCATTAGAAAGAGTTTTGCTAGCATAGTGAATTGGTTGAAAGTGCTTGTCTCGCCTTTGCCTCAGCATTGCCCCGACTGCGTAATCACTTGCATCACACATAAGTTCAAAGGGAAGTGCCCAATCAGGTACTATCATGATTGGAGCATTGGTAAGTTTCTCTTTAAAGATATTGAAAGCTTTCAAACACTCTTGAGAGAAAACATAAGGCACATCCTTCTCTAATAACTTAGTCAAAGGGTAGGCAATTTTCGAGAAGTCCTTAATAAATCACCTATAAAAACCTGCATGTCCTAAAAAGCTTCTTATGGCCTTAACCGAAGTTGGAGATAGGAGTCTTGCAATCGAATCCACTTTGGCAGTATCCACCTCAATTCCTCGATATGAGATCTTATGGCCTAGTACAATACCCTCTTGTACCATGAAGTGGCACTTCTCCTAGTTGAGGACAAGATTGGTCTCTTCACACCTGGTAAGTACCCTGTCCAAATTATTCAAACAAAGGTCAAATGAGTTGCCAAAAACTGAAAAATCATCCTTAAATACCTCCATTATGTCCTCAATCAAATCATCAAAAATGGCTAACATGCATTGCTGGAATGTAGCAGGTGCATTGCAAAGATCAAAAGGCATTCTGTGGTAAGCAAAGGTGCTATAAGGACAAGTGAAAGTGATCTTCTCTTGATCTTCCGGTGCAATAGGTATCTGCAAATAACTAGACAAGCCATCTAGAAAACAATAAAACATATGTCCAGCTAGTCGTTCTATCATTTGATCAATAAAAGGTAAGGGGAAATGGTCCTTACATGTAGCATCATTTACTTTCGATAATCGACACATACACGCCAACCTGTTACCATTCTCATTAGGATTAATTCATTCTTTTCATTAAGAACTACTGTCATCCCACTTTTTTTTGGAACTACTTGCACTGGACTCACCCATGAACTATCAGAGATAGGATATATCATACCTGCATCAAGGAGTTTGATAACTTCCTTTTTGACTACCTCTTTCATGTTTGGATTCAAGCGTCTCTACGACTACACAACCGGCTTGTGGTTTTCTTCCATTAAAATCTTATGAGAACAAAAGGAGGGATTGATACCTCGAATATCGAATATTTTCCAAGCAATGGCCTTCTTATGCTCCTTAAGTACATTCAGCAACCTTTCTCTCTGTTCTTCTTCTAAATTGGATGCTATAATTACCGGTAATTTGGAGTCCTTCTCTAAGAAGGCATATTCCAAGTAATCAGGTAATTGCTTTAACTCCAATACTGGTGGCTCCTCAATCGAAGGTTTTAGCTGTGCTTCCTTCCTCTTTTCAAACTCTTTAAACCCTTTCTCAATAGAGGTAGGTTTATTTGCCTCCAGTTAGGCTACCACCTCGGATTTGATAGGATCTTCTGAAGCTTCTTCCATGCCTAATTGCAAGCAACTCTCCAATGGATCCTTAAGAAGAACTTCTTGCATATAACTTGAAACAAAAGTGTTAGTAACATCCAAAAGGTAGCAAGTATCATCCTGATCGATAGACTTTTTCATAGCATCCGAAATTTTAAACATGATCTCTTCATCTCCTACTCGAAGAATGAGCTTGCCATCACTAACATCAATGATAGCCCTAGTGGTAGCTAAGAATGGTCTACCTAGGATAAGGGGCAACTCAAAATCTTTATCCATATCTAATATCACAAAATCATCTGGAAAAATAAATTTACCTACTTAAACTAATACATCCTTAATAATGCCTCTAGGATATGTCACAGATCTATCAGCTAATTGCAAGCTCATGCGTGTGGGCTTGGGTTCCCCTAATCCTAGTTTCTTGAAAAATTTATAAGGCATTAAATTGATGCTAGCACCCAAATCAGCTAAAGCTTTGTCAATTAACAAGTTACCAATATGACAAGGAATTGTAAAACTTCCTAGGTCTTTTAGCTTCTTAGGCAACTTGTTTTGCATGATTGGTGAACACTCTTCACCCAAGATGACTGTAGATAGCTCCTCAAGCTTCCTCTTATTGGATAACAAATCTTTCAAGAACTTAGCGTACTTCGGCATTTGTGACAGGGCATCAACGAGAGGTAAGTTAATATGCAGTTGTTTAAAGAGGTCAAGGAACTTACTGAATTGTTGGTCAATGCGATCTTGCTTGAGTCTTTGGGGATATGGGATAGGTGGTTGATATTCCTTCGCCTTTGATGACTCTACGTCTTCCGTTACTTTCATCCCCTCCTTGCCCTTACTAGTCTCCTCGCTAACCTTCCTCTCAGCATGTAACTCCTTCCCACTTCGAAGTATCACTGCTTTGACATGTTCCTTTGGATTGGGTTCTGTATTCCCTGGTAGTGTTCCCTATGGTCTTTCAGAGATTAGCTTCGCAAGTTGACCAATTTGGTTCTTAAGGTTGCGATTTGAAGCCTCTTAATTCCTTAGTGATGATTCAATGTTGGATAAGCAAGCCTCATTGCCTTGAATATATTTTATGAAAAGTTCTTCTATACTGGACTTCTTTTCTTGAGGAAGAGGAGTTGGGAATGGTCTTTGAATTCCAAGTAGGCCAAAGTTAGTCTTCTACTGGCCTTGGTTTTGATTTCCCCATGAAAAATTGGGGTGATCCCTCCAGCCTGGATTATAAGTGTTGTTGTAGGGGTTATTTTGTTGCTTGGGTGGATTTCCTAGATAATCTACCTGTTCCAGTTGTTCTTATGCTCCATACCCTTGCATACCAAAGTCACTTACATCCGATTGCACTTGTTGAGGGCCAACAGAAAGTGCATCAATCTTCTTACTCAATAGGTCCACCTTGGCTGCCAGAGCAATGGTTAAGTCCACATCATAAATTCCCATAGCCTTTTGCTTGGCTTTAGTGCTTTCCTACTGATAATTGTTCATCGCTATTCCTTTAATCAGGTTTTGTGCTTGCTCAGGTGTCTTTGTGTTCAAAGTACCTCCTGCTGATGCATCAATCATCTGTCTCGTAGATAAATTGAGACCATTATAGAAGGTCTAAATCTGCATCCATAGTGGGAGGCCATGATGTGGGCACCTCTTGAGCAAGTCCTTGAACCGCTCCCAAGTGTCATATAGAGTCTCTGCTTCCAATTGAGCAAAACAAGAAATATCATTCGGAAGTTTAGCGGTCTTTGCAAGTAGGAAATACTTCTCCAAAAATTTCTCTACCAATTCATTCCAAGTTGTGATTGAATTTCGTGGTAGGGAGTTCAACCACTGTTTTGCTCTACCTTTCAAGGAAAAAGGAAATAGCCGCAGTCGGATGGCATCATCCGTAGCTCCGTTGATTTTAAGTGTATCACAAATCTCTAAAAAGCTAGAGATGTAGGCATTAGGATCTTCATCTTAGAGACCGTCAAACTGAACATATTGTTGCACCATTTGTATGATGTTAGGTGCAATTTGGAAGTTATTAGCTGCGATGGTTGGCCTTGCGATACTAGAGTTAGCTCCAATAAGTATAGGCCTTGAATAGTCGGACATGGTCTGATTTGCTTCATTACCATTGTTAGCCATGTGTGGTGGATCTTTTTGCTCGATGAATTGAGTGTTGGCCTCTTCACCCTCTTCCTTAATCTCAACGATTGACTTGTCGTCTATGGTCGCCACAATTTGTCTAGGTCGCGATCTCAAATTTTGAAGGACAATTCTCTCAATTTCAGGATCAAGTTCTACCAAATCTTTCGGGTTGCTTCGGGTCATGCACTACAAGGGCAAGAAATATAAAATCAATTGTAGCTCTAGGTAATAAAAATAAACAATGAAAACAAAAGAGAAAAAAAAAAATGGTTAAAGTAATAAAGCAACTAGTGTTCTTAATATCGAAAATCCTTGACAAAGGCGCTAAAAACTTAATATTAGGCAAATGCACCTATCAATTTTAATATAGCGGATGTGAGTCCGAGTCGATCCCTCAAAGACTTCGAGTACTAATATTAACCTTAGCTCTATTATCTAACTAGAAAATTATGAAGGGTTGAATTAATTAAAAATACTAAAATTAATAAACTAACCTAATTATGAGACTTGATTAAGCAATTTAGAAAGCGATAAAATTAAGAACGACTTCAAGAAGGTAATAACATATTTAGGAATTATTTCCCCTAGTGTTTAACATGTGACCGCTTAAAATATATTCAATTCAATTTCTATTATTCTTGACCGAAGGGATTCACAATTAAAGTTAACACCTTTCTCATGCATATTAACCTTAATCCTAAATTACTTACCGGAATCTCTTCACTTAGTAATATAATTCAGAATCGCATTAATATATAATGAATTCCCACACAAACAAATAACTTTCTAAAAGAAACATGTATCTTATCTCTAAGTACACATGTAATTCTCTTCAATTATGTCAAGATCTCATTATACATGTAATTTCCCAATCATCATGCATATTATCATAGATTGATATTTTAGAAATATCAATTAACAATTAAATAACATAATTGAATCAAGAAAAGATAGAAACTTCATTCAAAATTATAAATCAATCTAATAGTCACATGAAACCTTAGGTTCCATAATCCTAAATACAAGAATTTTAAGCTATCATAATGAAACAAAAAACGAATTCCAACAAAACCAATAAATAAAACATGAAAAACCCCTTTTGTTGATGATAAATCTCTTCAATCTTGAAGTTTGGTGTTGTTTTCGGCTTTTTCCTCTCCTTCTCTTCAAGTCTCTTCACTTCTTAAGTGTCCAATCTATCTTGTGAAACCCTAATATGTCCTTTTATAATGTATTATAAGGTTTCGGTTTTTGTCACCAGACACGGCCTGGGATACGGTCGTGTTCCCAGGTCGTATAACTTTTTGACGTTGGCAAATTTTTCTGGATGGACACAACCTGGGGATACGACCGTATCCCAAACTGTGTAACTTCAAAACTTCATAACTCATTCATTTGAACTCCAAATTGAGTGAAACTTAATTCCTTTTCTTCGTTTTCAATCCAAGAATGCGTTTAAACCTTAAAATCAAAATTTTACTCAATTAAGTATCAATTTCTTTAAAGAAAACCAAAAAATGTAAGGGAAATACTATAAAATCACCATATGAAATATGTTTAGAATAAAAGTTATGAGGGTGTATGCTAGGGCTACTCTGGTATAGCCACTTTATTGCTTAAGCAAGTATTCGGGAAGAGAAATAGATAAGCAAAAGTGCTCAGATTGTTCAAGTGAATAGAGAGTCCTTACAATGTTTTCATCTCCTTAATTATAAATGTTTGTTATATAACTATTGTGATATGCAATCATTGTTCATAGACCATGTGGTAGCTCCTTAATTAAGCACATGCCTATAGAGATAGAGTAGTAGGCAATTATGTAACAAAGTTAGATAAAATTGCAACTATTCCCATTGCTTTTCAAATTTAGAGTGAGTAAATAAGCTAGCTAGGCCCTTAGGCCCATTAGATAAGCTAGGCCTAGTTTAGCAATTTATCTAAGTAGGCCAAATTAGTGAACTCAGTCAAAGTAGAATAGCTTGGTTGCTAAGGTGCCGAGCAAGACCAATAGATGAAATTCTACATTTAACACAATAAAGGTATCATTAGTTCTTATACATATATGGTCATTTGTCTTTAGAAACTCTTAATGTCATAATGAAATTGATGATATTACAATTATTTCAACGTTTAGAACAACGAAAAGTTCATGGCCACATTTGTTACATCAAAAAGAAAAAGAAATTAATAAATAAAAAAATGTCACAATGATTATTTAGACCTTGAGTTCACTCTTAGTGATAGTATATATCACTAAGCTAGTCTTCGTTTATACTTTAAGTAGTCAAGCAATCATGAGTAGTGGTGGACCTACAAAAAGCACCTTATGTGATAGGAATCAGCTTTTCGGACTGATTATGTATAGCCAAGCTAGAGGACTCTAAGGACTCACATCGAGAATATTAACTTAAAGCCCCATCTAAGATAAGAATTCCTATCCTAACCTCTTTGTTTCACTCTACTACCAACCTGAATACCAAGTTCTCACATGTACTAGCATAGTTTCTGAAGTTGTTGAGCCGACGTATCGACCTTCCAAGTAGACAAATTGACCTGCCGAGTTGCATTGCTATGACACAAATTGCATCCGAGAGCCGACCAGCTTCAAGAGACTATCTAAGCCAAACTCTTGAGTCGACTACCCCATACCTAACCCCAATCTCAACCATATATCCTTTAGTGACTAATTAACTGAGCTCCAACCTAATCTAGATTAGTTCGACTCTAACTACACCCTCTTTTCTTCATTTCTTCTAAACTATACTATATGTTTGAATGCCAGCCACCATGCAACATGTGTCTTCTAGCATAACATTCTAGAAGCATTGTTTACTTTTCCATATTGAATATTCTTTTTCACTTTCACCCTTTTTAGTATATTTCATGTATTTAATTAGAAATTACCCTTTTGTCTTTACATACGTGCTTGTAACTCTAATAGGGCTAGTATATAAACACCATTTGTTGTACACAAACATCCCTTACCTTTTGATTGTTAGATTAATATAAGTTTCCTTTGTTAGCAATCCTAGTGTTCTCATTACCCTTAACTCTTATTTATTCCCTTTAACAAGGAGTAGTGGTGAGTGACCCTATAGTTAAGATCGATGAGTCACATTCAGCTGATTGTAGGCTGAGTAGAATCGATTGATGTGTCACATCCTATTAGTAGTTGCATGGATTTTGATAGTCTTTTTTTTTTCTTTTAGTTCTCTTCATTATGGTGCTCCTCTTTGTGTTTAACCTTAGAGATGCATCAGCTTCGCTGGTATTAGAGCATGATTTTAAGAAGGAGTGAGTGAAGTTGCAGCAAAGTTTTGGCTTGTGTTTGCTATTAATGGTTGTTGTGTTCCTTTCATAGCAGCTTCAGTATGTTCATTCAAAGTTTTGAGTTGAGTAGTGATGATTTGTGTGTTAGAAAGTGTAGCTCCGTTGTTATACAATTTTACTCTAATTTTCACTATGAAAATAGAGCAATTTCATTTCTATCATATTTGAATGATTATTGGGTGTTGAAGTTGTTGGAGTATACTAGTTGAAGTTTTGAGTGGTAAGGCAATAGTGTTTTCCATATATTGTGTTGTTAATTTGTTTGAGAAGTATTATACGATATTGGATTCGAGTGTTCAAGATATTATTGGTGACCAGAGTAGTAGTGCTCAATTCAGTCATGGTCATAACTGTAGTATACTCCTAGGTCAGTTGATGATAAACTTCATAGACTCATTAATCTTGTTGAGAATCTAGTCATCACAATGCAAGTTCATATATAACAACCTTAAGGAGTGTCATACCATAACCTACCTAAACAAGTTCCAAAGAGACGCTATAGCCAAGGTGGCCAAGTCAATCATCCAATTTAACCCCCTCCAATTGGAGGAGTAGCAGACTAAGTTGCTAGGAAATTGAGGAAGATGATGAGGAGATAGATGCCAATGAGTATTAGGAGGAAGAAGAAGAGGTTGAATATTATTGAGCATAAGAGCGAGGACGTTGAGCTCTTCAGGGACTTGATAATGTTAAGGTCCAAATCCTACCCTTTAGTGGAAGTAGAGATACAAACGAATATTTAGAGTGGGAAGAAAAGGTAGAGAAATTGATCGATTGTTATGGATATACAAATGCTGTTAAAGTGTGACTTACTGTACTTGAGTTTTTTAGATATGCTACTATGTGGTAGAAGAATCTAAATGCATCTAGAGTAAGGGATAGGCAACGAGGAGTAAGAACTTGGTATGAGATGAAGAGGTTATTAAGGGGTTGATTTGTACCTAAAACCTACTTGTAGGACACATTTGCTAGAATATAGGAACTTTGCCAAGGAAACCACTTTGTTGATGATTATGTCAAAGAATTCTAGATGCTTATGATCCAAGCCAACGTGGATGAACCCGAGACATGTACGGTATCAAGGTTCATTTTAGGCCTTAAATATGAGATTTGCAATATTGTAAAAGTACAGAAGTTTTATACCTTAGAAGAGGCAATTAAGGTAGCATAGAGAGTCAAAAAACAGAAGAGAAATGCTTCGAGTTAACTTAGGTTGATATTTTCCTAAACCCTATTTTACACCGACTTATTCATGTTGAGCCAAGGAGAACCTCCCAAGCTAGGGATAGAATGATTGACCTAATGATTATCATGACCTGAATAGTACATTGTCATGATAGATCTTTGTATATTGTACGAAGATCTACAATAAACCCCTTCGTTGATCATAGGCCTTCCACATGATACACAAAGCTCCTTCCACTCTACGTTATCACTGGGTATATCGATGAGTAATATCAAGTATAATTACTAAAATTACTAACTTTGTAAATTACTAAAAATAAAGCATGGAACTTAGAATTCCATGACAAAATATTATAGTACATCAACAGTTCGCTAAAGTTTGTTACAAGTTTATCATTAATCTGTCTATTTACATAAAAATTTAGATAACTAAAATAAATAAACAACTAATGGGCATACTAAACTTCTCTCTTCTCTCTCCTAATTACATAGCCTCGTCCTTGCATGAGACTCACTTTGGGCATTTTTCAGCCCAAATGGATGAAGAGATGCACTTGCATCAAAAGAAATCTATTGGGATATAAGCTTAGACTTAGTGAGTTAATCCCCTCATTATACTACACAACAATTCTATTAAATGCACAAATATATGAATGCATGAACACTCAAAATGCTAAACAGTACATATAGCAACCTAGGAACTGCATGTAACTTAGAATTATGCCCTTCGTAGTTAGGATTAGAGATAATTAATTGATACAAACCATTGACCGGGTTCTAGCATTTGGGTTTTTATTCCACTTACATTAACATACTCAAAACAATTCAAACTTATACATAATACAAAAAACTTTACTTTTCATATGCAAAATACATTTTTCCTTTTCAAAAAGACCAAACTCTAAGTCAAAATTCCTAAGTCTAGTAGTGTCATAGCCTCCCCAATCCACATTACACACCTTAAGTGAAAGTCATAAGATACAGCTCTTCACTAACAGTTAGCATCCCCTTTTGCCTAGTAGGCCCGATAGCTAAGATAGGACTCAAATATATAATAATAGCATATTCGTTGCTATCATGACCCTAAGGGAGGCCTAAGAGAATTGCCTAAAATTTTCATATCACTTGTGTACCCATGATACGAAAACTGTCTTGTAAGTTAGAGATTGCAAGACTCTAAATGATTAGTTACTAAAGTTTTCGATTTCAATTAATTAACTTACAATAAAATATAAGTGATTATGGATATTTGATATTCTATAGTCTATGAAAACCATAGAGAATCTATATCCCCTACCAAATACTAAGCTAAGGTAAAACAACTTAATAATTTACAAGAAATACTATATTATACACAATCCTATCATATAAATATTTTCTACATAAATTGTTTTTGTACCAACTATACACATTTCAATCAACTCTAATATTATCAAACCTATCTCTGGTTTGTATTTTGCTCTCAAGATTTTCCCTAATCCCAGATTAAAGGAACCTGTAAAAGAAACTATAGCAAAATGAGTAAACTATAATTCAGTGAGTTTGTTTCTCACCACTATTGTTCAAGTAAGTTATCAAACATTATTAGTACACATGCAAGCTACTTACATACATAATGAATGCAAGCAACGCATCTATAGAAGTCCAAAACTATGGAATTACATCATCTATACGTCGATTATCTTCCATACTTACCTGCATGGAGCATCTCACCTTAACTACATAATGCTGCTTGGGGGCATCGTCCCTCTAAACAACGCTCAACTATTACCCTAGTCGAGAAATAGTAATCAATATAGGTGGACCCCAATGAGGGCCATCTACCAAACATATTCATGGCCCTTCGAGCATATAAAGGGAGTCTTCTCGTAATCAAAATATGTCTAAGGCCCTACGAGCACAAATATGCGAGTCATCTCACAATCAATTGGAGATACTATGCTAGCTTTGCCTTAATGTTGAAAATATCATTTACGAGCACAACAAGCCCTCACAAATATCATACAAAATATATTTAAGATTAGGAAAACTTTTCCAAAAATACTTTTCTCAAGATTTGCAACACTAGCACTCTTTATTAATATACACAATTAGGTCATAGACATGCGACAAATATGACAGGTTATTTTCGTTAGATATATATATTTACTATTTTAAGTAAGCGAGCATATGGATGATAGCACACAGATCAATCAGTCATTCAACAAATAATCAATATTAACCAACATTCAATGTGCAACAACGGGCAACAATCAAATAGTAGATCCACTTGGGTTAATGCTTACTTTTCCAACTTTTGAGATTTCCAGAACTCGATAATCGAATACCTAAAAGATAATAAAACTTGTAAGTATTCTAAGAAGCTAGGTTCTTCGGTTAACTAAATATTTATCATTATTTGCCTAGTTTCTCACTATAACCTAAGTATGGTATAAACGTAGTTTAACTTAAATCTTTTATCTATTTTTCTTAGTTTATCTTAAATTTTCAATCACATATAATTTTAACTTCGATTTTTATGAATTTGTAATTCATTTTTATTGTTTTCAAATGTACTTCTCGTGACGGGATCTGTTTTAAATGTTTAAACCCGCATTTTTCATTATGGTGTAAAAATATTATAAATTTTATTATTTTGACCTAATTCATTATAAATTATTATCTTAATCTTTTCTTTACATATTTATGATTTAATAAATATCTACATTTTATATTCTATAATTTTCTTATTTTTAAGTCTATTTTATCACAGTTTACTTATTTTGCTATTTTTAAGATTTATTGCTTATTTAATTCACTTTTACTATTTTAATAATTTTCTAATTAATTAATTATGTTATTATTATTATTACGAATTTAATTTAATTTTATTAAATGTTGACATGACAACATGGGAAGGTACCATATGTCATTTCCATAAATTTTTCATATTTTGAAAGTTTTTTTCCACTTTATATTTTACTTAATATTTATTTAATTATATTTTATTAAATTTTTTAAATTAATCATTTTCCACTTTCTTAGGAACTCACGACACATACAAATATATATGTATTATCTTATCTTATTTATTAATTTAGTATTATAGTATACTACAAATATACTTTTTAAGTATATCCGTGTACTTATACATAATATGCCATTAATATACATATTTTTATACGTATATATATAATTATGTAATTAATTTCCCTTAACTTATTTGTACATATATACATATGTAATTAAATAATATAACCCTAAATATACTACATGTGCTATACACATATACATACATATCTGATACCTATACATATATTGTGCTTGTATTTTTTTTTTTTTTACCTTATACATACATATACAACTGGCTACATATTTATATATATAAATATACATATACAATGAAAATACATAATATACAACTGTTATATACGCATATATACATGTATCCAAGTCCTTTTTATACTAAATACTTATATAATCAAATACAACATATATGTGCACATGAATATAATTTAGTATTTATACTTATATGAACATATAAACATAAGAAAATGTTAATTTTACACATAATTCTATTACATGTACAATTAATCCTTAATACAAGAAAAGAATTACAAAGTCAATTACAGTTATAAGATCCTTAAATACATATATTTCTACAAAATACATGTATATAAAAAAGTACATATAGTTGGTTGTTACAAAACAAACATAATATACATACTACTTATTTGCTCCACTAAGTAGTTTGATGAATATTTGATTGCAAAGCTTCTTCCTCTTTTTGATTGTTGAGATAATAAGTAAATGGAAAATCCAAAGTGAAAGAGAAAGGTAAGGTTTTTTTTTTCTTTTCAGTTGGAAATAGAAAATACGTGTATAATCTTTCCCGCGTTCTTATCGATCTTACTTCTAAGATTGTGGTGAACCCTTCATTTAAGCAAGTTAGTGAGTCGCATCTAACCTCTCATTTGAAACCCCGAGCAATATTTAGTGTTTGTAAGTTATATTGAAATCTATTTCGAACTCAAACCTTTGATTGTGTATGTGTCCACATTCACTGTCAAAACTATCAAAACCCCCTTTCTCTATAAACCCCTAAAATTTTCGATCTAGCTTTTGAAGTAGACTCATGTTAGATAATCTAAGAGTTGACAAGGCTAATGAAAGTGAAAACCCTAAAATACCTAGTCAATTGCGTATAAAATTTTTCTACCCTAAATGTATGTAAACACTAAAGATTTCATTTAATAGTGATAAAAACCCTAAAACTATAACCTTAAAGACATATAAGCACTAATTCATCATGATATACCCTAAAACCCTAATTGATAATATAAACTTCATATTTTGCCAAATCATTAGTGAAATATTAGAGATAACTTTTAATCATGCATATATATTTAGAATCCTTAAGTAATCCTTTAGAAACAAAGATATTGCATCATAGATCACATTTATCTTCTAAGTATATAATTAGGATAGTAATACATAGAGTTAGGGGTTTAGTTGATATTTAGGTTACATGTAGTAAACCTTAACACCCTAATTGATACTTTTCATACTAATTATACTAAGTAGCCTACCAAATGATGTATATAGGATATAAATACCTAAAGTAAGATTTCATCATCTATTATTACTAATCAATTCACCAAATGTCTCATTTCCTTAATTTTTCTCTTAATTTTCCTTAATTACTACATTATGTATACTAAATGGTATATGCTTTTGGAAAGTTAACCAAGTCAACACATGTTAAACAAGGTCAAAAGGTTGACTAAGTCAACATTTAGAAAAGTCAACAAAAGATACTTACACTTTAAAAAATATCTGAGTTAACTAATGATTCTTTTTTCTTTTCTTTTCTTTTCTTTTAGCTTTTCTTTCCTTTCTTCCCCTTTAATTGCTGTCCACTTCTTTTCCTTCTAGACCCCACCATTTTCTTCTTTTCAAACACAACACAAGACAAAAAGAATCAAGCCCTTACCCCCACTCCATTGCCGTGACCTTTCCCTTTCCCTTTCACTTTCAAATTTTTCCAAATTTGTCTCCATACTTCAAGAACAAATTAAGGTATGTAATTATGTTATTATGTATTGCTTTATATTACTTATTAGTTAGGTGAAGAGGTAGATTAGATAAGTAATTATGTGTTATGTGTATCCATATTGAAGAAGGCATAAAGTTTCTATCTTTAAGTGTAGAAAGTAGAAATCATGGTGAAGTAGAAGGAGATGCATGTACATGTCTTTAAGTATATGTACATAAGGGTATACTAGAGAAATACAAGTATAGAGACCTTTGTACATAAGTATTCATTATGTACATAACTTAAACTAAGACATATACTAACTATACATACATATACCATGTTAAATACACTCTTAAAACACAAAAAGAAGGAAATTAAAGAAGCTTTTTTAAGGGGAAATTTTGGCATACGAAATTAGTATAAAAATACGTATGTGACCATATGTATATATGGGTATATGTATAAGTATAAATACGGTATAAGTATAAGTATATGTATAAGTATACTAGTATACATATAAGTATAGTAAAGGTATAAGTATATAGATAGTTTATGTAAAGTGTACATAAGATACTTAAGTATAATATAAGTATGAGGTAAGGCTTATGTAATTAAATGATGAGGTAAGCAATGATGCAATTAAAAGATGAAATTAAAAGATGACATAAGCCATGACATAAGCAAATGATGACATAAGTGATGACATAAGCGATTGATGATGTAAGCAAGACATAAGCGTAGGTTTATGAAATAAGAAATAAGAAGAGTGCATAAGAATTAGGTACATAAATTAGTAAACCCTAATATACTTCCTAAATTAGATTAAACTTAATTAAGTACACGAATTAGTAATAGCAAGGTAAAATTCTTTATGTATAAGAATTTAAGGGTTAACCAAATCATTAAGTATAAACATAGGATATAAATGAAGCAATAAGAATAATTAAGCTTCAATAGTTAAAAATTTCCATAAATTTAGTCCATATCGTAAAACATGGGTCTTAAAGTCCAAAACAAACATCACCGTGTGAACGTGCATCTGAAAACAATGAAAAACGACTATAAATTCATAAATATCGGAAATAGAACGAAAATGTTACATAAGATTAGTGATAAAGTCTAATCGAATAAAAGTTGATAGTAATTTAAGTAGAATTAGGTAAATATATATTTAGAATTACTAGTTAATTCAATTACTTACTAGCGTTATTATATCGTAATGATCAGATGATCCTAAGGTGGGTGAAGATCTCTCGATTGATTACTATGACTAGAGCAAGTCGTCATGGCCAAGTAAGTATTTACCCTATGATTCCATGCTTGTATGTGATTGTAGATAGTGGACCTAAATGTTATTATTGATTGACTATTGTATGGGGTTGGGAAATGCTTATGTATGTTATTACGTGCTGAGTTGTGAATTTACCTTAAGTACAGATAATACTTTGTTTGTTGCATGGTAGTTTAGAAAATAATTGTATGTACTATTGCATGGTCACAACATAATCGGACTTAATTATACTCGGCTTATAAAAAGAAAATGGTACATGTATTAACATGCATTGCATAGACATAATCCCAGCTGTCACATCATACGGAGGTAAAAAGAGGCTATTCGGGGGTTGATATCAATAATTTATTGGTTTTGTACGGTGCACTTATACAAAATGACCTTACCTTGGCCTACTGGAATACTAGGTATTGGAGGCACCAATCGCTTGGCTAAGGGTCAAGTTTAGAGGCCTCCGTTTAGAAGTAAGTGTAAACTGTAAAGGCCCACACACAATTATACTAGAACTTGGTTTTTATGAAAATAAAAGACTTATTTGATTTAAGTACGGAATGTAGAGTTCCGTAGTAAAGTAAGTTCTAGTATAATACTCAGATCTGATTGGTGCCGTTTATACTCTAACCCTAACTTCGAAAGGCGTTAAATCTGAGTTACGTTTATGGATTAGTTAACTATACATATTGTTTGGCATTCTATTTGATCATTCATTTATATGTGTGAATATAATGTATTTATAACTTGCCTGTAGTATAGCTGAGGGTTTTGCTTACTAAGCTTAGGCTTACACCCCCTTAAACTTTTGCTGTAGGATAACTTGTTCGTAGAGGCTGGCTGGGGGATGCCATAGGTTAGCTTGGGGACTTGGGCAAGAGCGAGCCATCCTATGTATTGAGAGAGAACAGATTATATAGACTCTTACTTATGTATTTTTGTTTTAGCAGTAATATAGACCTAGATGTAATAAATTACTAAGTATTTGTAAACGTTGTAATTTAAGTTTTATATAAATATGTTTGTGTGATGATATCATATGGATCTGTATGTTCTTGGGAAACTAGTGGCTGTAGAGCCTTGTATATTGTGTGAAGAGTTCATGATTGGAAAGGTAATCAATCAGGGGTTCTTCATACAATATACGACGTCTACCACGACTAAACCATCCTCAATTCATGACATTCTCACTCTTTGTTTCCACATTCACCGTCAAAACCAACCATCTCACTTCCTATACATCATACCCATTCAACCCATTATGTGTTCGTAACTTGCTATGATGTATTATCTTAGTATTAGAGCTTTGGGGAGACACGAATGTTAATGTTCTTTAAAGTTTGATTTGTGGTTTAAAAATCTTTGTTAATTATCGTTCTGTAATGTAGCGTGTTGTTCATAGTAGTCATGTTTGTTAATAGTGGTAGCTACAAAAGTCGAGTAGTGGTTGTTTCTGAGCTACTGTAGTTATGTTTTGTTGTAGATCATGTTTGTTCAATTTCATCTCGAAATCACTGTATGTACAAGAATGTTGAAAGATAATGTCAACAATAATGGTGATAGTCCTCGTGGAAGCTTGAGGAGATGTGTTGATAATCTAGAATATCAAATTTAGAATCTCACTGACTCTATCCAAGAACTCATTTATTTAGTTAGAGGCTGCAAACATGATGGCTGAGATAAAAAGAAGGAACGAACACCTACAAGTGGAAGTGGTTCCAATGAGCTAGATAATGATGAGCGACAATCAAGAAGAGCTGTCGAGTCGAGAAGAAGAAATGAAAGGAGTGTAGACTCTAAAGCAAATCAAGAAGCCTAGAGACCAAAGTCGAGGCCAGAAGAGATGTGATCAAGCAAAGCTCCAAAAGAAGTGGTTGATTTAAGGTGAATCTGCCAGCTTAGAATGCAAGGGATGAACCCTAAGCACCTGGCTGAGAACTTGATAATATAACGCTTAAACTACCAACCTTCAGTGGAAGTAGCTGACTTGAAGAGTTCCTTGATTGGGTTCCCCGAGTGTGATGATTGAACAAAGGTCAATCTAGCTTCATTATCCCTTGTAGAATATGCAAGCCTTTAGTAGGTTAAGCTGGTTGCTAAGCGAGATGTTGAAGGAGAAAAGCCATTCAAAACTTGGAGGCTTATGAAGCGATTGATGAATCAGTGCTTTGTACTGACCTATTTCAAGCACAAGATGCTCTATGCTTTCCAGCACTTAAGATAAGGTTGGAATACTGTTGAAGAGTACCTACAAGAGTTTAAGACCTTATTGACAAGATATGAGGTTACCGAGCTATAGGACCACAGCATTGCTAGGTTCTTGAATGGACTATGAGATGATATTATTAACATAGTTAAAATGCAGTCGTTTAACTCTTTAGATGAGCTAATCAATTTACATTTAAGAGTGGAGAGACAGAGGAAAAGGAGGCATTAGAGGTCGAGTAGACAACTTCAATAAGGTAGCCTTGAACTCGAGAGGTATGCTAAGAGAAAAGGGCTAGAGAAGAAGATGGAGAAAGAAGAGCCTAGCTAACTTGTCTATGCTGAGAAGAAGATTGCCAAGAAAGAAAAGGCATCCAAAAACAAGGCCTGAGATGTGAAATGCTTCAAATGCTTAAGCTACGGACACATTGTGTCCTAATGCCCGAATAAGAAGGTCATAGTCTTGAAGGGTGAAGAGCCTAAGGCTC
>JAMXBB010000009.1:57576284-57588520 GCA_024138015.1 Lumnitzera littorea
GCCAAATGAGGGGGGGGGGGGGGGGGAGGGCGGGGGTGGTTGGGAGATTCTTTAGATTTATGTCAAGTAATATGGGAAGTAAGACAGATCACTTCCCAACCGAAAGGTCACCATTTCTAAACTCCCGCTTTTTTAAGAAACCAAGAAATTAGAGGCATGACATCTATCGCCTAAGTCATTATTTTGTGGTAGGCCTAAAACTGTTAGAGAGTTTTCAGCCGTCAAATTTCTATCACAAAACACACATCAACGATCTGCGGGATTAATATATCAACGCATCATTACTGTCAGAAGCAAATTTGCAGTTATGAAGATGAATTGTCCTTATATAAAGTAATATTCATAATTAGAATTGCCCTTTATAGTCGCATCTTAAACTTTCATTCATTTTCTCATCTTCAACTCGAATTCTTTGATTTATGTTGTATCATTTCACATAACCATTCAAGTATGGTTCACAAAGTTGCCCGTTGACTTATGCTTTTCGATTTCAAGGCAATGAAGACTCAGGCCACTTTTCCCCCCTAAATAAGGAGCAAGGCAACTTGTTCTTCGAGCAATTTGGTCGATAGCATGGAGAAAAGGTAGGATAAACTTGCTCGGATCAATGAGCTCTTTGTAGATAATTATCTTAAGGATAAGGAAGGGAGGTCCTTAACAAGATATCTGTTCAACATGATAGCTTATTTTTGCAATTCTCTAGATGAAACTACCAGTTCTGTCGACAGGGTTCTCGTCACAAAATATAATCAGTACCAACAAGATCTTCCCAGAACATAGAACTTGAGGAGGCTAAGAGATGGGGAGAGGGTATGCTTCCTTAGGGAGCGCAAGTTCCATATATACTTTAGATATTTGGATTTTGGGTTGTTTTTCCCTTTTTCAGCTTTTGTTAAGAGCTTTTTCAACTATTTTAGAGTCATGCCAAGTATGTTCTCACCCAACACATATCGGCTTCTGACTGCCTTTGAGATAGTCTACGAAGAAGTTGAAGTCAGGGCTATACCTCAACTATTTCAGTATTTCTTCACTATTCGGAGGTAGCCTAATGAGTGGTGCTTTGTTGCTGTGAGGCATGGGCGTAAGTTCATGGATGGGTTAGAATCCAAGATTCATAAGTGGCATAACAAGTTCGTATCAATAGTGACTGATGAAGACTTGGACTTCTAGACCCAATGGACTGAGCCGATTCATACAAAAGACATAGATCTGATGCCAAATGATGCAGCAGTAGTGAAGAAAATTCAAGAGAGATGGACAAACAAAATGTTCTTCCGGGATGTCAAGAGAATTATATGGCGTTATCAAAATGGAGAACTAATATTTTCTGAAAAAGAAGGTATGCTAATGTGTTACCGCTGTACCAAGTATAGCCACAAGGAAAGCCGTTCTTGAGACTTAGGGGGAGAAGAGTAAACTTTGAGCCTTATTCAGTACGGAAAATGTTTTTTCCATGTTTATATTAATTGGTTTACTTGTGTCGTAGATATGGGTGCTGGAGAGGTGAATCCGGCAAAGCTATTAGCTTAGGCAAAGGCCAAAAAATCTAAGGCTGATAAGAGGGCGACCACCTTAGCAGCTACCATTCGGCCTACTGTCGCAAAGAAACCAGTAAAGGAAGTTGCAACAAAGTAGATGGCTATGAAGAAGATCTCTCGTCCTGTCAAGAGGCTGAAGGAGAATGAGAAAACATAGTTGACCGAGGTTGTTTGTTCTAAGGTGCCTTAGGTCATGATTATTCAAACTTCTGTTAAACCGAGGGATGGCGAGCATCGAGAGACACATCCCAATGAGGAGGATGAAAATGCCATTGCCATAGATGGCTCATTGCTGGCGATTGCAGTGGCTCTAAGTGGTGACAAAAGACCAGGGAAGGAACTCGCCAGCCAACCACCTATTAAGAAGTCCAAGGGCTTGGATGAAACGGCAAAGGAGGCAATGTGTTCTAAAGCTCTTGTCATCAATAGAGCCGAATTCGTCCCCAACAAAGAGGTTGGCGAGTAATTTGTCCCTTGCTGGAGCCACCAAATTTTGGACACCAACTCGGCCTTAGGAGACAAGATGAAATCTTTAGCTTTAATGGAAGGGAACATTCTTCCAAAAGACAAAGATATTGCCAAGAATGATGTTGATAAGGTCGGCAATTGCAATAAGGCCTGTATCACAGCCAAATTGTACAATGTGAGTATCCAAACCATTGCTTTTGATTATCGAATTCATTAGGGTAACTAACACATTTCCTTTTTAAGATGAGCAACCACATTTTGATAGCTTTGGACGAGGCCTATAGAGAGGCAAAGAAGGTAATATCTTCAGTTGTATCTGTATAATACCTAACCATTTTTTATTGTAATAAATGAATTTGCTGTAGAAAGTTGAGGATGCGTACAGTGCATCAAAGGCTTAAACTACAGCTACCAAGAATGCAAGGATTAAGGTTAAAATGGAGGTAAGAAAGCTTAAGGAGGAAGTTGCAGTCGAGAAATTGGCAAATGACCTTGCCGTTGATGAAATTTCTAGCTTAAAGGCCAAGATGGAAGAACAGTATAAAAAGTTTGAAACCTTGAAAGAGGAGTTGCAAAAGAAAAAGGAAGAGTACTAGGGCTTGCACCAAACTATTTGTATGATGAGTGATGATGAAGATAAGCTTAGGATGCAGATAAAGGAGTTAGAGACCAATAACTCGAACTTATAGAGCCGTATGGCTGAGTTGGAGGAGATTGTGAGGAAAGGACCATATGTTGAAGAGGCTCTCGATATAGTCATTCCCAATCAGCAATACGAGAGGCGTTTATGCAAAAAGTTGTTGGAGGGGGTTCAAGTGGCAAGAGAAGAGGTCTTGAAGCATCATCTCGATTATGATCTCTCATGTCTTGAGTTTGCTAATGTCGATGACCAAGTTAGTATTGTTGACGAAGATGAAGGCGATGAGACAAGTATCGAAAGTATGAACCAAAGTAGCAATGAAGCTTCTATCAAAGAAGTTGCCCACTTTGAGAACCTAGCCATCGAGGAAGCCCCAAATAATGATTTAAAAATCACTTCTACTGAATTTGAAGATAGGCCATAGGAGTTATTGTATTAGCACACCACATTCTCATGTAATTATTAATTGGAATATAGTCAAGGCAATGCCGAGTTCTTATGACATTTAATTTCATGTACTGCATTCTCTTGATTTGTATGCTATATGTATGTTTCTTTATGATCTCATTCATCGACATGTTTTATTTTACACGCTACTTGTTTCTCAGCATGTTTTATTTCATAAGCCTAACTATCTCTTGGCATGTTTTATTTTATACACCCAACTATCTCTCGATATGTTTTATTTCACATGCCATACTATCTCTCGGTATGTTTTATTTCTCATGCCTATCGTTTTATACTCTCTATTAACTGTTTGAGGTATGGACTAGCTGTATACTTGGCCATAAGGTTAATTTGTATAGGTTGTTAACCATGTTCGGCTAGAACTTAGATCAGTTCGTTTGCCATGCAGCGTGGAACTCGTTAATTCAGCAATCATAACCAAAACACACTAAGACTTCAAATATATAATTGTCATAAATAAGTACAAATCTTATGAACATGTTGGCTGTTGATAAATAAGAGACGACAGAAATCATCTCACATCAATTGAAATAAAATTTCAAATTCTTAGCGTTCTAAGCTCGAAGGATGATGAATCCATCTAACCTTTCTAGCTGATAGGCCCCCTCGCCAATGACTTCCCGAATCCTGACAAGATCTTCTCAATTTGCACTGAGCTTTCCTTGAGTTACTAGAGTACCAACAGCTTCCATCTTACGGCAAACCTGATCTTCAGGTTGGAAAACCTTGTGCTTCACTTTCTGATTGCAGTATCTTGCTACCCTATGCTGGTATGCCGTGACCCTAGCTCTTGTAATGTCTTGAATTTCCTCAATAGTGTCTAGATTCACTGTCAATCCAACTTGATTCAGCATGACATCAAAATTATGCACCCGTAGATTAAGCAAGTCCAACTCAATCGGCAATATGGCTTTAGTGCCATAGGCTAACTTAAATGGTGTCTCTCCCGTTGCAGTTTTGACATTAAGGACATTACGTGATATCTTCTTTTGCATCTTCTCTCATAGTTGGCTAATAATAGCCGAGACGCAATACTCGAATGTACAGTGTTTGCGCCTTTACATGATTATTGCATATGCTACAATATAGTTCAAATAACACCCTCTAGGCATCCCTCAAGAAGAGGCATCGAAGGTAAGGTTGAGATATGTCGCGCTTATACAGTTGACCATCAATTAGCATATAGTTCATAGCTTGGTAAGCCAATCTTCATGCCTCCTCCTTGTTGTCAGGGACAGTACCATCTTTTAGATAATTCACTAGGGAATTCATTTACGATTCTTCTCTTAGGCAAGGAGCTACTTTACAGGTATATGAGAGATTAGATAAACTTTTCTATTGGAGAAACTCCACAAAAAGTTTCTCATTCAGCTCAAAGAATGCCGTACTAGCTAACTTTGATAGCGATATTCTTGCTTCTTAGAATTTTGTGAATGGAGAATGATAGGAATTCTTCTATGAGCGTTTGTACCACTAATAGGTACTTGCTCATCTCTTCTTCTCTTATTGCATAACTTTTAGTGATTTAATTTACCACTAGTTGGGAATCAGAGAACACTTGAAGTTTCTCAGTACTAATTTCTTTCGCCAATTTCAATCTGACGATTAGAGCTTCGTACTCTTCTTCATTATTACTGGCTAAGATTCTAAATTTCAGAGCATAATGGACTTTGACATTATGGGGACCTTGAAAGACTAGGCTTGCACCGCTTCCTTCTTGTGTCGAAGAACCATTGACATAAAGAAACTAGATAGGTTTCTCGGTAATCTCCACATAATCTTCCTCTCCTATAAACTCGACTACAAAATCCGCTAGTACTTAGGCCTTTAGTGCCATTCTGGGTTTATATTGTATACCATGGGCACTAAGCTCTAAGGCATATTTCATCATTCTCCCTGAGAAGTTAGGCCACTGCAATGCTTACTGCAATGGTTGATCGGTGAGGATAATAATCTAGTGAGCTTTAAAATATGGCTTCAATTTTCTCATAGAGAGAACCATTACTAATACAAATTTTTCAATCTTTGTGTACCGAAGCTTTGGTCCCTACAGAACATGACTCATGTAATAAATGGGTCAATGCTCTTTGCCATCAATTCAGACAAGTATAGAGGAAAGTGCTTGGTAGTTAACTAATAGATATAAGTATAAATTTTCTCCTAGAATTGGTGTCAAGAGTATCGGGGGTAACGTAAGAAATTCCTTGAGCTCGTTGAAAGCTCTTTCGCAATCATCGGTCCAATTAAATTCCTTAGGATTTTTCAAAATTTTAAAGAATTTTGTGCACCTATCTGCACTTCTCGACACGAATCTGTTAAGGGTGGCCATTCGTCTGGTGAGTTCCAACACCTTCTTGACAGTGTGAGGTGATTTCATATTCCTTATGGCTTCAATCTTTCTTAAATTGGCCTCGATGCCGCATCATGTGACCATATACCTGAGGAATTTCCTTGATGTTATGCTAAAGACGCACTTCTATGGGTTGAGTTTCATGTTATAACTCCTCAATATGGCAAATGTTTCCTCCAGATCAGAAAGATGTTGATCTTCCTTCATGCTCTTCACAATCATGTTGTTTACATATACTTCTACATTCCTGTAGATCTGAGATTTGAACATCTTTATTACTACTCTCTGGTATGTGGCACCAGTGCTCTTCAGTCCTAAGGGCATCACCGTATAACAGTATGTTCCACAATTGGTAACAAAAGATGTATGGACTTCATCTGCTTTATCCATCTTAATTTGATTGTAACCAAAGAAAGTGTCCATAAAAGAAAGCAATGCGTTTCCTATAGTTACATCTACCATTTGATTGATTTTTGGTAATGGCAAACAATCCTTGGGATAGGCCTTGTTGAGATCCAAGAAGTCTATGCACATTTGCCACTTGTCATTAGACTTCTTGACTAACATACAATTTGCTAGCTAAGTTGGATAAGACTCCTCCCGGATGAATCCTACCTTCAATAACTTCTGGACCTCTTCTTCTATTGCTGCTTGTCTCTCTAGTGCAAAATGTCTCTTTTTCTATTGGGCCACTTTTACATTCGGGTCAATTTGGAGCTTGTGTACCATAATGTCTCTTGGAATACCTAGCATATCCGAAGGTGACCATGCAAACAGGTTAGCATTGGCTTGCAAGAAGCCAATCAGACTTTGCCAAACATTTGCTGACATGGGTTTTCCTATCCTTGTTGTCTTCTCGGGATCATTTCCTAAAGGAATTTTCTCTGTATCATTCTCAGCATTCTCTATGCCGATTGACTTGCCTTCTAAGTAGGTTTTAACTTGAAATACTTCTTCTTGCCTCAAGGCCCTTATACATAAGGACAATACGAATTGCTAATCCTCTTTGCATGCACCGACCCCCATGGGAGTGGAATACTTGGCCTTTAGATGTGCCGTTGATGAGACAATGCCGAATAAATGTTGGCATGGACATCCTATTATCAGGTTGTAAGGGGACCAACATTTGACTACAAGAAAATTCACTTTGTCCTCTACAACATGCTCGTCATCTTCGATCTATATTGGCAAAGAGATAACTTCGGTTACTTAGATGGGTTTGTTATTGAAGGCATATAAGTCATACTTGTAAGACTGCAACTGCACTTTGATCTTGGGCCTCCTTTGATTGAAGGCATGCTAGAAATTGATATTGGTAGAACTTCCCATGTCAACAAGAATCTTCTTGACTTCAAAGTTAGCGACTCTCGCATTGATGATAAGTGCATCATCATGCAGCTTCTAGATACCCTCGAAATCTTCTTCTCCAAAAGATATTGTATTGTCAATCCTAACCTTCTTTTTGTGAATATTGCAAACGTAATTCTTGTTGTTAATTGAGTTTGAAGAACTCGATTGGCCTATACTAGGTCCATCGATAATGGTATTAATTACTTTGTTAGGTGCTCTGGTGGGATTAACATCCCTTGCACATCTCACGGCCATTGCTAGCAAAGTGTCATCCTCTTTTTCCTTTCTTCTCCTCTAAGATGGTCTTTCGATTCTTTTGGCATCATGCGCTAAAAATTTTCGTAGATATTCGTGTTGTATTGCATCTTTGAGTTAAATGCACTCATCTATATTGTGACCCTTGTTATGGTGGAAATCACAGTACTTGTTCAAATTTCTTCTTAAGGGATTCCCTCGCATCTTTTCGACTTTTGGAAGACACCTCTCTCCGTACGTACCTCCATCAAAATGTCTGAGATTGGACGATTGACAGGCAAATGGGATGAGAATGTTGGGATCCTTGGTCTCTTCCTCTCAGCATCTAAATTGTTGTCATTGTTCATGCCAAGTCTATCCTTTACATTTTTTTGTTTGTCATTCTTTCCATATCCTTTCCTTTGATTAGCCTCTTGTCATGCCTTTATGTTGTCTTCATATTGGATGTATGATTTGGCTTTAGCCTTAAAGTAAACAAAAGTTTTTGGCTTGTTCTTTACGAGAGACTTAAAAAAGTCTTCATGAGGTTTGACTCCGTCGACTATGGCATTAAGGGCTATACTCATATCTAGTTCTGGGTTTTGGACCATCTCGACCATAAATCTAGCCAAATAGTCCCTAATTGACTCATTGAACTTTTGTTTGATGGTGTTAAGGATTTAAGAGTCATTAACAAGAAGTTTGCTAGCAAGAAAGTGTTAAAGGAACACCTCTACTAGTTCATGAAAACATGAAATGGTATTTGGTTTTAAGTGTTTGAACCATATGTTGGCTATGTTCCTCAAGGTTGAGGGAAAGACTTGACAGGTCACTGTGTCACTTAAAACATGCAATTTGGCTAGTGTATGGTAGTGCTCCAAATGATCTTTGGGGTCCTTCGTCCCATCATATGTTTTGAACTAGAGCAGCTTAACGTGCTGAGGTATTACTTCTTCCAAAATCTCTGGGACGAAAGGACTTTTCTTGATTTGGAACTGTTTGGTTGCTGCAATAGAGGTGCTGACATGCGAAGGTCTCACGTAATGCATGTGCTGCGATTGCTTGCCCTTATCAATCTTCTTGAAAGCAGAAACTGAGGGTCTTGCTAGAATCTCAACTTGCTCTTTTGGCAATTTAGATGAATAAATGGAATCATCGGCACTATTGGCATCATGGTAACCATGCTCTTTGTCCTGATTTAGGTGAAAACTTTTATGAAGAAGGTCAAGGATTTGTTCATGTTTTTTATTTAACTCGGAATTTTCTTTGGCTAAATCGAGACAAAGTTGCTCGAGTCGAGCCAATCATTGTTTATCAGTGTGCTGACTCCCACCTTCAAGGTGGTAGGAGGAAGTACCAGCACCTGCACTTTCGGTCATCTTAGCTCTAACCATGTGGTCATGTTTAGAGAAAACCAGATGGCACCAAATGTTATTAGTGAATTTTAGGATGAGGAAAAATCCTGCAAGAGAAAGTGAAATACTTAGTGTCGGGGCTAGTTCGATGCAGCCACTTCGATGCCTAAGTCAATAAGGTAACTTAGTATAGTAAGTATGTGAATAATAAGTATCAGGACCCTTACAGAGTTTCTTCCTAGTATCTATAGATGGTCGTAGTGTTTAAGGTATCTGTCGGGATAACCATTAAAACACATGGAAGCTTCTTGACTTGACATCTCTGCTAATATGTAAGGGTAGTAGGCGGTCATATAATATAACTGTACTTATAATAACTATTTGCACCATAGACTTGAATTTAAACTAGAAGCACTTCTTATACTTAAAATAAATGCTTGTGTCATCTGTCTAGTGTGAATGCTGAGAAAGTTGGTTACATAGTGTCTTGGCAGACGAAAGGCCGAGTGTCATATGAGTGAAAACTGACTATCAACATTTACCATTTAATGATAGCTTCCAAAAAGATACAAAGCGAACATAAAGTCAATTGGTACAAAAGAAATAAAGTTATACTTCATCTACTTCTGTAAGTATATCAAAACCCTTCAATTACTTCTTTAAGCACAATAATTTAGATGTAAAGTATTTTTCACCCATCTTTCTCTTGTATTTCTACTTCTTTAATTTAATATCTCCAAGGACAACTTTACATATTGCATCTTCAAATTTTTTTTTTCTTTCTTCCTTTTTGTATAAGCTTATGAGTTGATAATGAGAATTATCAACCCAACTTTACTTTAATTCTTCTTTTTTTTTTTAACAATTTGCAAAGTTATAAAGACAAAAATTTCTAGTAGGGTCAGACTTCGCTTTCCTAAGGAACCAAAGCTTGCCTTTACTAACTCAGTCCTAAATTAGCAGTAAGGTCAAACTTTACTCTTCTGAGGAACTAAAGCCTATCCTTGCTAACTCAATGCTTATATGTCCTTAAGCACTTCAATTTACTTATGTTGAAGAGATTCTCATGAAGCATCAACAAGTGAATCATTTCATTTGCCCTCTCCACTTAAAATTAAATTAGCTCTAAAAGTATTTGAAAAGTAGATATTGTACTTAGTAAGTTTAGAAACAAAACTATTGAACCTTAAACTAAAGACTCTAATTCACTCTTAACCTCTAAATTCATTCATTAAATGGCAAGTATTGCTTCACTTAGATTTTATCTCACAATTTTGATCAAGTATACTAAGTCCACAAGAGGTGAGTAAAGCACCAAATTTACTACCACTTTGCCAAATTTACAATCTATTGAGTCAAATTTGAAGACAAACTACTCATATATGATTTTCACAATCTGAAAACAAATTGCTTAAATGGGAAATTTTTTATAACAAAGCTAACCCTCCCCTATACTTAGAGAGAGACATTACCTTTAAGGTCTCATGAATAGGCGTAGAAAAGAAAAACTAGAAAAATGAGAAGCAATAAACAATGAGAATAGGACTCCCTTGATATATGAAGTTTAACTGATGAATTGGGTTGTAAACCATCAAAAAGTACATCCTTCAAACACCATGAAAAAGGAACAACAAAAGAAACCTGACTATTAAAACGAAACTAGGACAAACTACAGTAAACACTAAATATGAGAGTCTCCATCAATATACATCAATGAGGGTTAGCTCTCAAATAATTAGCAAGTTTGAATAAAGAAAAAAAAAACAAAGCAAGATAAAAAAAAAAAGAAGAATAAAAGTAGTAATTATAGGCTTCGGTCTTCTATTCCCCAAACCCATCATCCTCATCCTCTAATTCTTCTTCTACAATCCTACCCCCTTCTTCTTGGGCAACAAAACGTTTTGGTGGGGAAATAAGAAGCTGACTAGTACTCATATCCTCTTTGGTTGGAAGGCAAGAAAAATAGGAGGGTATTGGTGGTCCTATAGCTATGGTAATATTTTTCAAAAATTCTATTATCACCTTCTGATTTTCTTATATTTCAGCTACCTCATTTTTCAAACGTTTTAGATTTCTTATAGAGAAATTCAAGGTGGTTGGGGCGAAATCTATAGCATCAAGGTCCTCAACATCCATGTTGGGGTTTAAGACTCTTGAAATGCCCTATTGATTGAAAGGGTTTTTGGGGAGTGGATCAAGGTTAGCACAAGAGTCTTTTAGCCTATCACTGTGAGGGCATAGTTTTAAGTTCTTCAAAATCCGGGTGATTCAGCCACCTAAAAAAATACCTTTGCTCTTTTCAAAAGTTTTCTGATGAATTCCAAATGTAGTTAAAATGCTAACTGATTGCCTATAATTAAAGCTATCGAGTCTTAAAATTTATAATCTTATATTCCATCCTTAACTTGATTCAATAGGTAAGTGTACCTATTATTTGTTAGAACGGATGAGTATAAGGTTGTCTCCACTAGGAATAGATACAAGCACTAGTATTGATTAATCTTCTTATTATCTAGCAACCTAATTTATCAAGTGATTAAGTACTAAAACATCTAATCTAATAACTTATGCTAACCCACAAACAAATTTCATATAACATAATGACTAGAAAAGAATATTAACAATTCCACACTTAATCTATAAGGAATTATTAGTTTGTAAGTATTCTTCTTAGAATTACTTACTTCTAACCCTAACTGTATCGATTAGAATTTCTTCTAAATTAATAGCCAATTTAGAATCACATTAATATCATGATAAATTATTTGTAAACCCTAGGAAAAACAGTAATTGAACCCTGACTCAAGTCCGAGTGCCCTAAATTGTACTATAAGTCGATAAGGTTAGTAACAATAAAAGATTATGAAATTTAATAAATCAAATATAACACCGATAACAAAACCTTAGAAATTGATCGAAACCCTAAATTGCTTACTGAAACCCTAAAACTGGTTTACATACCATTAATCAAAATTGAACCCTAAATTGCTCGAAACCCTAAAATTATAAACATAAACCTATAAAATAGTTAAATATTACTCAATAGTGATATAATCATAGTTGAATACAATTTTCGACTAAATCGCCTATTCATACAAAATTTTAACGAAATCGCTACAATAACTTGTAAAAATTATAATTGTAACAGGTATCAATTAAATTGATAAAATTTCACAAAAATTTGAAAATTAATTTATGAGGAGAGTCATTATAATTTATATGATTCGAAAAATTACATATATTTGTTAATAATTTTCATTTTCCTTTTCTTTTATTTCCAATTTATCTCTTTTCCTTCTTTCCATTTTCACTTCAAGTCCACATCCTGCACAAACCAAAACCAAAATTAGCAAAATGAAATCTAAATAAGCAGCCCACGTGATAAATTATAGTTGCCAAGTGTTGCAATTAGGAAAGGCAAATTAAATACAAAGGGGTTAGATTGTCCTTTCTCCATAATTACTAAATCAAATATATATATATGTAATTCTCTTGGCCGAAAGTGGACGTGAAATTGAAGCAACTAAAATTCTGGAAAATTTCATTTAAAGCAAACCAAAAACCTGGAAACAAAATGTGAATAGAAGAAAGGAAAGAAGAAAGAAGAAGGAAAGAACAAAGAAAAGAAGGAGGAAAGAATTAAAAGAAAAAGGTAAGTATTTATTTTTATGTAGATGTATATTATATATAGTATATACATGTATAAATAAAGTAGTAGTATAGTATTTTTATACATATAACATAACTAATACAAGTCTATGTGTATAGATACTTAAATTTAATTAAATATGTATGTATAAGGCTAAGTATGTATACATGTATATACATAGATA
>JAMXBB010000009.1:57589020-57630422 GCA_024138015.1 Lumnitzera littorea
TCGGTTTTCATTTTATGTAGTTTTATTGACTTAGAGAAATGTCTACGACACTCGAATCCGATACTATGTTTAGGAGGTTGAATTTACAGAGTCTACATCCACTCAAGTATAACTTCAACTGTTGCCCATTTACCTTAAATGTGCCCTTCTCCAGGTGTGTAACTTCAACAATCCCATATGGGAAAACTCGTGTAATTGTAAATGGTCCAGACCACCTGGATTTCAACTTACTTGGGAATAAACGAAGGTGAGAATTATACAAAAGAACATGATCACCTTCTTTAAATTGTCGACCTTGTTTGATTTGGTGATTATGATACTTTTTGGCCCTTTCTTTGTATAATTTGGAGTTCTCATATGCATTCACTCGCCATTCCTCTAGCTCGTTCAGTTGAAGTTTCCTATGAGAACCTGCACGCTTAAAATCAACATTAACACTCTTAATTGCCCAATAAGCCTTATGCTCTATCTCTATCGGTAAATGACAAGCCTTGCCATATACAAGTCGGTAGGGTGTGGTCCCAAGTGGTGTTTTGTAGGCGGTTTTATATGCCCATAGAGCATCATCCAACTTTTGCTGACCAATCTTTCCTATAATACTCTACGGTTTTTTCAAGAATTCACTTAAGGTCGCGATTGGCAACTTCCACTTGGCCACCACTTTGGGGGTAGTACGGGGTGGCTAGCCTATGTGTAACGCCATAACATTTCAGTACTTAGTCGAGTTGAGCATTGCAAAAGTGTGTTCCCCTATCACTTATAATTGTCCTAGGGGTGCTAAATCGAGAAAATAGGCCTTTCAAGAATTTTTTTACTACCCTAGCATCATTAGTAAGTAGGGCTTTAGCTTCCACCCACTTAGAGACATAGTCAATAGCTACTATGATATATTTGTTTCCATTAAAGTTTGGAAAAGGACCCATGAAATCGATCCCTCACACATCAAATACCTCAACCTCGATGATGGGGTTTTGTGGCATTTCATCCCTACGGGATATATTCCCCACTCGTTGGCAACGATCACAACTCTCAACATATCTCTAGGCATCTTTGAATAAGGTAGGCCAATAAAATCCTACCTCTAGGACCTTATGAGCTGTCCTATTGGCACTATGATGCCCACCCGTAGGCCCCGAATGACAGTGGCTCAAAATTCTCCAACCTTCAAGGTGTGGTACACACCTTCGAATGACATGATCTGCACATACTTTAAACAGGTAAGGATCATCCCAAAAATAATGTTTCACATTAGAAAAGAATTTCTTCTTTTGCTGGTGTAGAAGTCCCTTCAGTATAATCCTAGCAGCTAAAAAATTAGCAATATCCGAGAACCAAGAAATTTCCATATCACTTACCTAGGCGATGGCATAGAGTCGCTCCTCAGGGAATTCATCCTTGATCTTGTTCTCGTCGAGTATTTCCAAGTTTGGATTCTCCAATCGAGATAGGTGATTTGCTGCTAAATTCTCAGTGCCTTTTTTATCTTTGATCTCCACATCAAACTCTTGTAGCAACAAGATCTACCTAATCAATCTTGGTTTTGCATCCAGTTTTGCTAACAAGTACCTAAGGGCAAAATGATTAGTATAAACAATCACCTTAGATAGAAGCAAATAAGAGCGAAACTTATCAAAAGCAAAAACAATTGCTAGCAACTCTTTTTCTGTAGTAGTGTAGTTCTCCTAAGCATTCGTAAGAGTTTTGCTAGCATTTTGAATTGGTTGAAAGTGCTTGTCTCGCCTTTGTCCCAGCACTACCCCGACTGCATAATCACTTGCATCGTACATAAGCTCAAAGGGGAGTGCCCAATCAGGTACTACCATGATTGGAGTATTGGTAAGTTTCTCTTTAAGGATATTGAAAGCTTTCAAACACTCCTAAGAGAAAACATAAGGCACATCCTTCTCTAATAGCTTAGTCAAAGGGCGAGCAATTTTCGAGAAATCCTTGATAAATCGCCTATAAAAACCTGCATGTCCTAAAAAGCTTCTTATGGCCTTAACCAAAGTTGGGGATGGAAGTCTTGCAATCGCATCCACTTTGGCAGTATCCACCTCAATTCCTCGATAAGAGATCTTATGGCCCAGCACAATATCTTCTTGTACCATGAAGTGGCACTTCTCCCAATTGAGGACAAGATTGGTCTCTTCACACCTGGTGAGTACCCTGTCCAAATTATTCAAACAAAGGTCAAATGAGTCACCAAAAACTGAAAAATCATCCATAAATACCTCCATTATGTCCTCAATCAAATCATCAAAAATAGCTAACATGCATCGCTGGAATGTAGCCGGTGCATTGCAAAGACCAAAAGGCATTCTGCGATAAGCAAAGGTGCCATAAGGACAAGTGAAAGTGGTCTTCTCTTGATTTTCCGATGCAATAGGTATCTGAAAATAACCAGATAAGCCATCCAGAAAACAATAAAACATATGTCCAGCTAGTCGTTCTATCATTTGATTAATAAAAGGTAAGGGGAAATGGTCCTTACGTGTAGCATCGTTTAACTTTCGATAATCAATACATACACGCCAACCTATTACCGTTCTCATTGGGATCAATTCATTATTTTCATTAGGGACTACTGTCATCCCACTTTTTTTTGGAACTACTTGCACTGGACTCACCCATGAACTATCAGAGATAGGATATATCATACCTGCATCAAGGAGTTTAATAACTTCCTTTTTGACTACCTCTTTCATGTTTAGATTCAAGCGTCTCTAGGGCTGCACAACCGGCTTATAGTTTTCTCCTATTAAAATCTTATGAGTACAAAAGGAGGGATTGATACCTCGAATATCGGATATTTTCTAAGCAATGGCCCTCTTATGCTCCTTGAGTACTTTCAGCAACCTTTCTCTCTCTTCTTGTTCCAAATTGGATGTTATAATTATCGGTAATTTGGAGTCCTTCTCTAAGAAGGCATATTCCAAGTAGTTAGGTAATTGCTTTAGCTCCAATACTGGTGGCTCCTCAATCGAAGGTTTTAACTGTGCTTCCTTCCTCTTTTCAAACTCTTCAAACCCTTTCTCAATAGAGATAGGTTTATTTGCCTCCAGTTAAGCTACCACCTCGGATTTGACAGGATCTTCCGAAGCTTCCTCCATGCCTAATTGTAAGCAACTCTCCAAAGGATCCTTAAGAAGAACTTCCTACATATAACTTGAAACAAAAGTGTCAGTAACATCTAGAAGGTAACAAGTATCATCCTGATCGACAGACTTTTTCATAGCCTCCGAAATTTTAAACATGATCTCTTCATCTCCTACTCGAAGAATGAGCTTGCCACCACTAACATCAATGATAGCCGTAGCGGTAGCTAAGAATGGTCTACCTAGGATAAGGAGCAACTCAAAATCTTCATCCATATCTAATATCACAAAATCAACTGGAAAAATGAATTTACCCACTTGGACCAATGCATCCTTAAATATACCTCTAGGATACGTCACAGATCTATCAGCTAATTGCAAACTCATGCGTGTAGGCTTAGGTTTCCCTAATCCTAGTTTCTTGAAAAATTTATAAGGCATTAAATTGATGCTAGCACCCAAATCAGCTAAAGCTTTGTCAATTAACAGATTACCAATATGACAAGGAATTGTAAAACTTCCTAGGTCTTTTAGCTTCTTGGGCAACTTGTTTTGCATGATCGCTGAACACTTTTCATCCAAGATGACTATAGAAAGCTCCTCAAGCTTCCTCTTGTTGGATAACAAATCTTTCAAGAACTTAGCGTACTTCGGCATCTATGATAGGGCATCAACAAGAGGTAAGTTAATATGCAATTGTTTAAAGAGGTCAAGGAACTTACTGAATTGTTGGTCATTGCGATCTTTCTTGAGTCTTTGGGGATATGGGATAGGTGGTTAATATTCCTTCACCTTTGATGACTCTACATCTTCCGTTACTTTCGTCCCCTCCTTGCTCTTGCTAGTCTCCTCACTAACCTTCCTCTTAGCATGCAACTCCTTCCCATTTTGAAGTGTCACTGCCTTAACATGTTCCTTTAGATTAGGTTTTGTATTTCCCGGTAACGTTCCCTGCGGTCTTTCAGAGATTAGCTTCACAAGTTGACCAATTTGGTTCTCAAGGTTGTGATTTGAAGCCTCTTGATTCCTCAGCGAGGATTCAATATTAGATAAGCGAGCCTCATTGCCTTGAATGTATTTTATGAGAAGTTCTTCCACACTGGACTTCTTTTCTTGAGGGAGAGGAGGTGGGAATGGTCTCTGAAATCCAGGCGGGCCAAAGTTGGTCTTCTGCTAGCCTTGGTTTTGGTTTCCCCATGAGAAATTGGGGTGATTCCTCCATCCTGGATTGTAAGTGTTGCTGTAGGGGTTATTTTGTTGCTTAGGTAGATTTCCTAGATAATCTACCTATTTCAGTTGTTCTTGTGCTCCATACCCCTGCATACCAAAATCACTTACATCCTATTGCACTTGTTGAGGGCTAATAGAGAGTGCATCAATCTTCTTACTCAATAGGTCCACCTTGGCTGCCAGAGCAGTGGTCAAGTCCACCTCATAAATTCCTATGGCCTTTTGCTTGGCTCTAGTGGTTTCCCACTGATAATTGTTCATCGCTATTCCTTTAATCAGGTTTTATGCTTACTCAGGTGTCTTTGTGTTCAAAGTACCTCTTGCAGATGCATCAATCATCTGTCTAGTAGATAAATTGAGACCATTGTAGAAGGTCTGAATCTACATCCATAGTGGGAGGCCATGATGTGGGCATCTCCTGAGCAAGTCCTTAAACCGCTCCCAAGTATCATATAGCGTCTCCGCTTCCAATTGAGTAAAACAAGAAATATCATTTCGAAGTTTAACAGTCTTTGCAGGTGGGAAATACTTCTCCAAAAATTTCTCTACCAATTTATTCCAAGTTGTGATTGAATTTCTTGGTAAGGAGTTCAACCACTCTTTTGCACTACCCCTCAAGGAGAAAGGAAATAGCCGCAGTCGGATGGCATCATTCATAGCTCCATTGATTTTAAATGTATCACAAATCTTGAGAAAGCTAGAGATGTAGGCATTAGGATCTTCATCTTGGAGACCGTCAAACTGAACATATTGTTGCACCATTTGTATGATGTTAGGTGCAATTTGGAAGTTATTAGCCGCGACGGTTGGCCTTGCAATACTAGAGTCAACTCCAATAAGTGTAGGCCTTGAATAATCAAACATGGTCTGATTTGCTTCATTCTCGTTGTTAGCCATATATGGTGGATCTTCCTACTTGATGAATTGAGCGTTGGCCTCTTTACCTTCTTCCTTGATTTCAATGATTGACTCGTTGTCTATGATCACCACAATTTGTCTAGGTCGCAATCTCAAATTTTGAAGGGCAGTTCTTTCAATTTCAGGATCGAGTTCTACCAAATCTTCCAGATTGCTTCGGGTCATGCACTACAAGGGCAAGAAATATAAAATCAATTGCAGTTCTAGGTAATAAAAATAAACAATGAAAAAAAAAAGAAAATAAAGAAAAAATGGTCAAAGTAATAAAGAAACTAGCGTTCTTAATATCGAAAATCCCCGGCAACGGTGCCAAAAACTTGATATAAGGCAAGTGCACCTATCAATTTTAATATAGTGGATGTGAGTCCGAGTTGATCCCTTAGAGATTTCGAGTACTAATATTAACCTTAGCTCTATTATCTAATCGGAAAATTGTGATGAGTTGAATAAATTAAAAATACTAAAATTAACAAACTAAACTAATTATGAGACTTGATTAAGCAAATTAGAAAACAATAAAACTACGAACGACTTCAAGAAATTAATAACGTATTTTGGAATTATTTCCCTTAGTATTTAACATGTGACCGCTTAAAATATATTCAATTCAGTTTCTATTATTCTTTACCAGAGGGATTCACAATTAAAGCTAATACCTTTCTCAAGCATATTAACCTTAATCCTAAATTATTTACCGAAATCTCTTCACTTAGTAATATAACTTAGAATTGCATTAATGTATAATGAATTCCCACACAAACAATCAACTTTCCGAAAGAAACACGTATCTTATCTCTAAGTATACATGTAATTCTCTCCAATTATGCTAAGATCTAATTACACATGCAATTTCTCATTTAACATGCATAATATCATATATTGATACTCTAGAAATATCAATTAATAATTAAACAACATAATTGAATCAAGAAAAGATAGAAACTTTATTGAAAATTATAAATTAACCCGAAAGTCACATGAAACCCTAGGTTCCATAATCTTAAATACTCGAATTATAAGCTATCATAATGAATCTAAAAACGAGTTCCATCAAAAACATAAAATAAAACATGAAAAACCCTTTTAATTGTTGAACAATCTCTCTAATCTTGAAGTCGGTGTTGCTTTCGCCTTTTTCTTCTCCTTCTCCTCAAGTCTCTTCTCTTTTCTCATGTCTCGTTCGTTTTTTCTAATGTCTCTCCTGTCTTGAAACCCTCATATGTCCTTTTATATATGTATTACAAGGATTCTGTTTTCGTCACCAAACACGGCCTGGGATATGGCCGTGTCCTCAGGTCGTGTAACTTTTTACACCTAGCAAATTTTTCTAAATGAACACAGCCTGAATAATAGAAACTGAATTGAATATATTTTAAGCGGTCACATGTTAAACACTAGGGGACATAATTCCTAAATATGTTATTAATTTCTTGAAGTCGATCGTAGTTTTATTGCTTTCTAATTTGCTTAATCAAGTCTCATAATTAGTTTAGTTTGTTAATTTCAGTATTTTTAATTTATTCAGCTCATCATAATTTTCCGGTTAGATAATAGAGCAAAGGTTAATATTAGTACTCGAAATCTCTGAAGGATCAACTCGGACTCACATCCCTATATTAAAATTGATAGGTGCACTTGCCTTATATCAAGTTTTTGGCGCCGTTGCAGGGGATTTTCGATATTAAGAATGCTAGTTGCTTTATTACTTTGACCCTTTTTTCTTTATTTTCTTTTGTTTTCATTGCTTATTTTTATTACCTAGAACTGCAATTGATTTTATATTTCTTGCCCTTCAAAAGGGGTTTTTCATTCGCCTTTTTCTTCTCCTTCTCCTCAAGTCTCTTCTCTTCTCTCGTATCTCGTTCGTTTATTCTAATGTCTCTCCTCTTCATGGGTAGCTAACTCTTTCATTTTAAGAAATTTTTTCATTTTGTCCTGGTGGATATGAAGTTTATCCACACTTTCTAAGTTATATTACTAAGTGAAGAGATTCCGATAAATAATTTAGGATTAGGGTTAATATGCTTGAGAAAGATATTAGCTTTAATTGTGAATTCCTCCAGAACTTGATATCAGGCAAGTGCACCTATCAATTTTAATATAGCGGATGTGAGTCCGAGTCGATCCCTTAGAGATTTCGGGTACTAATATTAACCTTAGCTCTATTATCTAACCGGAAAATTGTGATAAATTGAATGAATTAAAAATACTGAAATTAACCATCTAAACTAATTATGAGACTTAATTAAGCAAATTAGAAAGCAATAAAACTACGAACGACTTCAAGAAATTAATAACGTATTTAGGAATTATTTCCCCTAGTGTTTAACATGTGACTGTTTAAAATATATTCAATTCAGTTTATATTATTCTTGACTGGAGAGATTCACAATTAAAGCTAATATCTTTCTCAAGCATATTAACCCTAATCCTAAATTATTTATCGGAATCTCTTTACTTAGTAATATAACTTAGAATTACATTAATGTATAATGAATTCCCACAAAAATAATTAATTTTCCAAAAGAAACATATATGTTATCTCTAAGTATACATGTAATTCTCTCCAATTATGCTTAGATCTAATTACACATGCAATTTCTCAATCATCATGCATAATATCATAAATTGATACTCTAGAATTATCAATCCACAATTAAACAACATAATAGAATTAAGAAAACACAGAAACTTTATTGAAAATTATAATTCAACCCAAAAGTCACGTGAAACCCTAAGTTTCATAATCCTAAATACACGAATTCTAAGCTATCATAATGAATCTAAAAACGGGTTCCATCAAAAACATAGAATAAAACATGGAAAACCCCTTTAATTGATGAACAATCTCTCTAATCTTGAAGTCAGTGTTGCTTTCACCTTTTTCTTCTCCTTCTCCTCAAGTCTCTTCTCTTCTCTCGTGTCTCGTTCGTTTTTTCTAATGTCTCTCCTGTCTTGAAACCCTCATATGTCCTTTTATATATGTATTACAAGGATTCTGTTTTCGTCACCAGACACGGCCTAGGACATGGCCGTGTCCCCAGGTCGGGTAACTTTCTATACCTGGCAAATTTTTTTAGATGGACACAGCCTGGGGACATGGCCATGTCCCAGACTGTGTAACTTCATAACTTCTTCATTTGAACTCCGATTTGAGTGAAACTTGATTCCTTTTCTTCGTTTTCGATCCTAGAACGCGCTCAAACCTTGAAATCAAAATTTTACTTAATTAAGCATCAATTTCTTTAAAGAAAACCAAAAATGTAAGGAAAATACTATAAAATTACCATGTGAAATATGTTTAAAATCAGAGTTATCACTTTCTCTATGGGATAAATGTGGGAGCTATTTAAGGACAGAGAGTACTATTGATTACATGTAGATTTGAATATGTAATTTTTATATTAGTCTGACTTTAGACATGTTTTAAACTCTATATCTGTAAACTTTTATACACATAAATTATGTGTTATGTTTTACTATATTATTATTCGTCATGAAATGATATTGCTTAAGCTTGCGCACTCTTGGTAGTTAGTAGTAGTTGTAGCCTTGTGTATTGTATAAAAGGGTCGTCGATTGCAAAAGAACTCAATCTACAATCCTTTGTACGGTATACGGTAACTGCCACGATTAGCCCCCTCAGGTCACGAAATTATGTAACCAACAAGAACTGCCAAGCTTTGGAAACGACTATTAGTAAAACCATTCCTAAGATCATATTTTAGATTTGGACAATTTTTCAAAACCTCGTGCATGCTTGTTTTTTAGTACATTGCCATTCTAATTTCACAAAACACTACTTTTGTCTCGTAAAAATGTAATAAATTACATGTTTGACAACTTTTTCATCTAAAAACTCATATATCCGTATAAAATATCATTTTAGTACTAAATATATGAATAAAATCATATTTGATAAAAAGTACTTGAAAATCAACTAATTTCCTAAATTTTCAAATTTGGCAATTTTTGTTAAATAAAAAATAAAAAGAATCCACCAAGTAAATTTAGGAAAATTTTTTACATAACTTGATAATAAATATTATGAGGAGTCTACAGAAAAAGTTTTAGCTTAAAATAATGACATTTGCCCTTTTGATTGAAAATATGCTTAAAATGATCCATTTCTTAAGAGCGAAATATAAAACTTGCCTATTTTGAAAAATTAATATTTTTCCATGAGGGTATACCAAAAATAACCTAGGAATAAAATTTTTCATGATTTTTCAAGTTGATTTACTATATTTAAAAAATTATTTAAACCAAGTAAAAATTAAAACTCATCGTTGCTATAATCTCTAGCTAGCATGCACCACCAAGACCTTATTGATCCACCTAGGCATTCCTTTTGGAGCTTAGTGATGGTGGCCACTCATTCCTAGGTGGTCCTTCGCCTCAAGTTCTGTGTACGCTTATATTTTGTGCTATTTTTCGATTATTTTCCTCTAATTTCTAAATAATCTAAATGAGATAGAACGAAATTTGGTCAAAAATTGTAAATGAAGATGGTTTAAGCTATTTATGGATGCTTGAGTTGGATTAATGATGGACAAGTGTCATGCGTGTCTCTAAAACCATATGCAAAAACCACTTATTCCCCTTGTTTTGCCTTTGAAAACCATGTGCATGCATGGTTTTGGTTTTTAAATTCATGTGAAACTCTTGGTTTTGATAAAACTACCTTAATTATTTTATTTATTTATTTACTTGATTATTTTATGTTTTCTCCATATAAATGCAATCTTCTACAATGGAGTTCTAAGTTTGTATACGGCTTTATTCTATATTATAATTATTTTTTATTTATACGTTTGTAATATATAAATTATATTTACCATGCATATATCACTTTAAATAATATTTTGAGCACAGTCATGAGCTTCACTTTTTAAATAACTTTCAATTCTTGTTAACCTAAGACACTATTTCATTGCTTCATAGATACGTATTATTTTAGCGACTTGATGTCACAAAATAATTTCTTCTAAATTTTGTAGCTTAGTTATAAAATCTCACTTGATTCAGTTAGCATCAATTGATACCTTAGTTTCGGGAGTTCGGAACCCAGGGTATGGCATGCGATATTGCCTATCCTTTGTCATAGGACATTGAGTCTTGTTAAGATTTATGCCACACAACATTGGCAAGAATCTTCTTTTTGAAATTTGCATAATAAACCTATTTAGAACTTTGTCTATGTATGCATTCTAGCTTAGGTCGATGAGCCTTTTAGATCTATCCTTATAGATCTTAAAGCCTAGGATATAGGCGGCCTCGCCTAAGTCTTCCATCAAGAAACACTTCCCTAACCAAGACTTGACAATTTACAAGGTGGGAATATCGTTTCCAATGAGTAATATGTTATCTACATACAACACTAGAAATACAATTGCACTCCCACTAATTTTCTGATAAACACAAGGTTCATCTTCATCTTTAATGAATCTAAACCCTTTGATTGCTTCATCGAAACGAGGATTCTAAATCTAAGATGCTTGCTTCAATCCATAAATGGATCTTTGAAACTTACAAACCGTTGTAAAATGCTCAATATGAACAAAACCCTTAGGCTATGTCATATACACATCCTCAAGTAAGTTTCCATTTGGAAACATTGTTTTGACATCCATTTTCCAAATCTTATAATCATTACATGTGGCTATAACAATAAGGATCTTACTGGATTTAAGCATGGCAATTGGTGAAAAGCTTTCATCATAGTCTACACTATGAGTTTGTTTGAAACCCTTAGCGACTAGTCGTGCTTTAAAGGTATGTATGTTGCCATCCATGTCAGTTTTCTTCTTGAAACCCATTTGCACCTAATGGTCTTACTACCCTCAAGTAGATCAATCAAAGTCCATACTTTATTGTCATATATAGATTGCATTTCATATTTCATGGCTTCCAGCCATTTCTCAAAGCTTGGACATAGCATGGCCTATTGATAGGTAGTGGACTCATTTTGATCCATGAATAACACATCATGACTATCTATTATGAGAAATCCATATCTCTCATGTTCATGTCATACCCTACCAGACCTATGTGGGCTTTGTATTACTTGTGGAGGCTTAACAACTAACTATGAGTCTTGTTAAGTTTCCACTAGCAATTTAATGCTATGTTATGGATCTTGTACTTCTTCCAGATGTACTTTGCTCTCACTAATCCTTTTACAAATAAACTCCTTTTCCAAAAACATGCCATTTTGAGCAACAAACACTTTGCTCTTAAAGGGATTATAGAAATAATATCCTTTAATTTCTTTTGGATACCCTACAAAAAGGCATTTGTTAGATTTAGGTCTTAATTTGTTTGAGATTTGACGTTTTACATAAGCCTCACAACCTCAAATCTTGAGAAAAGACAAACTAGGTCTCTTCCTAATCAATATCTCATATGGCTTCTTCTCAACTGCTTTACAAGGGATACAGTTTAATGTGAACGTAGTTGTTTCTAAGGTGAAGCCCTAAAAGGATGAAAGAAAATCTATTTGAATCATCATAGATCAAACCATATCTAATAAGGTATTCCTCCCTTCAAATACACCATTCCATTGTGGTGTTCCAAGTGGAGTTAATTGTGAAATAATCCCACAATTTCTAAGATGATCAATAAACTCTTTGCTTAGATATTCACCACCTCGATCTTATCGAAGTGCCTTGATCGTTATGCTAAGCCGATTTTGTACTTCAATTTGAAAAGTTTTGAACATTTCAATCGATTGAAATTTATGCCTCATCAAATAGACATACTCGTATCTACTAAAATCATCGGTAAATGTGATGAAGTACTAATAACCTCCTTTAGCAGTGATGCTTAATGGATCGCATGCATCAATATGTATTAGTCCCAATAAATTAGTTGCCCTTTCATTGTGTCTAGTAAAAGGGTCCTTAATCATCTTGCTTAATAAACAAAACTTGCACACATCAAATGATTCAAAATCAAATGAGTGTAAAAGTCCATCTTTGTGGAACATTGATATGCGATTCTCATTTATATGGCCAAGGCGACAATGCCATAGGTAGGTAATGTTTAAATCATTTGACTTAAATCTCTTAGTAGTTATGTTATAGATAGATCCGCTATTAGGCTTAAGGTTTAGAACATAAAGACCATCATGTAAATTAGCATTTACACAAAACATGTCTTTATAATAAATGAGAAACCATCATTTTCTAAACATGAAATTGAAATAATATTCCCACTTAAAGTAGGAACATAAAAGTAATTGTTTCGAACAAACAAAAGCCCAAAATCAACTCATAAGTCCCTACTATTAAAGCAGCAACTTTTGCTCCATTGCCCAATCATAAGTCGATTTTGCCCCTTTTCAACTCTATACTCTTATTGAGACCTTGCACATTTGTTCAAATGTAAGATCTACATCTGGTATCCAATACCTATGAAGTAGAAGTAGATAAATCGATTTCTATAACATAAATACCTAAAGTAGTAGTCTCACTACTCTTATTTTTCTTTAGATCTTCCAAGTAAAGTTTGCAACACCTCTTCTAACGACTAAGCTCATTGTAGAAGAAATAAACTCCTTCCTTAGGAGGTTTTGCCTTTGGCTTGGGCTTGGGCTTGGACTTAGTCTTTGAATTATTTATTGCCTTTCTTCTTCATCCCATTCCCTTTCTGAATCATTAAAGCACTGATGGGCTTCTTTTTAATGCTTTACTCAGTGGTTTTCAACATTGCATGCAATTTAGAAATTGATTTCTCCATATTATTCATTTTATAGTTCATGAAAAACTGGTCCTAACTATCAAGTAATGAATTTAAGATCAAATATGTTGCTAACTCTTAAGTTATGGGAAATCTAAACCTTTCAAGATGATCAATGTAGCCTTTCATTTTTGAAACATGGGCACTCACTGACCCTCCCTCAACCATTTTGTAAGAATGCAAGGCTTTGGTAGTCTCATACCTTTCTTATCTAGCTTGCCATCAGAACATTTCCTTGAGATGGGTGACCATCTCATAAGCTTCCATATGCTCTAAATCCTTCTAAAGTTTTAGGCTCATGCTAGCAAGCATCAAGCATCCTACATCAAGAGTCATCAAAATGCTTCATATAAGCATCATTCTAAGCTCTTGAAGCAGTGGCTGAAGGTTCCTCAAGAATGGGCTAATCAAGGACATAAAGCCTCCTTTCTTTCTTGAGAACAATTCTCAAGTTTCTAAACTAGTCGAGGAAGTTGGTTCCAATCAACTTGTCCTTCTCAAGGACAGATCGCAATGATAATGTGGAGGTGTTGTTTGTAGCCATTAATCTACAATTAAGTATGCAAGGTTCATTATTTAGAGGCATTATTTTAAAAGTTCCTACTAAACCAATAACCCTCAATATTAATGTAGCTAGATTCAATTATTGCATTTTAGTAGGCTAAGATCCATATTTTACCTAACTTTAAGTCAACTTCAGCATGACACTTAAAGTTATGTTATTTAAGTAGGTAACTCTTTACCAATTACATCACACATAACTCTTAGATACTTTATGAGATTTTGACATCATATGTCTCGACATGTTTCAATCCCATCTAATGCCTTAGATACTTTATGAGATTTTGACATCATATGTCTCGACATGTTTCAATCCCATCTAATGCCTTAGATGCAAAACCGTTTTGATAACCTAATTTAGTTCAACCATATTAAACTCATCAATAGCACCATTACTCATCTTGCCTTATTAAGATAACCTAATATACTCTACTTTGGCAATCTTACATTTTGATGATCGAAGTCTTGACAAGTGTTTAATTATGGGTGACATTTGACTTAAAATTTGTTGAGGATTTTAATTACTAATATTCCGTTTTATTACCATATTTTAATGGATAAAAATCCTTGATTGTTGCATTGTAGTACCACATATATATATACATGTATGATCATTCACGATATATTATACTCATAAAAGAAATAAAATAAACGTATCATAGCATAACCCTTAAACTATAATGATCTTCATAAGCTAATATGAAGTTCAATAGTCAACCATAGGTATATATCCATCTTTATGAACATGAGATGAGAATCATTCTTGTATCTTGGTCACAACCATTGCTTTTCCACCACCATGGACTAGGAATAACCTTGTTAACATCTCAATGTTATCATTACAATAATGAAAATATGATACATAAAATCCTATTATGCAACAAAACAAAAACGACATGCAAGATGTATTTATGAAATTACAAGCCATTAAATGAAAAAATAAAAGATAAAAAACAAAACCTACCAATCATACAGGTCATAGGGGCCATGCTATGGACCATGCATACAATACATATTATACATATATCATGCATATAACATAAATCACATTTGTAACATGCATATATAATATCAACGTTCCATATTAACCATTTTTAATTGTTAGACTATGAATAATTAGCATGATGGTTTTCAAAAGACGTTTTACACTTGCATCGGTATGATAGTTTCTTGAATCTTATCACATATGATTGCTAAACGTTAGATCTATTTAATGATTCAACAATCCGTGTTTAATAATATTAAACATAATAAATCTACAGTAATCTATAGTAATTTGATTACATAAGATTTATTCGATCCCATAACACAGATTATTATGTCAACATTTAACCACATTAAACACAATTAATTCGTTGTAATCTGATTACATTTGATCCATTCCACAATTAAACAATCTGCCATATATATATATATATATATATATCATTGACTCATATTGATTACTCATGCAAATTCATTCGCATCATATATACAAAAATTAGTTTAACAATTAAACAATCCGCAATAGGTATTAATTCTTATTAATCATCAAACCTATGTTCATATATATCATGCATACATATAACATACAAAATCAACTTAATTGAAACTTCATGGGGCTCTAATATCACTATTAGGATTTAAGGATTCAAAAAACTCTTTTGAAGTGGAATTTTATTTGATTTTTTAACAAAACCCCCAAAAATGCTAGTGAGTCCATGCGGTAAATTCAATTGATATGAGAGAAGTTCTTTTATCATATACGAATCTAGGTCGCAATGGTGATGCAAATTTGTAGGCACTACGATCTTGCGAGCCTGCTCTACAGTATTAACACTCAAATGAACATGCCAAAACAAATTGCAGTGTGGTAGCTATAACGACCCAACAGTATCGTTGTCGTGATAGGTCGCCGTGTACCGTATAAAGGTCTATTATTAACCCCCTTACTGATCATAGGCCTTTCATACGACACACAAGGCTCCTTCCACTCTACATTACTACTAGGCCCATAGATTAATAATATAGAGCAAATTAAACTAAAATTTCTTTTATGTTATAATTTAACTAATTGTGTGGGCTCGTGAGACCCACACCAAAATAATATTACAAAAAAATGCAGTTCATAACGGAACTGCATAAAATCTAAGTTATGCATAAATACATAAAAGTATCTAAATATCTATAATCTATTACAAAATATCCTCTTCACTCTCTGATCGCTCCAACCCGTCTCTACTCGAGACTTACCACGGGCATGCCTCGGCCCGGATTGACGAAGAGGTTCTCTTGCACCAACAAAAATCTATAGGGGAGTAAGCTTACGCTTAGTGAGATAAATGCCCTCATCAGTACCACATAGCAGAAATTTATTATATGTACAATCATATGAATGCATGAACAACCAGTATGCCAAACAACGCATGCAGTGACCTAGGAACCGCATACGACTCAGAATTACGCCCCCTGAAGTCGGGGTTTGGAGATAANTGGCCTGCGCCTTGATTTTTAGTATAATTAAATTGTACTTAAAACATGCGACTGCCTAAAATAATTTCTATTGAAATAAGCTAAACTAAAACGATTGACTCTAAAATAATTTACTTTCTAAAAAAAATGTAAAAAATCTTTTTAATTTTTCTTTTTGTCATCATTTTCATTCATTTTTTTTATTTTCATCATTTGTCAATTTTTATTATTTTTATCTTTTATTAAAAATTTATTATTATTTTTTTATATTAATATTTTATTTTTGAATTAGAACCCTTTTTTGTAAAATAAAAATTAGGACTACAGAGGGGCAAAAATTAAGTGTCTACAGTTGCCCCTCTTTGTGGTGAAGTTTGAGTAAAACTTTGCCACAAAGACAAAAGAGACACTATTTTTGCCTCAGAACGACTCTATTCTAAGGAACATTAAGACATTTAACAAAGATAAGTTTGGAATAAAGAATAGTGAGGGTAGTGCCCTTGTGGGTTGGCAAAAATCCTTAAAAAGAATAATGAGAACTTGGTCGTGCTCCCTAATGAGCTAACTAACCAAGGCGATCAAAGCACTCTTTGAGCTAGCTAAGACCTAAAGATAAAGAAACTTGGTCGCGCCCTAATGAGCTGACTAACCAAGGTGGTCAAAGCATCCTTTGAGCTGGCTATTACCTAAAATGGAGGAAACTTGGTCATGTCCTATAAGCCGACTAACCAAGGCGGTCAAAGCGCTCCTTGAGCTGGCTAAGGCCTAAAGAATGAAGAAACTTAGTCGTGCCCTAATGAGCTGACTAACCAAGGCGGTTAAAGCGTCCTTTGAGTTGGCTAAAACCTAGAAAACAAGGAAAACTTGGTAGTACCCTAATGAGTTGACTAACCAAGGCGGTCAAAGCGCTCCTTGAGCTGGCTAAGACCTAAAGAATAAAGAAACTTGGTCGTGCCCTAAAGAGTTGACTAACCAAGGCGGTTAAAGCGCCCTTTTGAGCTGGTTAAAACCTAAAAAACAAGGAAAACTTGGTAGTGCCTTAATGAGCTGACTAACTAAGGTGGTCAAAGCGCCCTTTGAGCTAGCTAAGACCTAAAAAACAAGGAAAACTTGGTAGTGCCCTAATGAGCTGACTAACCAAGACGGTCAAAGCTCCCTTTGAGCTGGTTAAGACCTAAAAAACAAGAAAAACTTGGTCGTGTCCTAAAGAGCTGACTAACCAAGGCGGTTAAAGTACCCTTTTGAGCTGGCTAAAACCTAAAAAACAAGGAAAACTTGATAGTGCCATAATGAACTGACTAACCAAGGCAGTCAAAGCGCCCTTTGAGCTGGCTAAGACTTAAAGATGAAGGAACTTGGTCGTGCCCTAATAAGCTGACTAACCAAGGTGGTTAAAGCACTCTTTGAGCTGGCTAAGACCTAAAAATGAGGAAACATGGTCGTGCCCTAATGAGTTGACTAACCAAGATGGTCAAAGCACCCTTTGAGTTGGCTTAGACCTGAAGAATGAGGAAACTTGGTCGTGCCCTGATGAGCTGACTAACTAAGGCAATCAAAGCGCCCTTTAAGTTGGCTAAGACCTGAAGAATAAAGGAACTTGGTCATACCCTAATGAGCTAACTAACCAAGGCGGTTAAAGCGCTCTTTGAGCTGGCTAAGACCTAAAGAATGAGGAAACTTAGTCGTACCCTAATAAGTTGACTAACCAAGGCGGTTAAAGCACCCTTTGAGCTGGCTAAGACTTGAAGAATGAGGAAACTTGGTCATGCCCTGATGAGCTGACTAACCAAGGCGGTCAAAGCACCCTTTGAACTGGCTAAGACCTGAAGAATAAAGGAAACTTGGTTGTACCCTAATGAGCTAACTAACTAAAGTGGTCGAAGCACCCTTTGAGCTGGTTAAGACCTAAAGATAAAGAAACTCGAATTAGGATAGCGCTTCTTAAGCTTGCTAAATCCTTAAGAGATTATAAGTTGGGTCAAACGACTAAGAGTCTAAGAAACTCTAGATTAGGGCTATTCTCACGAGCTAGCTGACTCACTAAGAGATTATAAATTATGACTATGCTCTAAGAACTAGCCATCCTAATAATTAATTGCTTTTGGAAAACAAGCTGTTATCCTTAAGGGGAAACCAATTGTCAATGTAACGTTTTATCAAGCTTAGGACTACTTACCTGGTTTCAGTGATAGTTCCCAAGTAGTCCAATGTCTTATTGAGTAGTTCGATTAGAACCAACGATTCTGACCCTCACCATTGCCTTTTCTTGTCCTTGCTCTTCTTCTTCTTTTTTGTTTTGTCTCTTTCTAACCCCCCCTTTTTTTTAAGCCTGAAATGAATGTAAAACATGTTCATTTCTCGAACGAAGATGTCCTGTGTTGAATTTCCAGTCCAAACATCAGCTTTTCATGTAAACATCTGCTCTCAAGCGAGTTTTTACTTATGTGCCACACATTACTCTTTCTAAACATGGCCCTATCTTGAAAAATAGGAACCAAGTCTCCCTTTCTTAGGGGGTTAACCACAATAATGTATTAAAAGAATTTTCATCAATAGGCATCGCTTCAAGTTAAGTGTTTATTTTTTCTGGTGCTTCTTGTGTGTAAGGTTTACTTGGATAAAGGATAGAGCGAGAAATGAGTTCTTTTAGTAGAACGAGAAAGGGGCTAAGGATATTTATCCAATGCTAACGACTACTAGGAATACCTACTTTGGATGTAGAAAAATGAAAATGAGACCACAGTAATAGTAAGATCGTTTGCATTTCATAATCTGAACAAAAATTTCATTAATGTTCAAGGATAGTACATCTTCTATGCAACAGCGTTTACTGGGTCCTTCAAGTCCAGCCCATCCATTTGAGACAAGATAACAGCTCCCCCAGGCAATACTTTCTTCACAATGTAAGGCCCTTTATAGTTTGGAGCAAACTTCCCTCTTGAATCAGTTGTGTTAGGTAACATCTTCCTCAGTACCATATCTCCTTGCTCAAAACTTCGGGGTCATACTTTTTTGTTGAAAGCCCTGGCCATTCGTTGCTGATAGCAGATGTTGTGGCACAAAGCTGCCAGCCTCTTTTCATCAATTAGATTCAACTGCTCAATACACTTCTTTATCCAATCAGCCTCATCTAACTGAGTTTCCAACAATATTATGAGAGATGGGATCTCGACCTCCACTGGTAGTACAGCCTCCATTTTGTATACCAACGATTAGGGGGTCGCCCCTATTGATGTTCTAATAGACGTTTGATAGGCCATGAGTACAAATGGTAACATCTCATGCCAATCTCTATGCATAATGGCCATCTTCTCAATAATTCTTTTGATGTTCTTATTAGCCGCTTCTACAGCTCCATTCATTTGGGGCTGATAAGGAGTAGAATTTCTATGAATGATCTTGAAGTGTCAGCATAACTCTGATATCAATTTGTTATTCAGGTTCGTATCATTATCAGTAATAATTGTCTTTAGTGTTCCATACCGAGCTAGTATGTCTCTCTTCATGAACTTGACTACTACTCCCTTCGTCACACTAGTGTAGGAGGAGGCTTCAACCCACTTAGTGAAATAATCAATAGCTACCAATATAAATCAATGCCTGTTAGACACTTTTGGAGTGATTGGGCCAATAATATCTATTCCCCACATAGAAAAAGGCCATGGTGCTAATAGTATATGCAATTCTTGAGGTAGAGCGTTTATCTTGTTCGCATAGATTTGGTACAAATGGCAGCATCTAACATATTCAATACAATCCGCTTCTATAGTTAACCAGTAATATCCCATCCTCATGATTTTCTTGGCAAGCATATAACCATCCATGTGGGGACCACATACTCTCTCGTACACTTCTTTCATTAAAATCTCTACCTCTTTCCCATCTACACAACGTAAAAGCATACTATCAAACGATCGTTGGTACAGTGTAGAATCGCCTACCAAGTACTGAGTCACTAATCTTCTAATTAATTTTTTGTCCTTCTTCTCTGCTTCTTCGGGGTACGTACCATGCTGTAGAAATATTTTGATATCATGATACCAAGGCTTTTTGTCACATGAACTTTCCATTGCCAAACAAAAAGCGAGCTTTTCTTCAATTTCAATTTTAAGTGGTTGAATCTCCACTCCTCTCGATATCTAAATTATTGATGCCAAAGTAGCAAGAGCATCAGCAAATTGGTTTTGAACCCTTGGTACGTATACGAATGTAATTTTTTCGAATTTGGTTATCAACTCGGCTAGGTGATGGCAGTAAGGTACTAATTTGGGGTCTTTTATCTTATACTCACCTTGAGCTTGGCCTATGATCAATGAAGAATCTCTATATACCTATAATTCCCATATCTCCTTAAACAATGTGACTTTGAGTCCCAAAATATACGCCTTGTATTCTGCAATATTATTGGTATATGGGAAAGCTTGTCTCACAGCCATTGGAAATTGTGTACCTTCAGGTGATACCAGAATTGCCCCGACTCCACATCCAAACACATTAGCTGCTCCGTCGAAGAACATTTTCCACCTTGAAGATTTTTCGACTACTCCATAATTAGAATCATTTCCCGTTACTAGGATACTTTCATCAGGAAACTCAACTCATGCTTCTTGAGGGTTATCCTCAGAAGGATTCTTCGCTAATTGATCCGCCAAAGCTTGCCCCTTGACTGAACTTTGGCTCACATACTTAATGTCCAATTCTGTCAGCAACATCTATCACTTTGAAACTTTACCAATGAGAGCCGGTTTTTTAGCTAAGTATTTCAAAGGATCGTATTGTGTTATCAACTCAATTTGATAATAAAGTGTATATTGTCTAAGCCGATGCATGACCTAGACCAATGCACAACAGGTTCTTTTGGCTTCTAAGTATTTTTGCTCCCCTTCTGTGAACTTCTTGCTTAGATAGTAAATGACTCGCTGTTTCCCTTCTTCATCCTTCTGGCTAAGCACGAATCCCATGGATTCAGGCATTATGGTCAGGTACAAAAACAATGGCTTTCTAGGTTTAGGAGCTACTAACACTGGAGGTTTCATGAGGTATTCTATGATTTTAGTGAAAGCCTCTTCACATTCCTCATTCCAGCTAATCTTCACATTCTTCTTTAATAGGTTAAAAAGAGGGCTGCATTTGTCTGTTAATTGTGATATGAATCGGGCTATGTAATTCAAATGACCCAGTAATCCTCACACTTCCTTGAGTGTTTGTGGAAGAGGCATGTCAATTATGGCTTTGGCTTTATCACGATTGACTTCAATACCTCTTTGGCTAACTATGAATCCCAATAATTTTCCCGACGTCACACCAAAGGTACATTTCTCTGGATTCAACTTCAAGTGGTATTTCCTCAGTATATCAAATAGCATCCTCAGGTTTTCTAAGTGATCTTCCTCTTCCTTGGATTTTGTAATCATATCATCAACATATGCTTCTATTTCTTTATGCATCATATCATGAAAAATTGCAACCATGGCCATCTGATATGTTGCGCCTGCATTCTTAAGCCCAAACGACATCACCTCGTAGCAAAATGTTCCCTAAGTCGTAATGAAAGTCGTCTTTATCTTATCTTCTTCGAGCATTCGAATCTGATTATATCCCGAAAAACCATCCATGAAAGAGAATAGATGATTTCCGACCATGTTATCTACTAAGACATCAATGTGAGGCAATGAAAAATTATCTTTAAGCGTTACCTGGTTGAGATCTCAAAAGTCTACACACACTTTGACTTTCCCATTTTTCTTCATTACTGGAACAATATTAGCTACCCATTCTGAGTAATCCAACACTTCAATCAATCCAACTTCCAATAGTTTCTTCACTTCTTCTTTAATTTTCAGCAAGACGTCAAGTCGAAATCTCCTTAACATTTGCCTTTTTGGTTTGACATCTTCTTATGTGGGTAAATGGTAGACTACAATCGATGGGTCCAACCCAAGCATATCTTCATATGACCAAGCGAACACGTCTTGATATTCGACTAATAATGTAATCATTTTTGTTTTTTGTTTCTCTTTTAAACTTGCCCCAATTTTTAGATTCTTAGGATTTTCTTTGTTCCCTACATTAATTGTCTCAATCGGTTCATCAATAGTAATTTTACCCAGTTCATGTTTTTGCCATTCCTCTTGTATATTACTGTGGTCATCGACATCACTCTCGATGACTAACCCAGTAGGGCCGAAAGCGATATCGATATTCTCATTTTCTACTTGCATAAGGTATTCTTGGTTTTCGCTTGGTTCATTGGATCTGAATGAGAATACATAAAGAAAAGTGTATGTAAGCAAAAGAGAACTAAAACACAATAGGAAAGAAACGAACTAAGATTTCGTTGAATAAATGGAAGTGGATCTCAAATGAGATAAAGGCCTAACTAATTTTGAATGAAAGGTTTGATGATACATTTGAAACGATGACTATTGAAAATAAAAAATTCAGAAAATACTAACTATGGGTCACCCCTTTACCCTAAGGAAGACCTATTGCCATTCGACAGGATGGAGAACCAGCTATTCAAATGATGCTAGAACTTATGTGGGGAGTTGGTTGATCCTTCTTTGCTAAATTCTTAGGCTTAAGTCTCCTCCCGTATGAATGTCTTAGCTAGCGATGGAAAGGTCATCGAGGCATGGTATAATCTGTTACCTCTCTTGCCCTTTGCTTGTTGCTTTTGGAATTCTTTTGCAGGGGTAGAATTGTAACCTAGACCATAGGTGCCGATCTGGCCTTCCTTGAATTCTATTCTTCTATCATCTTGTTTATTGGGATCGGTAATCATGCTCACTTCTTCAAACATTTGTAATCCCATCTCTTCTTGTCCCTCACTTCTTATGTAGGGTAAAGCTATTTCCTTATAAATTTCATAATCTTGATCTCCTAGAATTGTAATCACTTGGCCATTTGAGATAAACTTCAACTTTTGGTGCAAGCTCGAGGGTATGGCCCCTGCTGCATGAATCCAAGGTCTTCCCAAGAGTAGATTGAAAGATCTTAGAATGTCCATGACTTGGAATCAAATGGTAAAGTGCTGAGGGCCAATGCTCATAGATAAATCAATTTCCTCTATAATCTCTCTTCTAAAACCATCAAAGGCCCTAACTGTTGTGGAAGAAGGCCTAATTGCAGACGTGTCAATGCCTAGCAAATCCAAGGTAGCGAGTGGGCAGATGTTCAGCAATGACCCGTTGTCAATGAGCACCCCAGTGATGATTATGTCGTTACTTCTTACCATGATAAAGAGTGGCTTTATATGTTTGTTCCCTTCTTCGCCTAATTCTTCAACTGAAAAAGAAATTTGATCCATTGCGAGGACAGAATTAGTAACCAACCCCATCTTCTTAGTTGAAATTTCACAAGGGACCTTCACCTCATTTAAAGTACAAAACAAAGCCTCCCTATGTGGTTCAGATGTGATTAACAAGCTCATCAATAATATTTGTGCAAGAGTCTTACTAAGTTGATCCATGATCTTATATTCACTCGACTTGATCATTTTGGTAAAGGCCGATAGCCCTTCAACGCGTTTGGCCGCTGCCTGATCGTTTGATTCTCCCAATATAACCTTTCTCCCATGCTCCTCTCTTAGGTGGTAAATCTTTCCCGATCAAGTAATGTCCCCTACCAAAGGACTTAGTTTTTCTTGATTTACTAGGTGATAGCTAAATGGAGCATCCTTGTAATTTTTTGGTGGCAACGGTACGTGAAATGTACACCTCTTCACTTCTAGAGTCTAGTTGCTAGTATAAAACTCAAAAACCTTAGGCTTCTTATCTGAATCATTGATGTTGACAGCACAGTCATCAAAAATCATACCAATCATCGGCCCGTGGTTAGGTAAGGGATTATTGTTAACGTTAGGAACTCGGGCTTCCACAAAATCTAACTACATTGTCCCTTCATCTATCAAGTCCTGAATCTTGTTCCTCAGTCTCTAGCATGCATCAGTCGAATGCCCTACTTGTCTATAGTGGTATTCACACTTTACTGTGGGGTCAAAGATTCTCGGTTGGTATCGATCGCTAGGCAATTTGTACCGTATCAAATTACCCTTTTGCAACTTCTCGAAGACTTGACTTAAAGGGACCGGTATCTTGATAAATTGTCTATAAGTCCTATTAGTTTGAGCTAGTTTCTGAACTATTGCTCAATAGAAGGAGGATTCGTCCTAAAAGTGACTTAAGCGTTTGGTCTGGCATTTGAATTTACCATACCAATCGTAGATTCTTTAAGCTTGCTGCCAGTTGGTTTAGGACCAGATGATGACACTGGTGGTCTTCTATCTACTAGCTCTTGAAGCATACCGGTAGAGATGGCACTTTCAATCTCGCATCCTACCACTACTACTTCAGCAAAACTGGACAAGGCCTGTCCGATGAGATGGGAGAAGTAAGGCCTTTCCAAGGTGTTAATGAAAGCTGATGTGAGCTCCTTCTCGGTAGTAAGAGTAGAGATTCTTGCAGCTAAGGACCTCCATCTTTGAGCATGTTCTTTGAATGATTCGTTACTCTTCTTCCGTAAGGCAACTAGGTCCATCATAGTTAGGGCTAATTCTACGTTGAATTTATATTGTTCATAAAATGCTCTAGCAAGTTTCTCCCACGTATTTATCTGGTTCAAATCAAGTTGGGCATACCAAGTCAGGGTCGGTCCAGTCAGACTATCTTGGAATGTCTGTACCATGAGTGGATCATATTGAACATATTTACCCATCTTCTTAACGTACAACCTAGTGTGGAGCTTAGGGCAACCTGTCCCGTTATACTTTTCAAATTCTGGTACCTTAAACTTCTCAGGGTATGATCTTATGTCAAACACAGAAAATTTGGTGATCTCTACCTATTCAAATCCATTATACCCTATAAGTGCCTTCATCTTCTCAGTTATCTATTGTGTCAATTTCTTTTCCAGTTCTTTTAAGCTGTTCGTACTAAGCCCTTAATCAACAGGTCTCGGGGCTGCATACGTATCAGGTTCGAAGGTCGAGTTGTCTTTTGGGTAAACTCCTTCTAATTCAAATGGGTTTTTTTGATATTCATGCTCTACTTCAGGAGTGTGTGTATTCTTCCCATAATAGGTCTTAGAGCTTTCTTCATTAGCCGGTGCTATGGCTCTCAGCAAAGCAATGCTGTCTGCTAAGAAGCTCATTTGTTTTACCATCTTTTCTATAGCCCTTTCTATGGAACGGAACCTCAGTTTAGAGGGATCATTGATCTCAGGGTCTCTATCATTTCCTTGTGTAGTGGCCATCCTGGTCTAGGATCGTGTTCTAATCGAACTTCTCTGAAAGACTTGACGTTTAGGAGTTATCTTGAAATTTTACTCGGCTGGCTGAAGATCAACTCAACAAAGGGTTAGTACATATTACATTTTTGTAAGAAAGAGTTGTTAATTGTATAAATACAAGATGCATGTCACACGAATGCAATGGAAAATTAAGAATTAAGAAGAAACCTTTGATGTGGCAAAACCTTACTAACTTCCATTAATTTTTGCAATTGTAAATCCTTACATCTCCCATTCTGTTTTAAAAAAAAAAAACATTCTAAAGAAAATATTAAAAAAGAAACCTAAAATCTAAAATCTAATCTCCTAGTGGCTAGTAGGCTCATCCTGCGTCTTTTTCCTCTTTCGGATCTTAGGAGCCTACTCTTCTTTGCCCTTAGTCCTCTTTAATTATGCTTCCAATGCCTTTATCTTCTGATGATATTCCTTGCAACAATTTTCCAACTCCTGCTCTCTTTTACTCGTTCTCTCGGGTTCAGCTTCAACTTGCACTTCCCTCTTCTCTTTATTGTCTTCCATATCTTTCAACCCTTTTAGCTGGTGATAAAGAAATCCTTTGGTTGTCTGGCTCTTGGCTGCTATCCCCTTAGTGGTAAGGGTGGTCTTTCTTGTGCACCAAAGAGCTCGGATGCTCTGGAGCTTGGCTACTTTGTCAGCCACCATCATGCCAGGGTTATGGAAGTCCAATGAGACAGCTTCTAATAATGGTCTGGGGATCATGTCCTCAATGAGTCCATTAGTTGGGACGTATTCGGTACAGAGGTTAAAGCCGATCAAAAGGACCGCCTTGAAGTCTTCACACCCTCTTATCATTTCCTTGCTTACAAACCACCTGGGTGTTAATAACAACTCTTTCGCTTTCATACTCTGAAAGTATTGGACCTAGTAGCGGCTAGCTATATTTCCTGATAGCTCAATTCTTTCTTCAAAAGATTTGATGAGATCGTATTACTAAGTAAACTCAGCCCAATTGAAATCAAGTTGGTAACTTCTCATGTGGCTAACAAACTAGACTACCAGTAGGACCATATTAATCTTCAGATCTCCTCATTTCTTTCCCTTGAGATAATTCAGTGACTGGATCTGCTCGGTCAGAAGGGCCGGGACATATGATTTCCTTTCAAGGATTGGGTTACAAGTTCCATAATTCTGAAGTGGACTCAGCATCTATTATTAAGGAACAAGATAGTATTGAAGACCACCAATATAAAAGCGTTGACTCGGTACTGGTGCCATGCTTCTAAATTTGCACAAAAAACCTCCCATTTTTCTCTATGCTTCAATTCAGTAGAAAACCAGTCCATGACATCCTCTAATCGAATGGTCTTTCCTTAATTTAGAACCTGGTTTATTTCGATTTTTCTGATTCCCAACAACTTGTTGAAGATCTTTGGGGCTGCAGTTTCCAAGTTTAGGACATAGATATCATCAGTGATCATAGGAGCCTACAACAATTAGGAGTATTCTTCTAAAGATGGGCTTAGTTGATGTAGGCCCATATAGAAACTAGTAGATTTGGGCTCCCATAGGTGGACTAAGGCCCGCACTAGAGTGATGTTCATTAGGATCTTCCGTAGAGAGAGGATGGGCCTAATCCTATTCTTGATAAACTCTTGCTTATTTGGGTTGAAGAGTTGAAACCACGTTTGAAGCAGTTTTTGAGGCCAATGCGGTAAGTGGACATGAATGTCTTCAAAAGGCTCTTGACTTGATCTAGCCATGATTGATAAAAATCAAAATCAAAATTACAATTACAACGTATTCTAAACTTTACATAAAATTATTATAAATTATTTATAAGGAAATATTACAACTATAACTTCACAACTACCCTTATCCATTTAGGTCTACCACATCATAGGTTCTTGCGATTTTTTAAAAGAAAGGTTTTCATGTAATGCAAAAGGGTGGGTTCTAAAGCTTCTCAAGTTTTGTAACCACTACGTTTTTCAAAGCAACAATTATGTGGTTGCATTTGAACTTGAGTGAGGTAATCTGATCGGCCTCGAAAGGTGGTTACCCTAAAATATCCGAAGCTTACACAGTGGCTCTCCTCCTAAAGTCATAAGACGACCTAGTTTTGACCGTATCTACCATGCATTTATGATACAGAAAAATAAAATAAAAATAAAGTAAAACGCCTAAAGCTACCCTTCATAAATAAACTGCAACAAAAAAATGTTAGTAAAACATAAATAAATAAAATAAACAAATACATAAAATAACATACCTAAGTTCCTTTTCTATTATTTTTATTACTTCATCTTTTTATTTTTTTTTTATTTTTTTGAAAAATAATCCTATTTTTGGCAACTTCGAGTAGCTAGCCCTCTAGCATCCCTAATGGAGTCACCAAATTGTCGAGCCTGATTTTTTGGTTTCTTTTATTTAAAATTAATTTCCTATTTCTCGATTAATACTAAACCCTAACCCATTAAATATTAATCCTCGACTAAAGAAATTGAGAAATTCCGGTTTTTTATTGAAAATAATTTTTAGAGTCGCCACCTAACCGAAGTCGAGAAAAGAAAAGAAACAGTAATCAATTGGGTAGATTAATTATGATTTGGCTACCAATCTTTGATTTTAATTTGAATAAAGAAATTAGAGAGTTTTGAATTCGGGGGCCAACCTAATAAACCCTAACGGGTACTACCATCTATTTATCAAAACTAGAATTATTCTTCTAATTATGATATTTTTAAAGAAAAAAATAAATAAATAAAATCAAAAGAAAAAAAAAACCTAAGTTTCTATATATTTTATTATCGCCTTGAAAGTACCTACGTACCCGCTACCAAGATTAGACGATTGTAGTTCTCTCTAAAAACTCTTTAATGTGTTGATTTATTTTAATTTCGAAAACTACCTGAGTTTACCTTTTTAATTTATTTAGTTTTTTTTAAAAAAAAAAATCTAAAGGGTCTTAACTCCTGAGTGTCTTTGTCTTAAAAAAATGCTCTAACAATCCCATCTTTAAAAGGGGTCTTTTGTTAATTTTTATTTTTTAAAATGGTTTTCTTTGTGGTAAATCCTAAAAAAAATCTAATCCAAAACATCCCTAAACTAATACATATACATATTTATATATATACTACTATTAAACAACACTTAAATCAATAAAATGTGCTTAATCTATAATAAAGAAAACTAATACTAACAGAATGTCCTAAACTAACACACACATACACGTATATATATATATATATATATATATTATTCATATATCATGTTATTAACATAAATAATAATATAATATAGTACTAAAAATCTAAAGCATCAAACCTGAATTGCTGTTCGCGACAGTGGCGATGGACAAGGCTTATCGGGATTATGTTGTAGTTGCTATTAGTAAATTGCAATAGTATGCAAGTTCAGTTAGTAGGCAACAATAGATGTGGATGTGGACTGCTATAGTGCTCTGTTGGCGATGAGGATGTGTGTGGCGTGTGGGATCAGTGCTACGTGTGTGTAAGTGGCGAAGTAATTGAGTCCCGTGCCTAGCGGTAGCTATTCGATGTTGATTGCGGAAGAGAAGGTGCAGGCCATACAGAAAGGACGGAGCGTGGTAGTAGCTAATCGATGGAATTTGCTTTGCTACTGCTGTTTGCTGTCGAGGAAGTTACTGTTGGTGGAGGGTTCAAATGAAAGGGGCTGTCCAGGAGCTGTTGTGAGTGGCGTTGCTGTAGTTGCTGTGTGACAATGTGGATGTAACTGCATAGAGTAGTTGGGTCGAATGTTAGCACTATGGATGTCGATGCTACCACATATCGCATGGCGTCAAGCTGATGTATTGTGAGTATGTTGGGGATAAGTTTGGTTAAATGAAGATGCAATTGTCATCAATCCAAGGGGCTCGATAGTAAGATTTATTGGTTTGGGCGTTGGTGGTGTGGAGTGGCGTTCAATTGCCGTTGGCATTAATGGTTTGCTAACATCGGAGTCGCAGTCGTGGTTGGGTTCATCAAAGTGAGCGAATACTGTCGTTTGGAGCAGCGTTGGATCAGTTGAGAATTGGTCGGAGCATGGAGCTTATGTCTGCTATGTTATAGTAGCCGTGCTTTAGCGTACAAGCATTAGTTTATGAGTAATGGAGTGATGTGATCGGGATTGGACTGTGTAGATGGACCAAGGATCCTTCTTCTTTTAGGAGTTTTTGTATTTATAAAAGCTAAATAAGATCATATCAAATCATATCTATTGTATCTAATTAAATTATTAAACTAGATCTAAATTAATTCAAATCCGATTTAATAAAATCAAACTAGATTCAAATGATTTTAAATCAAATATGAATCCTGTTTATTCATCTCGCTTTTATAAAAAATAGAAAAATAAACGACATAGGTAAGTAGCGAGACTCGAATCAAAGACCTCAAATTAAATCAAATCTGATACTTCAATACTTATGCGTTAAGCCATTGACCTGCACCTTGATTTTTAGTATAACTAAATTGTACTTAAAACTTATAACTACCTAAAATAATTTTTTTTGAACTAAGCTAAACTAAAACGATTGACTCTAAAATAATTTACTTCCTAAAAAAAAATGTAAAAAATCTTTTTAATTTTTCTTTTTCTCATCATTTTCATTCTTTTTTTTTTATTTTCATCATTTGTCAATTTTTATTATTTTTATCTTTTATTAAAAAAAATTTTATTATTTTTTTTATTTTAATATTTTATTTTTGAATTAGGACCCTTTTTTGTAAACTAAAAATTAGGACTACAGGGGAGCAAAAATTAGGTATCTATAATATGTATTCTAAAAAAAATACATAATACATACTCTTTCCGTATAATATGCCTATGTACATACATGTATACATACATATCTTTATACATACATACATATTTCAATTTAAGTACTTATGCATATATACATGTAATAGTAATGTTATATTTATAAAAATACCATACAAATACTACATTTATACTTATATGATATAACGATGTCATTGCATCCTTAGACTTGAAATCACCATAAATTCCAATATGAGGAACATTATGATTCAACTTATGACATTAATCCATGTAGTGATCTCATAGCGGGTCGATCTAGTGCATAATTTTCTAACACGTACCTATGAGTTTGATTTTTATCTCTATACAAATAAACATCCTATGATTATCAATTAAACCTCATACTAGATTTAATTCATTATTGTTCCCACAATAACAAGTATCTAGTGACATTCAAAATAACTATATAATTATTTAAGGATATTATTATAAAGTAAACATGTAAATAATATAATAATAAATATGTCTTAATTCATAAAATATAATAATGACAATATCCAATAATTAGCCTAAGGCACAATTACTAACACTCGGTAACTAAGGTGCTGAGCAATATTGTTGGGCGAAATTCTTCTACCAATAGTGTACATGATGCAAGTCAAAAACGTTTTATTTTGGAAGGCTTCCTTGTAACCTTAGGTCTAAGTTCTATTAATAGAATCTTAGGCCTAATATTAAGAGAGAGCCCTTAGACAAAAATTTGTATAGGGTAAAGTTATAGGGGTTTCTCATATCTCATAATCTATTTACTTTTATGTTGTAAATTTAAATTTATTAGTGAATCTTTTATTGAACCTTAATTGAAATGTGATAATTTCTTTTATTTTCAATTTATGATATTGCATTTTATGATCTAATAATATTGTTTTCTATTGTCTTTAATTCAATATTCCCAGTTATTGAATTATTGTATGAATCTACTATTAGTTCACAAGATCTTGCAGTTAGATGGACTAATACAATTAGAAATAATTGAATAGATTAGGCAATTAGCTATTTTACTTCTCCTAATTAAGGCAACCTAATAGAGAGATTCAAGACCTTAATGTGAACATGAGGTATTTTATTACATAAGCAACTCGGATAGAGTATACTCGAGGATAAGAATTAATTAAGAGACATAAGTTCGGTTGATTCACATTAGGAATCTTTGTGGCCCAAAAGTGCAAATGAGATGGAAAGTTACATAGAATTAGATAGTAAATAATAGATTTACTAAGGATCATGTTTCCCACAGTTTGACTTATTTTGCTTGTTTGTATATTTTCTCATTGTTTATTTTACTTTTTCTTGTTTTATCCTTCTTATCTTGTTTATTTGAATATAATTACTTAATCAAATTGATAAGTGAGATGATTGGTAGTTTTAGGGAAAATTGCTAGTTAGGATTTCCTCAATTTTATAATTCCTTGTGGAATTGATAACTTGAACTCAAATCTGTGTTATACAATAATTTAACTTAGTGCACTTGCCTAAGGGTGGTATTAATCCCTATATCATTAGAACTCGACCAAGTTTAAGTTGCAGTTGTCAAGGAGCCTATGGAGTGAAAATAATTAAGATACTTGGAAAAATCCCATTTTACCAATTGCTTTAACATGCTTTTGATTCATTACATCTTTCTTACTTTTGGTATTTTCCTTTATTTGTCACCTTCAACTTCTAAATTATTTCAGTATATGACCAATAATAGTAGGATAGATGTTATTAAATTAGATCTTGAAATTGAGGGGATTACCTATCTTTTATGCAAAAGAGAGTACAAGCTAGAGAGATGATAAACCGAGATCCGTTAATTCAATTCTGTTGGTCCCATATAAGATATCAAGAGGGTGTAGGTTGTTGGGGGGGGGTAAATTGATATCTTTAACTTTTTAGAACTTTTTTGATATAAAATAAAATTTACCCTTATTAACAACCTATAATGATGAACAGTGATAATTTAGTGATTCAACATACAACAATTAATAAGGCAAATTAAATGAGTAAGGAAGGAGAAAATTAGGGAGAGATTTTATAGAGTTTCGACCTTCTATCTATTGCTCTCTTCTAGCTCCACTACTAGGGACCTGGTCTACTTTATCGGCCATTCCACTTGATCTACTAAATTGACTCATAAACAAATTACAAGCATTTGTCACAATGACTTTACATATGTTTGAATGGTATACCATTATTTTTTAATAATGTTTCTTTCTTGTGAGAAGATAACTAATTTTTCTAAAGGAAAAATAAATGATAACACTTCTCCCCCTTAATAAAATAAATCAAAGCCAAGTTTTTTTTTAAAAAGAAATAAACTTCAACATCTTTCTTTTTCTCCTTATAAAAACATATTTTAGAAAAAGAGCTTCCCCTCAAAATGATACCAATTATTTTTTATGATCAAGAATGAAATAGAATATGTATATAAAACATGAAGAGCAAAACAAAATAGAACAAGATTACCAAGTCCATTAATTTTATTTATTCCATACTTTCACTTTCACTGAGGCTTTATTGAAATATCTCCAATTAAATTTTGCCTCATGACCTGTAACCACTAAAAGAAGGATCAAACATTCTTAAGAACCCAAACAAGCTTGGGTCCTTTAAAATTTAAGCTTATGATATTATTTGCATTTACTTGGTTTTTACTAAGCTTACAATTTTTATAAAAGCAATACTTTTCAATATGACCAAACTTGTTGCAAAAAAAACATGCATAGGGAGAAGAATAATCATACCTGTTGCTTACCTTACGCCTTTGGTTTTACTTTAGGTAGTCTCTAACATATCCTATGTGCAACCTTTTGTTGTACTTTCTAAAATGATACTTATCTTTGTTTTGAGAATACTGTCTATTGTACCTTCTGATAGGTTCAAGTGTTTTGCCTTTATCCATTTCTTTAAAAGTTTCTTGGTTTTCACTTTTTAATTTGACAAACACTATTTCTCTCTTTGTTTTTGTAAAACCCGCGAATTTAGCTTTCTAAGTATAGAAATAAACGTCCAAACTATAAATGACTTCCCGAACTCAAAGGAGCCAATAAGATTTAAACCCGATTAAAATCTCAATCTAAAACCTAAAGTGGATACGAAAAACCTTAAATCATCAATTGAACCCCTAATCGCATACGAAGACCCTAAAACCTCGAACCTCATCAAAACCCTAAGATGACAATCGAAGATTTAATTGCATAAGAATATATGAAACCCTAAATGTGTAAAAACATTAGAGATTGTGCCCTAAAGTAATAAAAACCCTAAAACTATAACTTTAAGGATATAAAAGCACTAATTCACCATAATTTACCCTAAAACCCTAAATGATTATATATCCTCCACATTTTGCTATTTCATTGGTAAACGACTAAAGATAACCCTCAATCATGCATAAACATTTAGAATACTTAAGTGATCCCTTAGAAACTAAGATAATGAGTCATAGATTATATTTATCCCTTAAGTATGTGATTAAGATAGTCTTACTTAGAGTTAGGGTTATAGTTGAAAATTAGGTTACATGTAGTGAACTTTAATACTCAAATTAATACTTTTTGCATTTGTTATTCAAAGTGGTTTATCAAATGAGATATATAAACTATAAAGACCTAAAGTAAGACCTCATCAAATATGTTTACTAATCAATTCATCAAATATCTCATTTCCTTCATTTTTCCCCTAATTTCCCTTAATTACTACATTATGTGCACAAAATTGCACATACTTAAGGAATGTTGACTAAGATAATGCATGTTGACCAAAGTCAAAGGGTTGACCAAGTCAACACTTTGAAAAGTCAACAAAAGACACTAAAAGATAAGGAAAATATCTTCTTCTTCATGATGGCTTTTCTTTTCCTTTTCTTTTGATTTTTCTTTTCCCCTTTCTCTCAATTGTTGCCATCCACTTATTGTCCATTTTGGTCCCACCATTTGTTGTCTTCCATAATCAAAAACAAAGAAAAAGAAACAAAACAAAAACATTCCCCATTGCCGTGAGCTTCTTCTTCCCATTTCACTCTCATCACAATTAAAGGTATGTCTTTAAGTTGTTTTATGTTACTTTATATTATTCATTAGTTAGTTAATTAGGTAGATTAGATAAGTAGTTATGTGTTTAGTTTTGTCTTGAAGAAGAGGGAACAAAGTTTCCATCTTTAAGCGTAGGAATTAGGAATTATGAAGAAGAAGAAAAGAAGACATGAGTATATGCTTATAAGTATGTGCACATAAGGGAATACTAAAAGAATACATGTATGTGAACCTTTGTACATGAGTATTTATCATGTACATAACTTGAATTAAGACCATATCTAGCTATATATGTGTATACTACACTAAATACATACATAAAAATACAAAAGAATGGAATTAGGAAGCTTTTCTTAAGGAAAAGATTAGGCATACGAATTTTTGTATAAAAATACGTATATGACCGTATAGGTATATGAGTATGTATACATGGATAAATACGGTATAAACCTAAGTAGATGTATAAGTATATGTATGTATAAAGTATAAGTACATAAGTATACATATTAGTATGCTATGAGTGTAGGTAGGTATAAAACATATGTATATGATGAGACATATATATTTACATGAAATAAATGGATTATATAAGCCATGACATCATCTAAGCATTTCATAAGCCATGACATCATCTAAGCATTTCATAAGCCATGACATCATCAATTAATTACATAAGTGATTATGTAAGCATAGGTTTATAATAGAAGAAATAATAAGATTACATAAGCACATAACATAGGTATATACATGTATTTAGAAGTCGAATATTCCTTAAACCCTAATACACCTCTTAGATTGAATTAAATTTAATCAAGTATGTGAATTTGTAGCACTAATGTAAAATTTCCTAAGTATAAGAATCAAATAGCTAATTCAATCATTAAATCCTAAACTAGGGCATAAACATAAGTAATAAGAGTAATTAAACTTCAATAAGATAAAATTTTAATAAATTTAGCCCATATCATAAAACACGGGTCTTAACGTCCAAAACAGACATCACCGTGTGAGCATGCGTCCAAAAATGATGAAAAACGACTATAAGTTCGCAAATATCGGAATCAGAACAAAAAAATTACAAAATACATAAAGGAAGCCTCATACCTTACTAATATAAGAAAATAGTTATTATTAATCTCATGGAGTATGGTAACCCTATACATACTATACTCGGGTTATATTGGAGGAAACTAGATAAACTACAATAGACTTTTAGTTGATTAAGGAGTCTGAATTCTCAGAACACTTATAAGGTTTACCATTTTGATTTAGGCATTCGATATCGAGTCCTGGAAACCCTAAAGGCTTGGAGAATGAGCAACAATCCAGGTGAGGGAGTTCTGATGACCTGCTACTTGCTTGTACATGTTATTTGTATGATGTTTTGTTGTTTGCTATTGCTTGTATGTTTGAATAACTGTTTTGTTTGTATGCCATCATCTGTGTGATCATCTTTTTAAATTGATAAATATAAATGTTTGACCCAAATAACTGATTCTACTCGTCGCATGTCTATGACTTGTTAAAGGTATCAATGGAGAGTGCTAGCCTTGTAAAAATCTTAAGAAAAGTATTTTTGGCAAAAGCTTTTCTATCCTTAAACAAATTTTTACATGATCGCTATAAGGGCTTGTGGAGCCATAAATAGTATTTTTAACGTTAAGGCAAAGCTAGCGTGGGTTCTCCACTTGATAGCAAGAGGACTCGCTTTATTGTGCTTGAAAGGCCTTGGTTACTTTTGGTTGCGAGAGGACTCGCTTGTTTGTGCCCGAGGGGCCTTGGAGGGTGGATAGTCCTAGTTCGGACTCCCCCTATTTGGATTGAAACTCTTTTCTCGGCTAGGGTAATAGTCGAGTTTTGCCTAGTGGGGTGGTGCCCTTAGGTAGCCTCTGCGGGTAAGCTGAGGTGCCCTGTGCGGGTAAGTACAGGGGATAATCGAAGTGTAGACGACGTAATTCTACACCTTCCATAGTTCCGGACTCCTATGGATGTGTTGCTTGCATTAATCACACCTGCATTCATTATGTATGTAGATAGCTTACTTGCATGTGTGATAATAATGTGTGAAAACTTGCTTGACCGGTAATAGTGAGGAACGAACTCACTGAGCTGTTTTATGCTCATCCCCCCATAGTTTTCTTTGCAGATTTACATACGATGGGATTGGGATATGTCTCGAGTGCTGAGTGCGAGATGAAGATATGTACATTAGTATTAGAAGTAGCTGAGTACTTTTTAGATGATACATAAACATCCTTCGTAGAAAATATTTATTTATTAAACCTTACTATAATGCTAGTATATCCTATCTTATTATTTGGTAGGGGATACCGATTCTCTGCGATTCTAAGGAACTGTAGGATATCGGATACCCATAGTTATTTATATTTGTATTCTACAGTAAGTTGATTACTTAAAAATCAGTAACCTTAGTGATTAATTATTTAGAGTCTTGCAATCTCTGACTTGCAAGGCGGTTTTCATAGCATGGGTACACACATGTTGTGGAAATTTTAGGTAATCCTACTAGGCCCCCTTTAGGGTCTTGACAGTTTTAGATGTAACTATAAATTCGAAATCAAGTCTAAATTTTGAATTATCCACTCTTTGACTAGAAATCAGTATTTGTAATTTCTTATCACTTTCATTAAACTTTTGAAACGTGTTTTTGATTGACTTAGATAAATCCTCTACACAATTTTTCAAACTTTTGATCTCTTCTTTCAAAATAAGATTTTCATTTACTAAAGCTTCATGAGCAACATGTAATCCTTCAAAGTCATTTTTCAAACAATCATTTTCATCAACCAAAAGTTGTTTATTTAAACGAGAGCCTGTTTTTCATTCTTCAAAGCCTTATTTTCATTTTCAACTTTCAAAATCTTATCATTGGCTTTTGAAAGTGCTTTTAATAATTTACTAATTTCAGCACAAATATCATTAGGTATATAATCTTTATTAGATTCAAATTTAGATTCAAAACGTGCCATCAAACATAAATTTGCTTCATCTACTTTATCATCCAAACCGTCTTCCCCAGATTCTAACTTGTCTAAATCACTCCTTGTTGCTAGCAAGCCTTTTCGTTTCTTTTTGTATTTATAGAGCTTTTTCAAAAGCAGTGGACACTCGTACTTAATGTGTCCAGTCATTTTGCATTCATAACAAATAACTTCCTTCTTTTCTTTAGCATCATTTCCTACGATATTTCGATTCTTGTTAGATTTAAAATTATTAGAGTTATATGATTTTTTACCTCTTTTCTTAAGTAATTTGTTCAAACATCATGCCAACTATATGGCCTTTTCATCGTCATCATCATCATCATTAGATGAATCATCATTTTTTGAATCAACTTCTACTTCTTTGGCCTTAAATGTTGTACCCTTCTTTTTTATATCCTTTAAAGTACTTTCTAATTTAAGAAAATCAGTTTCATATGCGAAGAGCTTGCTATGCAATTGACTCAGGGTTAATGTCTTTAGATCACAAGCTTCTTCTATGGCGGTTTTCTTTGCATTCCAAATTTTGGAAAGAATCCTTAACGTCTTGCATACCATATCTGCATCACTAATAATTTTGCCAAGAAAAGACAATTCATTAGTTATTGCAGTAAATCTACTAAAAGAATCTTTGATTTCTTCACTAAGGAGAATTCGAAATGTTTCATATTGTTGAACAAGTGAGTTGATTCTTATATCCTTGATTGTTTTTGTGCCTTCATAGGTTTGCACCAAAGTGTCCTAAATATCTTTAGTTGTAGCACAAGAAGCAATTAGATAAAATTTTGAATGTGCAATAGTACTCAACAAGAGATTCTTAGCCATTGAATTGGGTTCAGCTTTGGTGATATCATTTCTTAAAGTGATGATGGTTGAAACTTTGAGATCTCCTACAAAAATAATTTGCCAAGCCTGATAATTCAATGCCTTCCAATAAGTCTCCATCTTGAATTTCTAATAAGGAATGTTAGTTCCATCAAGAAATGGTGCTTTGTTAGGCTGAACTATTAAACTACCACTTGATTTACCCATGATCTTTGAACTCTAGAAGATATTAGAGCGAGGCTTTGATACCAATCGTTGGTGCCTTATAAGATATCAAGGGGGTGTAGGGGTAGGGGGATGAATTGATATCTTTAACTTTTTGAAACTTTTTCGATATAAAATAAAATTTACTCCTCTTAATAACTTATAATGATGAACAGTGATAATTTAATGATTCAACACATAACAATTAATAAAGCAAATTAAAAGAGTAAGGAAGAAGAAAATTAGGGAGAGATTTTATAGATTTTTGGCCTTCTACCTACTGCTATCTTCCAACTCTACTACAAGGGACCCAGTTTACTTCATCAGTACCATTCCACTTAATCTACTAAATTAACTCACAAATAGATTACAAGCATTTGTTGCAATGACTTTAAAACACTCTACTCTTCCTAACTAGCCTTTTTATAATCTAGGCTAATACAGAATTACAGAGTACAAACTATCTTTTTTCTACAATAAAGTATAGAGATTACAAGTGAGAACGAAAATATAACTCTCAAATAATTTTACACTTGAAAGAAATAACGCTTATTGTAGAACTTTGATTTGGTGCAGCTCTCTGAAAGACTTTTTAAAACTTTTCAGAAGGTAAAAATTGATCAAGAATTATTGTACAACGATAATTTTTCTTCAGAGTTGTATCCCGACATTTTAAATCCTTTCTCCTTTTATATTGACTTTTTCCAATAGCTAGGAATCTGAAGATTATCTTCACTTCCATATTTATTTAAGCATTAGTTATTTAAGATAATTCTTTGGATATTTTGAGAAGATCTTGGTAAATTGAAAATTCAAAAACAACTCTCCTTATCTTGTTTAGATTAGATATTCATCAATCCGTAACCACTAGATAAGCTTTAAATTTGAATTTAAAAAGATATACTTTTGTTAGCAACTTTTGGATAAGCTTCACATTCAAAATTTGAAATCCCACAAAATCCGATTCAACCTTATCCTTATCCATTCTTGTGTATATCTTGATTTATCCAAATATATTTTCTCTTAAAAATAATCCCCATGCATCATGATTCCATCTTAAGTGAAACGGGATTAAATGTATTTTCCTAATACACTCAATCTAGTGGAGCTAGGGCTTGATTAATCCAAATTTGAATTAAAACTATTTTCAACATTATACTTTTAGACTTAATTTTTTAACAAGCTTCTGAAAAGTATCAGCTTATTGTTTCTAAAGTTTTTTACTAAGCTTCTGAAGTACTATATCAATTCTTCTTATAAGAGCTTTTAAAATGCTTTTTGAAGATTTTCTAGACTAGTCTATTTTCAATCCATTCAAAGATTCTGAATACAACTTAATTTTGCGAAATCAAACTTTCTAAGAATCCTTCTAAATACCTGCAACCTTGTTAATTCATTAGTGTTCTTCTCTTTTTATTATCATCAAAATCTATGAGAGATATCTAATAAATTCAAAGACGAAGAAGAGGAAAGTTCAAAAGAAGAAGAAATAAAAGATATGGCTTTAAACAACTAGGATGCAAACAAAACTATGATGGAGTATGCCAAGCCAAAAGCAACTAGAGATGAGTCTAGTATTACTTCACTTGCAGTTTAAGCAACCAATTTCCAAATTTAGTCAAACGTGATTCAGATGGTGCAGCAGTTTATCTAAATTGATGGTTAGTTGATGAAGATTCGAACAGCTACATCTGGAGTTTTGTGGACATCTATGACACTTTCAAAATCAATGGAGTCATACATGATGCAATAAAGCTCAGGTTACTTCCATTCTCTCTCAAAGGTAAGGCTACGTGACGAGAAGGACATGTGACACTAGTTATTTTATGACACAAAATTTTATAAATGAAAGTTTTTAAATAGTGTCGTCTCTTAACACACTAGTGCATTAGATTGTCTAAGGTAATTATACTAGTGGGTATTCACCAGGTTGAACTCCTCAAGAGAAGGGTTTAGCTAAGTACTAGATTCTATCCCACTACTCTAATCTACAAGAGTCAAATAGGGGGTAGTAAATTGTAATTGGAAGCAAATATGAGATCAAAAACTAACAGTTAACACAAATATAAAAGATGTAGGCTCCTAACATGTTTCCAATGTAGTGGTGAAGTTATGTTGTTTACATATTAGGGATGGTTTTTACTTGGGTTTTGGCGAAATTCACTCTTCTAACTTAACTATGTAGCAAAAAATCACTTGTCAAGCTTATTTTCCTACATGATCAACTAAATACTTAATTCTTGTTAGTACTTTGATTTTAGAAACTATGGGGTCACTCTCTTATCGGTCTCATAATCTATTCTAATTCACTAGAATCACATAAAGTGGTGAGAATTCAATGAGCTGCACTTAATCTTCCCTTCTTCTCACAGATGTGGGGTTCTAAGAATCAATACTTTACAAACTTATTAACTTACGCTAGAAATTACAAAATTGATCTCCCCATTGATCTCATCATCATGCAAGTCCATTCATTCTTAAGGGATTTCCTAGAACTAATCTCCTCTTGGTCTCACAGTTACATGAAAAACAAATTGAAAGGACCAATTTCTAGCACCTCAACAAGTTCGAATAGGGCATTAAACATCAAAACCCCAACTAAATATACAAACCCATATTAAAACTACAACAATTCACCTACTACATCTTCCATATTGTCACAAACTCATAAAAACTAATTTGGCTACTCATGATATTAGTAATAACAACAAAGCATTCATTAATATTACCAAAAAAAACTCCATGAATGAACAAGGCAACAAGGTAACAACATAAGAACAAGTGACTAAATGAAGAACAAGATGATAATACTCTTTAATCTAACTCAAATATCAAGAAATGTGCATCAAAATCTTGAAAACAAGTGCTAAATAACATCATAAAGGCAAGAAACAATAATTACAGCAATGAGCATGCAAAACTAGACTAAAACCCAGTAAATCCCTAACTATAGCTTACAATTTTTGTTGTAAATGTGTTTGTTTATAAAATTGAGCTGTTAATTGATCGGTAAGAAGGTCTACAAATTGATTGGTAGACACAAACATGTGTTAGCCTAATGCTGTCTTTGTATTTTATGAAACACGGCATGTAGTGATTAGGGTTTTAAGTTAGAAAAGCCCTAACCCTAATTCCTTTCTAATGTGCCTAAGAGCTTAGTAATCACTAGGAATGTAGACTCCGTAAATTTAACCTTTTAAACATAGTATCGGATTCGAGTGCCGTAGACATTTCTCTAAGTCAATAAAACTACATAAAATGAAAACCGA
>JAMXBB010000009.1:57630922-57705585 GCA_024138015.1 Lumnitzera littorea
ATTTAGTAAATTATAATAATAGATATATATATGTATAAATATTAAGTAAAGTTACAAAATAGGAAAAATATGAAAAATCCTAAAATGACAAGTGGAACACCAAGGAGTTGCCATGTCAGTACTTTGTATTTATAATTAAATTGGTAATTAATAATAACAATAAAATAATTAATTAATTAGGGAATTACTAAAGTAGTAAAAAGTGAATTAAATAAGCATTTAACCTTAAAAATAGTATAATAAGTAAATTGTTATAAAATAGACTTAAAAATAATAAAATTACAAAAATATAAAATTTTAGATATTTATTGAATCATAAATCAATAAATAAAAGCTTAAAATAATAATTTTGAAATATTTAAGTCAAAATAGTGCAATTTGTAATATTTTAAAACCATCATGAAAAATGCGGGTTACAACATCTAAGATAGATCCCGTTATGTGAAAATACGTCCGAAAACGATAAAGATGGACTATAAGTTCATAAAAATCAAAACTAGAATGAAAAAGATACATACAATTGACAAAAAAAGATATTACTAAGGATTTTATGTACATAGATAATTAATTTAGGTAGTTAGTACTAAATATATGAATAGTTTAGTTATTTCAAAATACTTATTATTCTTTATATTCCTTAAATGTCAAGTGATCGTGATCATGATACTGATACCAATCTACTGGTAGATTATTATGATCCCTAACTACTATTATTATTATGACCCGAGTAGTATTATTCTCATAGTAGATCACTGTATACCGTATGTAGATCTACAATCAACCCCCTCATTGATCATAGGCTTTTCATAAAACATACAAGGCTCGTTTCTCTTTATGTTACCATTGGGAATATAGATGAGTAATATTAAGCATATTATCTAAGACTACTAACTAACTTCATAAGTTACCAAAAATAAAGCATTGAACTTAGAATTCCACAACAAAATATCATAGTACATCAAAAGTCTATCATAAGTTTATCTATTTACAAGAATTTAGCTAACTAAAAGAAACAAACAACTATTGGCCATACTATGAACTTCTCTCTTCGCTCTCTTAATCACATAGCACGTCTTAGCATAAGGCTCACCTCAAGCATTCCTTGGCTGGGATGAACGAAGAGGTGGTCCTTCATTAAAAGAAATCTATTGAGGTGTAAACTTATGCTTAGTGAGTGTTATACTACACAACAATTTTATTAAATACACAAACATATGAATACATGAACACTCGAATGCCAAACAATACATGCAACATCCTAGGAACTATATGCAACTCAGAATTATACCCCCTGTAGTCGGGGTTAGAAATAATTAATTAACATAAACCATTAATTGGGTTTTAGCACCTGTGTTTTTATTTCACTTGCACCGATGTGCTCAAAACAACTTAAACTTATACATAATACAAACAACTTTACTTTTCATATGAAAATACATTTTCCTTTTCAATAGATCAAACTTTAAGTAAAAAATTCTCAGGTTTTGTAGTGTGGTGGCCTCCGCAATCCATATCATACACCCTAAGAAGAAGTTACAAGATACGGCCCTTCGTTGACAGTTAGCATCCCTTGATGCTTGGTAAGCTTGATAGCTAGGACAAAAACTAAATAATATATAAATGGCATAACTGTTGCTTAATCCCTATAGGAGCCCCTGCTCCTATGAGCTTCCTACCTTCCGTCTGAGGTGGTAGTTAGTATAGTTATGATGCAATTATGAAAAATGCATAATTCATTGAATTCTTTAATTGAATAATTACTTAATCCAATTTTCATTGTGATAAGAGAATTTCATTCCATACAACTATGCATAATGATCATCATAAATAATTCTAATTATTATCTGATTAGTAAATCATGACATTCAATCATAATATCATACACATGGATTTACCATATCCTACGAGCATATAAATTCATTATATAAACTTAAGTGCAACTATACTATAAACATAACCAAGCATGAGGTCATCAAGAATCACTCATTTAATCATAACTAATCAATTGTAGTAGTTTGGGGGTAAATTGTCTCCAACAGTAAGATCCCCTAAGCATTGCAAATATGATATTATAACAAATTGAAATAAAATTAGAAGACTAACCTAAAATCTTTTAAGTTACACTTTTAACTTAGTTTTTATATTCTTTCTAGTTGTACTAAAACTTCAATTGTGTATAACTTTCTTATTTTAAATTTGATTTTTTGATCTTATAGTCGATTTCCATTGTTTTCGAGTGTAATTTGATGTGGTGTAGTTAGATTTTTGAGATAGGACTTGTAATTTTGTCTACTGGTTAGAACAGTAGGGTTCCTCAAGGTTAGTGCTTTTTTGGGCTTAGTTTAGTTGTTGGGCTTTTTGTTATCTTAAGAAATCTTTTGGGCTTAGGCTTAGGACTTTATTCTAAGTTTAAAACACCCTTCAAGGTCAAATTTTTATCCTTCTCTCATGACCTTGGTGCTATCAAAATTTTCTTGGACTCTTAAGTGGGCTTATGTGGTCAAATTGGCTTATCTTTTGTTTAAACTAAAGTAGGTAACTTTGTTAGGCTTAGAAAGTTTTATGTTGACTTCTTCTAGGCCTCAAAGCAATCTTTCTTGAATAATTAAGGTGCTAGTCAAAATTTTCTTGAGGGCCCAATTAGAAGTTTTAAGCTTATTTTGGATGTTTTTAAGCCCGATTTTGAGTTTTAGGCTTTTAACACCTATTATACTTGTTTTGATTAGTCTTTTCACTTTATTTTATTGTATTTTTAAGTTTAGGTTCATGGGCTTCTAACTTAGATTTTCAAATTATTTCATCATTTTCTTAGGTTTAGCTGATAAATCAAGAGCCTACATTACTTATATTCAAACTCTAACTTAACTTCTATAAGCCCTAAAGTTAAGCCAAATGACCGTAGGATTGAACTTAGTACATAAAGTTTAGGACAATCGGTTAAAGGATCCAATCAAACCTAAATTATAAACTATAGATAGAAATATTAGTAAAAATGATCTCGTAAACTTGAATTTAAGAAAATAAGTAATAAAATAAGAGATTATAAAATTTTCAAATTTTAAGTATAATAATTGTTAATTATCGAAAAAGGCAAAAAGTGTAATTTAATAACTAATAAATTACTAGAGATAGATTATATGTATACTAAAAATCATAGAATAATCTAAATAATAATTAAGAATGTTCACATGTACCCTACATGTATTTACGTATAGATAAAAATATGCGAAATTACTTAAATTGGCTAAAAACTTATTAAATAATTAATGAAAATTATTAATTAATTAAGAAAAAATTAGAAAAAAAAAACAGAGGAATAGGGAATGATGTAGATTTGGTAGTGGCAAGTCAGGAATTGAAGAAGAAGAATTAACCAATCAAAATCAAAAAACACAAAAGGCAAAAATTAAGGGATTTGGATAAGAGGCAATGTCTTGTCCAATTAAATGCATAATAATTACTACAAAGCTCTATAAATAGGGAAAAAAACTTACAAAGCTCATTTGGATAGTTAGAAGTCAGAAAAAATTGAGAGCATTGAAATTGGAAGAGAAAAATTAAGGTTAGGAAAAAAAATAAGGAAAATTGTGCAATAGGGGCTAGTGAACCAAACCTACACACCACCATTACTTGGGACCAAACCACCACCACCTGGGACCAAGCCACCACCACTACCCCACTCCAGACCCACCATCTAGACCGGCTAACACACCTAGACCGGTGTTGGAAGCCCAAAAGTCATCAGATCGAATGAGTTTCTCATTTGCTCCAATTTTGTATAATTTCTTAAAATTATTTATTTTTCCTAGAAAATTATGAAATTTATTATTCTGAGGTTTTATTGTATGTAAATTTAAGGAAAAATAGTGATTAAGTTTAATCACATCTGAAAATATAGGGTTCTTAATAAATTAAGCAAAACCGAGTATGATTAGAATTGGAAATAAATAAGCTTAGGAGTGTACTTTGGAGCTCAAATTTTTTCTATAGAATGCTTATGTGATATAGAATAGTGCTATGAAGCCATTTTTTTAAATTTAATTTTTGAAATTTTTAAGTAAATTTTTAGCCCTAAAATGATGGAAAAATTGGGTAATTTTGAGTTAATTAGGTGATTAAGTGATTAATTACTGATTTAGATAGTAATTAGATGTTTAGGGATATTAATCTCTAATGTGGAAACCTAATCCTAGCTTTTGAAGTGTTAAGTATAATTAATGAAGGAATTATGTGGTAATTGTAGGAAATTAGGAATATATAGAATTGGAAATTTAATAAATATGAAAAATTAGGTTTATTTAGATAATATAATAATAAAAATTAGTATATAATAAATCTAAAACAAAATTTAATTTTAGGTAATTGTATAAAAAGAAGTAAGATTTTCTCACATCAGGAATAAATCCGATACCTCAATTAGGATTAGCGTGTACTGAACAGTTTATAACACTAAATTAAGACTCAATATAATATTAGAATACTCGAGCTTAATGTGATTAATTTCACATTAGGATTTGAGCATATTTAAGATTCTAGAATCTAATTTAGAAACCGAACCCTAAAATAAGGTAGAATGAATCATTAGTAAATAATAGATACACATGGAGAAATAAGTTAAATTATAACTTAGAATATGAATCATTAAAGTATAAGTACTAAAAAAACCTATTTGTATTATAGGATACCCAGAGATAAACCGACTTGTAATTAAGTGATCGGGCAGTTGAGAATTCCAAGTAAGTTGGGTTTTACTTACTGTATTAGAGTACTATTTTATGGTGCTCGGAGACTTAGGATTATGTATGATTGTGATTGTAAGTAGTTTATGTATGTGTTTAAGTATCTGAATTCATGCTGAAATTTATGATGTGATTGATTTTGTGTTATGACTGGATTGGTGTGAAATTGTATGAACACCCTAAATGGAATTTAATCTTATTTGACTCTAATGACCTAAATTGTCATGCATTACAACTCTTTAGGGGGTCATTAGGATTCTCCAACCAAACACTAACACCTTTGATAAAGATAGCGCTGGATAGCAATTGATCTTTTTCTCATCCTTAACCGAACTAAGTGATACGAAAGGAGGTCATGGTGAAGATGAAGCCATTGGTTCGAAGGATAGTCTTGGGAGGAGCAGTGTCTCTATTGCACAAACCTGGGTTTGGTTGTGAGTTGTTGCATAACATGAAAAATCCTCAACCCGAATTAGAGCGGGTGAAATTTCTCTGATTTTGCAATGGACCAGACTACGTTGTGTGATGATACTTGCTTATTGCATTGCATGAAAATAATTGCTTGATAATCTTGTTTGTGTTTGTATACATTCATAAGTCTCCAACTCAACTTACTGAGCTGTAGTTGCTTATACTCGTATAGATATTTTTGCAGGTCTTGATTTCTGAATACTTCAAGTGTTATCCTGTCTTATAACTATCCAAAGGTTAGTTCTTTTGAAGCCTGGGGTGTAAGGATCAATTCACTTAGCAGTAGATGTATAGCTAGAGTATACTTTATAGTTTAAGAATGAAAGATTGATAGTCGTTATGTAAATTAGTGAACTGTTCTGTTTATGTAGAGTTTCCTGGGAAGTTCTGTGGAAGTTACATATAATTATATATGTTATCTAAAATTTGTGATAATTACTGTAACTTTAGCCAAACACGTAATTGGATTGTTTACTTCAAAGTAAGGAGTCGTCGACGCCTTGTGTAGATCATGTCTATGATAGGGACTGTGAGGCCAGTTACTATCATAGAATAGTATACATAGCAGGACTGTTGTGACTCTATAACTTCAAGGTGTAACAACTTCTTCTTCATAAGAAGATTATTTAGCTTAAGTACTAAGTAAAAATTATAAATCACATACTTATCATAAGTGCTACACCTTAGTTTACATCTCAAAGAGTTGATGTCCTCATAAAAACATTATGTAATGGTTTTTCCTTTACCTAAAGCTAGATTTAAGCATATGTAACCAAATAGAAATAAAAATAACATCTAAATACTCTTCTAAAACCTCATGTCCAGTATGTTTACAATCATCCATACACATATTTTATGGTTTTCTCATGTCACAAACTTCCATTCTAAGTGTTAGGCATGTATCCTACATAATACTAAAGCTAGTACACTTATAGTCTAACTTTCATGTAAGAGATTTATAAGCTTAACACATAATGTAAACTAGCTATGTTATCACCTTATACACATTAATATCTTCATAAAAATAGATAAACTCTTAGGCACGGCATACTACAACACTCAAATTTAAAAGCTTACTCATCCTAAGAAGTATGGAAGTTGGTTGTGCACTTAGGGTCCTCCTTTGATCCTTATTTTCCTTTCCTTTTTGCAAGCTCCTTATGATGCCCCAACTTTAGGGTTTGAGGTTAGTTTTTAGGTGTCTTAAAGTTTCCTAGGATGGTCTTTTAGGTAGGCTAAAATGGAGTAGGATGGCACTTTTGTGTTGTGAATGTGTGTGTATATGTATAGTGATTGTGTATAGATTTGAGGGGCATGATTTCTCCTTTTATTTGTGTGTTTAAAGTGTGAAAAAGGGAGTAGTAGATGAGAGAAAATGGGGAAGAGAGTGCTGATTTGAATGTCTGTGTATGAAGGTTCCAAACAAGTCCTTTTTGTTGTCTTCTATGTTTTATATGAGCCATACCTTACAATGATTGGATGATGTAAGCAATAAGGGGCAAATAATGCTTGTGAAAGACAAATGGTTTGATGTGTGATTGATATGGTATGGCCCCCCATTCCCTCTCTTTTCAACTGGCCATTGAGGTGTTTTAGGGGTATAGCCTTGTCACTTCACATGTTTTAAAATTTAGTAGATAAGGGAGTTGTATAGCTTATCCATGTGTAGTATAGGTTATTGTAGGATATGGCAATTATCTTATCATAAGCTTTTGATAGGTTATCAAGTGATAAGCGATTCTAACTCTTAATTGATAAGTTATTTAATATGATTGGTTGGTTTGCTTATTCATATGTAACATAGCTTATGAGAAATAAGGAAGTTATCTTATATGTGATTCTTTTAGGGTTTGGTTCTTAGATTAATTGTAGGTTATGATTTGCTTCCTATGGAAATTTATAGTTTTCTAAAGTTGAATAGAATTGTTAAAATTGGATTTTCAACTACTCTTTTAGGGTCACAAATCCTTAATTATCTTAGGGTTTAGGGTTTTGGATGGCTTAAGGTTCACTATTCTTGTGTTCGAGTTTTTATCGACAATGAGTTTTTGATTTGAAACCCTAGGTTCATTTTCTAAATGTGGACTTTATTTTTTAGTTTAGTTACATGTCCCTTAAGTAGCAGGGTTTATATCTTCCTCTCCTTAAAATAAGTTTTGTCCTCAAAACTTAGAGATGTACCTGAATCTTCAAATAACTAGGGGTACTTTTGTCTCACTTCTTCTTCAGCTTCCCATGTGACTTCTTCTCTCTCGTGGTTTCTCCAGAGTAGTTTTATGTACCTAATCTCTTTATTCTTTAATTTCTAAACTTTGTTGTTTATGATCTAAACTGGGTGCTCTTCATACATTAGATTTTCCTTGAGTTGTATCAATTCTAGCTCAATAACATTATCTAAATTGGGTACATGTTTCCTTAGTACTGACACAAGAAATACGTTGTGTATTCTAGTCATATTTAAGGGTAGTGCTAAGTGGTACGTAAGGTTTCTTACTCTTTCGTGGATCTCAAATGGTCCAATGTACTTAGGGCTTAGGTTCCCTTAAGTCCTTACCTAATGTATACTCTTGATCGAATTTACCTTCAAATACACTTGTTCTCCTACATTGAACTTTAACTCTCTTCTCTTTAGGTCGACCCAACTCTTTTGCCTATCTTAGGCTTCTTTCATTCATTACTTGATGATAGCTACTTTTTCAACTGCTTCCTAAACCAAGTCTAGTCCTAAAGTTGCCTTCTCTACATCATCCTAAAATGATAAAGATTGGTATTTTCTCTCATATAAAACTTCATATGGTGGCATCTAAATGGAGGAATTGTAGCTATTGTTGTATGCAAACTCAACCAATGGTAGGTAAGAATCCCAATTCCCCTTAAATTCCATGACACAAGCCCGAAGCATGTCCTCAAGTGTTTGAATTGTCCTCTCTGACCGTTTGTCCATTTGGTGTTGACATGCTATACTAAATTTCAAGTTCGTTCCCAATACTTTTTGCAAGCTTCCTTAGAACTTGGACACAAATCTTGGATCTCTATTAGATACAATTCCAATTGGCACTCTATGTGAGCATACTATTTCTTTCAATATATCTAAGCCAACTTCTCTAGGGAATAGGTCATATTGGTGGGTAGAAAATGTGTTAACTTTATGAGTTGATATATTACTACCCATATAGTATCATGATTTGCTATTGTTCTAGGTAGTCCACATACAAAATCCATAGTGATCTAGTCCCATTTCCATTCAAGGACAGATAATGGTTGCAATAATCCTCCTGGTCATTGATGTTTTACCTTAACTCTTTGGCATGTGTCACATTTAAGCACATAGTTTGCAACATCTTACTTCATCCCACTCCACTAAAAGTTCTTCTTAAGATCTTGGTAAATCTTAGTCTCACTAGGATGTACTATATATCCAGAATAGTGAGCTTCCTTCAAAATCTTCTTCTGAAGTTCAGGGTTATTCAGTACACATATATGTCCTTTCATTCAAATCATTTTGTCTTCGTCTTGATTGAAATGTGTGTACCTCTCAAGTATCATTTGCTCTCTTACATACTATAGAGTAAGGTCCTCTTATTATGCTTCCTTAATTCTTTCTTGCAAAGTTGTCTCGAGAACTAAGTTTGTTATTTTAGTATCTACTTCATGCCATGAAAATTCCAAGTTCATCCTCTTAAATTCTTTAATCAATTCCTTTTGTTCAGTGAGGAGTGATGCAACTTCTGTATGGTTCTTTCGACTTAAGGCATTAGCTATTACATTCACTCTCCTAGGGTAGTAATTGATGCTAAGATCATAATCCTTTATCAATTTTAGCCAGCGTCGATGCCTCATGTTTAGCTCTTTTTGAGTGAATAGATATTTCAAGCTCTTATGATTAGTATAAATTTCACACTTGACACCATATAAGTAATGCCTCTATAGCTTTAGTGCAAACACTATATCTGGTAACTTCAGATCATGAGTGGGATAATTCTGCTCGTATGGTAACAATTGTCACAAAGCATAAGTGATTACTTTTCCATTTTGCATTAGTACGTACCTAAGACTACTTTTAGAAGCATCACTATACATTGAGAAAGGTTCTTCATTGTTGCGTAAAACCAAAACTAGTGTTGTGATCAATCTCTTCTTTAGCTCTTCGAAGCTCTCTTCTCTTTTCTCATTCCACTCAAACTTCTCATTCTTCTAAGTTAGCTGTGTAAGTGGTTTAGTAATTTTTGATAAGTCCTTTACAAACTTTCGATAATATCCAGCCAAACCAAGAAAACCTCGCACTTCAGTGATGTTTTTAGGCCTTTTCCAATCGATGATAGCTCTTATCTTCTCAAGGTCTACTTTTATTCTATCTCCTAAAACTACATGCCCTAAAAAGGATATCTCCTTCAACTAGAACTCTTACTTTGATAACTTGGCATATAGTTTATGTTCCCTCAAAGTCTGTAACACTTGCCCCAAGTGTTCTTGATGTTGTTATGAAGTCATCAAGTATAGCAAGATATTATCAATAAATACAATTACACACTTATCCAAATATGCTCTAAACACCTTGTTCATCAAGTCCATAAACACTGCAGGTAGATTTGTTAATCCGAACAGCATCAGTAAAAACTCTTAATGTCTTTACCTTGTCCTAAATGTTGTCTTAGGTACATCATTTGGTTTGATCTACAATTTATGATGTCCTACTCTTAGATCAATATAAGAGAATACACTCGTGCGTTGTAGTTGATTAAACAAGTCATCAATACGAGGTAAAGGATACTTGTTCTTTACGGTGACTCTACTCAGCTCTTTATAGTCGATGTAGAGTCAAAGAGAACCATCCTTTTTCTTAATGAACAATATAGGTGATCCCTAAGGTGAGACACTTGGTTTAATGAACCCTTGGTTTAGTAATTCTTGAAGCTGCTTCTTTAGTTCCTTCAATCCTATGGGAGCCATCTTGTAAGGAGCCTTATAAATTGGCTCAATTCTCGGTACTAAAACAATAGCAAATCTATTTCCCCCTTAGGCAGCAATCTTGGTAGTTCTTCTAGAAATACATTAGGAAATTCATTTACCACTTAAATATCTTTTATTCTTAGTTGTTTTGACTCAACTTTAGTGGTGTTCATAACATCAACTCAAATAAGCTTAGTTCATGTGCTCCTAATACTATCGATTCTCCTTAAAATTCCAACTTGGATCCTTTTATATCCTTAAAATGCACTTTCTTCTTCTTACAATCAATTGTAGCTCTACAAGATGTCATCTAATTCATGCTTAAAATCAACTCCTATTTTCCTAGGTCGAGAATGATGAGATCCATCAAATTATCATGGCCTTGTATGTTTAGTAAACACTTCTTCACCATTTCCTTAGTAATGACTACACTTCTTATAGAGGTTCGCACAATGAAGCTTGATTCAGCGACGGTTATTGGCAATTCGACTCTCTTTGCTACTTCAGAAGCAATGAAGGAGTGAGTCACTCTAGTGTCGAGCAAAGTATACATCAAATAATCTTTTATGTTGACATTCCCTAGATTGAGCTCAAGTTGGGCTTCTAAGTCCTTCAAATGGTCTCTTGCTAAAAAAAATAACTTTAGGCTTCAACATTTCTTCTCCTTGTTTCTTTGTTATGTCCAATACCTTTGCTTTCTCTATTGCCTCACTATAGGTCCTTAGTTAAAATTCCAAAACCTTCATTTTCATTTCAAAGTCCAATCCCCTCACAAAGATTTGCTTCTTTATCCAGTCACTATTGTGATACTTGGATGGGGAAAACTATAGTAGGGGGGTAAAGTCTACCTCATACTGCTTAAGAGTGCAATTCACATTTCTGATTCCAAATAGTTCATCATTATACTTAACCCTCAAGTTCTCTAGAAAGTAATATCTCAAGAATTCTTCCTTAAACTCTTCCCATATAATAGGGTGTCTCAAGTTCCCTCTCTTAGTCTCCTACTATGTCCTAGCTCTTAAATGGAGCAGATAAGTGCCATATGCCAACCTCAAATGATGTGGCACTTCAAATGTCTCAAACAATCTTTTCACCTGCATCAACCAATCCTTAGCCTCATTAAGCCAATTTGCATTCCCATCTAAATACCTTTTGTATTTTAGAAATTCTAGTAATAGGTTTCTTTGCAATCAAAGCTCATGAGAAACTGGGTAAAGGTCTCTAGCTAGCCCTACTAATGGTGATGGAGGTGGTGTTGCTATTGCATATTGTCTTGCTATGGCCATAGGTGGTTGAGCAGGCATTTAAGGAATAAGCTCTTGTGGCGTTGGTGTCGGTGGTGCTTGATTTCTTTCTAGAAATGTTCTTAATAGAGCATGATTTGCCTATATAGCCATAAGTATAACAAAATCATACCATACAAAAGTTTGCTCTTCTCTCCAACTTACATTTACACCCTAAAATACTAAATGAACCTCAGGCATGCATCGGCTGTATGTAACGAATAGGTCCTCCTGCAATAAAAGTCTACAAGGGTATAAGCTTAGTGAGGTATCCCTCAACCATATAGATAAGCAAGTTATATAAACATTAATTTAAACATATGTATGCATATTCACACAGCATGCCACATAAATACATATAATTGACTCGGTATTATATGCAACTCAAATTTAACGGCCTTTGAAGTTAGGGTTGGAGTATAGACAACACCAATCAGATTCGAGTATTATGCCTGAACTTATTTCACTACAAAACTCTATGTTTTGTATTCAATTTAAAAGTTAGCTGTTAGTTGGATTCAATTAAAAATTAAGTTCCAGGTATAATTGTGAGTGGGCCCTTGCAATCTACACTCCCCACTTACCCCTAAATGGAGGCCTTTAGACTTGACCTTTGGCTAGGTGATTAGTGCCTCCAACATATAGTAATCCCATAAGTCAAAATAAGGTCATACCATATGTGTACATCGTACTACAGCACTATAATTAGAAATTATCAACCTCCATATGACCTTTTGCTACCTTCGTGAGATGTGACAGCCGGAATTAATTATGCATTGCATATTTATGCATGATTCGATTTAGTTTATTCAAGTTTGATATACTTAGGTCCAATTATTATATGACTAATCAAAATTACAAATAGATCAATTCCTACCGAATCTATTATGCAACAAACAATAAGTTATCATATTTCAAGGTAATTTCATAACTTGTTAAGCAATAACATTCACATGCATAACCCAACTCCATACATCATCTAATTATTAATAACAATTAATATTCACTAACAACAAACACAAACATGTATAGAATCATAGGGAGTACTCACTCAACCATGATACTAGTCAAGGAAATACTAATCCTTAAGAAAGTCGGTGTTTGAATTAGGATCACCTGCTAATTAGAAAATAAGAAAGATAATGAGTATCTAAGTAAATTAACTATCATCATATGTACCTACTTAACTATTTTTACCTATATTTCTATTAAATTTCCTAGTTCGAGTTCTTTTGGCTATCGCGTATAACTTTTTTGCTCTAATTCCATTATTTATGAACTTATAACCAATTTTTATTATTTTTAAGCATATATTCACATAGGAAGGTCCGTTTTGGATGTTAAAACTTACATTTTCCGAGATAAGCTTAAATTGCTATAAATTTAATTATTTTGACTCAAATACTTTTATTTATAAATTTTTGAGTTTTCTTTATTATTTTATGACTTAGTTAATTTCTAAATTTTATATTTTTATGATTTCTTATTTTTAGCTTTAATTTATGTAGTTTTCATTATTTTCTTTTTTTTAAGCTTGATTTACTATTTATTGTAATTTTTTTATTATCATTAATTTACTTAATTAATTTTATTACTATTATTTAATTATTTTGAAGTTTTTGGTTTAATTATTTAATTAGAACTAAATTGCTGATGTAGCATTATTTTAGTGGTCCATATGGCATTTTATTAAGTTTTCTTGATTTTTATATTTCTTAAATTTTGTACAATTATTACATATATTTATATATTATCATGTTTAATTAATTAATAGACTATAGGCCTAAATTGTGTATTATGGGTTTCGGCCCATTAATGTATATAATTATATATATAGTTACTTATGTATTTATGTACATACATGTATTCTTCTTTATATCATTATACTTTACATATTAATAATTATACCCATACTTAATATACTTAGTATATGTACCTATACATGTATACATACATATATTTATACATGTAGGCATACGTATGAGCACATATGTATACATGTATTACACTTTTATTGTACGTATTTATACATAAGTTTATACATACTTTTATACGTATATATTTATACGTATTTTTATATTTTCTTTGTATATTTTTAAAGAAATTTTAATATACAACACCTATACATACACATACACACATACACATATATATTAAGTATTTTGTGAACATACATATATATATAGGTATTTATGTACATACTATATATTTCTATATTCATATACATATACATGCAAATCATTTATATATATATATATATTTACTCATATACTCATGTTTCTAAGTAAAATAATGATATATATGTAATATATATATGTACAATATCCTTAGAAGAAATAAATCATACATCTAAAGCTAACATATTTGCATATAATCTCTAAATCCTTGTACTAAAATATATGCTAAATATATCAAAATAAGATGGTACAAAACATACTTCAATACATACTTTTACATAAAGGATTATTGTAAATATTATGTAAGATAACTATAATTACTTACCTTAATATATAGTTTAGTGAATAACTCCTCTTTTAATCCCTCCTTTTAGTGTTAAAAAATTAACTAGTTTAATAATATGGTTAGAAGTGGAGAAGTAGATAAGAAAATGGAGGAGAATGGAGGGAAGAAGATGATGGAAAGTATATATGTGTATTTGTTGGTACAAATGGAAGGGAAATTATCTCATATTTGTAATGATTAATGGATATAAATTAGAATAATTTGGAGAGCTCTAGAAACCACATGGAGTTTACGACACAAAGGGAAAAATAAGAAGAAAAAGATAAGATAAAAGGAGTTAATGCATTTGATAAGGGAAATTTAATGCACTTTGATAAACACATGTTGACTTGGTCAACTCCTCCAATATTTTATGTATTATATATAAATAATTTGGAAATAAAAAAATAGAGAAAAAGATGAAGTAAGAGAAAAAATAAAAAATCAAATGTAATAAATCAATAAAACATATATTAGAATTTCCTTACACATTTCTAATCTTATAAATAATATTTAGAATAATAAATAATGTAAGTTAAATTATAAATCATGTTATTAATATTTACTACATATTATCTAAATATTCAATAAGTGTCTAAATTAACGTAATACTAACTTATCTATATAAATATAAGACTAATATTAATTATAAAATAGTATTATAATTTTTTAATGAATTAATTTGGTATTTTTACATTTATAAGCATTTAGAAGTTATCTATAATTGTTTGTTAGCAATTTTATGCAATTAAGGTTTTTATCAACATTTTAAGGTTTTCTTATTATGATAGTTTTAGATTTATAAATTAGTAAAGTTTTTAGTCTATGTAACCTTACTGACTCATAGAATTATCCAAGTCATCTAGGTTCAATCTAGGATTCAAAATGCAAATTCACGAGCTTTACATTACTACTCCTAATAATTTTATACATGTTTGTACTTGTAATTAGTAAATATTAACTGTATTAATAATTTGATAATGTGTAGGGTGTGTTATGAACGTGTATGATATTGTTTGATAAGTTGTGAAATTATTTCAAAGTATGATAATGTACCATTTATTACGTAGTAGAGCCAATAGGAATTGATCTGTATGTGATTTTGATTGGTCACACAATAATTGGACTTAATTATATTAGACTTAATTAAACTAAATCAGAACATGCATAAACATACATTGCATAAGTAATTGTAACTGTTACATTACTTGGAGGTAGCGAGAGGCCATATGGGGATTAATAAATTATGACCATAGTGTTTTAGTATGGTGTACACATACAATATAACCTTACCCTGGCCTGTAGGATTACTAAGCATTGAAGGCACCAATTTTCTGGTTAAGGGTTGAGTCTAAAGGCCTCTATTTAGGGGTAAGTATGGACTACGAGAGCTTACGCACAATTATAATTGGAGCTTAGTTTTAATTAAAACTAAAAATGGATATAACATTTTATTTTTTTAATATGAAATGCGAAGTTTCGTAGTTGTAAAAAGTTTAGGTATGATACCTGGATCTAATTAGTGCCGTATATACTTTAACCTTGATTTTGGAGGGAATTAAATCTGAGTTGCATACAATACTTAGTCACCTATATGTATTTGTATGGCATTTTGTGTGTTCATGTATTTATATGTTTGAAAATTAACTGTTGAATAACTTGTTTGTTATATGGTTGAGAGATAGCTCACTAAGCTTTCTAACTTATACCCTTGTAGATTGCTTTTATAGGAAGATCTCTTCATTACACCTAGTCAAGGCTTGTCCAAGGTCAATGGGAAGCTTTTGAGTTGGTGTAAGTTTGAGTGGAGAGTTGAGAAAGCATTACTATTACTATAGCAAACTCTCAAGTAGAGACTTATTATCCAATATTATGTGTTATCTAATATATATACTAGTTTATGCAATAGTACATTAAAGACTTAGTGTATTTGCTAGTATGTATTGTTGTTATATTATGAAACTCATGTTAATATAACTATGTTGTGATATCATCTATGCCTACATAACTCTTGAGTATTTAGTTGTAGTAATAGCCTTGTATGTCGTATGATATGATCCTTTATACAATATACAGCGCTTACTACGACTAGGCCACCCCTTGGGTCGTGACAGCTATGCTGGGCTAGCCTTGGCATCTACTATAGCCTTTCTTTCTTCTTTTTACAAGATCAAAGTTCTATACCAAAATCGACTAACAATGTACATACCATAGGATCACTATCATGATCTCCAGCCATAATCTTTCCCTTTACATGCAACTTCTATTTTTTAGAGAAATTCTTAGACGGGAGGTATATGACCATAAGGGTAACCATAGTCATCATCCTTGCCCTATTCTTAAACAAATTGTCTTCCACACTTGCTATCTTAGGATTATCCTTTAGAATAGATGCAATTCCTTTCAAAAATTGCATGAATTCTCATCTTTTCGTCTCCTTGTTTCATCTGAGTCTTGAAACCAAGAAATAACTCAAATCAATAGTAATTTCAATAGAATTATATTATAATAACTTAAAATACCCATGAAAATAACATAAAGGATTAGTGTAATTTTACACTCATTAGCAAGTCAAAAGGCTTAGCTAGAAAACTTAACTCTAGGGTTATAAGACTTGTCTCTTGAACTCTCTCCTTTAAAGATGCATGAGGAGGTTTCCTTCTAGGTTCTGGCTTAGGTTTGCTCGGCACTACCTTCTTCTTCTCAACCTCTTGGGAAGGAGCCGCCTGCCCAGCTACCGGCTTAATGGCATGTAGGTCCATCTTCTTCTTTTTAACCTCTACTTAGGCTAAAAGCTTCACGGGATCAATGTCTCTATCACCATATTTGCAATAAAAGGATATTGTAAGTTAAGTATAAAGTAAAAAAATACTCACAAACTATATCGAGCAAAGCTCGAAGAACAAACCCCACCCTCCCCCCCCTATGAAGCTTTCGATTGGCACCAATTTAACTAACTCTACTCAATACAACAAGAAGATCAAGTATCATCTTCTTTGCCATTTGAGAAATTGACATGCCCCTTACATACTAATGAATCATAGTCTCGACATCATAAAAAAAAAAAAAAAAAAAAGAATTTTTACCATAGTGTTATCTATCTTCTTTGTAGCAAGCTTGTCACGAGGTAGAAGCTAGATATCCCTTACCTAGATTTGCTATGACCATCTACTTCAAAAATCCAAACCCCTTTTTGACCTTATTGAAACAAACTTGTCATGCTAGTCATAGATTTTAGATTCTAACCTAAACAAAAATTTCTTCCTATACCTTGCAGTAGCATAAAACCATTTGTTGTTCTATTGCTTTACTATAAAAAAAAAAAAAAAAATCTAAACAAATCTATGGTGACCTTAACCTCTACCTCCTCGCAAATTATCTCAAAAGCTACCAAAATTCTATATGTGTTCAATATGAATGCACTTGAAAAAAAAAAAAGAAATAATTAAGAAAGCTTTCTAGAAAGCAGAAAATGGCAGTTGTAAACCAAACTCAAAGTACTTGAGGTAAACATGAAACTCATCCTCAATCGAGAAACAAACCCTCTCATCTCTCTTAGGTTTCCACATATTCCAGTTTTTTAGGTGCCTATAAAGAAAAGGTTTCTACCTTAACACCAAATATTTATCAATATGGCTACACAATATCATTAAAGAAATAAACTACTTGTGTATTACTGTCACCATCATTAAGATATGCATCTTAAAGAAGAGCTTTGATGTGAGCAAGCTTATTGTATATGTGAATGGCACTACTGTAACTTGAAGATGAGCTACCGTTATCACTAGTTGAAGTCGATTCCATAGCTTCATAGGGGGGAGTATCCTTGGAGGAAGGAGAAATGATGATCTTAGCTCTCACCATACCTAAATTTGTGATGAGCCCTTAAAGCTTGAATGCGTAGACTCGTGTTCAAAAGAGAAGGATTTGCCGAAGTGTTGAGTAAGAGACAGAGTTTACAAAGCTTCTAAGGGAAGAAAGAGAAAGTAGCTCAGGGTTTATAAAGTGATAATTGGCAATTTTTAGGAAAAGAAACAAGATTTGATTTTTATTAGCCTTGATTGTAGACAGATGTAGTCAGTAGCAATCCAATGACTATTATCTCACTAATAGTTACTAAGTATACAGGGAGATTAATTACATAAAGGACAGCTCTCACGCGCATTTCTAGAGAAGAGAAAAGTGAAGGGTCACGACTGTTTGCTAAGAAGATCTAGTTCCTTTTGAGGTCAACTGAGCATAAATGTATAGAAATAAAATTGATGAGGTAACTCTTGAAAGTTCTATGATTATATCATTTCTAAAATAGCATAAGTTCATCTACATTCATGCTCTAATTGATACAGAAAATCTGGCTATGTATTTCTTCCATACTCAAATCATTTACCATGAGAGTTAAGGGGAAAATGTTGATAGATGATTTTCATAGCTAATGACTAGATGCTCGATGTAGACACCTCATTTTTGCTCTATTATAATATATCTATTTTTCTTTTCCTTATGTAATAAGAGGGTCCTAATTGAAAAAAAGCATAAAAAAATTGAAAATTGAAAAATATAAACAAATAGAAAATTTAGAGAAACAAAAAAAATAAAAGAAAGATTGAAAACAAAAGGTAAGAAATAGATCTAGAAAAGTTTAAATAATAATAATAATTTAGAAAGTAGGAGTAGCAATAGAAATGTTAGAGGCAATAAAGACTTGGGTGGGTTGGTTTTTTACACTAAATGCATAAAGGAGCTGCTTGGGCTGAGGCATAAAATCATTATTTGAATCTAGCCTAAGCTAGTTTAGTCCATAGATGCAATTAAAATGCATACAAGGACAAGGCATAAGCGAATGGCTTGATGGTAATGTACAAGTACGCACACATTGGAGACTAAGGTTTGAATCATAAAAGGAGCATATGCTCCTTTTCTTTTTGTACGACTAAAAAGTATTAGTCTAACTCTTTTTTTTTTTTTTTGTTCTTTCTTCCCAAATGAACTTTGCAAATCTGAATTGCTAGATCAAGTTCACAACCTTTTTCAATGCCATTATCTACACAAATGGTAAAATCATATAGATTTCATGTGATACTTTTGAATTAACCCCAACAATTAGCTACATTCATTCTCTTTGTAGATTAAAATCAAATATGGAAGCACCTAATAGCTTGAAATCCGAGGTGCATAGTCATAGCTAATTCAGCCATTAAAGCCTCCTTCCAAATGTGCTTGAGGTCAAACATGTATAAATAAGGCTTCCTCATCCTTGTATCATCATCAACCTCACTTGTCTTCACTCAAACACACTTTTGACTCACTCTCTCTCTAGGTGCAACCACATGCTCTCTCTTTAGCTTAAAGTTCAAACATGGTGGCTATAGAGCAAAACTAATACCATGGCTAAACTATTGAAGACTAAAGCTTTCAAACATAGCCCCTCTCATTCATTACCGTAGCCAGTGGGGCTTTAACTAAGAAACCTTAACACTACCTCCAAGGCTATGACCATCTGATAGGAATTAGACTATCGAACCCTTAACTTGAGGGCTAAAAAGCATACCTAAGTGAATTCTTTCCTTACAACCCATCACTAAGGAGTCCGAGCTACTACAACCTACCAACCTGATGACCCGACCAAGCCTAACCCTTTTGCACTCATCATTCATCTCCAACTATCAACCTGAACTATACTCGAACATTAGCTTAACTCACCTGACCATTAACTCAGTTAACTTGAATTTAGGCCATCCTAAATACGCTCGAGGTGAATTTACTTCGAAAGAATTATTTACTCAACTCGACACGATTGACCTACCCCCTTTACTTGGTAACTTAGTTTGACAGTCACCAACATGAACATATAATTTGTCTTTTCTACCAGAAAGTCATCTATCTACAAGAAGCTATATGTTTGAGCAAATGCGTGACAAAATCCTCCATACGAGATACCCACCTTTGTTGTTTTTTCAATTGCACCCTTCATTATTCCTTATATATTACTTCTTTAGAGTATTACCCTTATAGTCTTTTCCATTTTAGGTAGGATGCCCTAATATTTTGGTATAAATAGTCCATTGTAACATAGCCACAACATATCTTATCATCATATTGAATATACTTCATTTTCCATAAACATTACTGTCGTTAGCTTGTTTGCCTACTTCACTCTTATCCTAAGCCTTAAGTAAGGATAGGTGGCGAGTGACCTCATCGGACCATCTCATGCGTCATATCGAGTTGTGCTGTAAGTCCTTGAAGGTTTCTTGATGCACCATATCCTTAGAGCTATTCGATGGTTTGCTTATTTACTTTTCTTGTTTTCACACAATTCACATTTTGTTCTTCTAATTTTTTACAAGCTTAGACCCATCCTTGCAACTAGCCTTATCAGCCCTTGGCTTTGGTTCGCATCTCCGCCACCCCTCAAAACACAACATCATGCCACTTCCATGCAAAACTACCACCACAATTGAGCTCATGGTGGTTGACAACCCTAAGACATGCCCTTTATTAAGACCCTATAAGAGGCCTAGTAGGATTGCCTACAATTATCATATCATGTGTTCGCTCATGATACAAAAACTATCTTGTAAGTTAAAGATTACAAAATTTTAAATAATTTATCACTAGGGTTTTAAATTGTTAATTAATTAGCATATTATAAAATATAAATAACTATAGATATCCAATATTCTACAATTCCTCAGAACTGCAGAAAATCGATATCCCTTATCAAATGATAAGATCTAGTAGTAAAGGCTTAAAATTTAAACTTATTAAAGTTATAAAAATCCGAATATATAAGTAGTATTTACATTTAAAGTTTCAAATGAGCTACACAATCTTTTTCTAGTTCTAACCTCTAAAACATCTCAATACTTACACTCAACACTTAGTTCTTAACCTATGTTCGATTATCTATCAACCTGTAAAAGAAAAACTATTAGAGAGTAACCTATAAGAGCTTAGTGAGTTATTCCTTGTACTATATTAGCAAGTCCGTTGTCAAACAAATTATTATAACCAAATAAATGTATGTACACGTAGTATGCTAAACAATATATACAATTGATCGATACTACATACAACATTAGATTTAATGCCTTCTGATGTGAGGGTTGGAGATACATTGACACCAATCACAGCTAGGTTCTAGCACTTAGGTTTTTTTTAACCACATATCAAAATCCCATATTTCATAAAATATAATTTTTATTTCTAAAATCTAATAGTACACAATTTCTTAGGTCTACCGATGAGGTAGCCCCGACAATTTATGCTCATACCCTACAACAAAGGTTTTTAGACTCAACCTTTAGCCATATGGTTGACATTTCTAATGCCTAGTAAGCCTGTAGGTTAGGGTAAGGTCATGTTGTATGTATGCATTGTCCTAAATACTTTAATTCAATATATGGAAACAACCCCCATAAGGTCTCTCTTTACCATCACGTAAGGTGACAGTCGAAATACGTAATGTAATGCATGTTTGATGCATGATCCTTTTAATTTAAGATAAGCTAAATATAATTAAGTCAAATTATGGGGTGATCAATCAATATCAACAAACCATCTAAATAATGTAATAATCAATTATACAACCAAATCTTCAATTATTGTGTTTAACAATATTTTACATAGTAATCAACATAACTTGAACCCTCACGTGTCAAGTTATTAATATTTAATTTAGGTACACTAGTTACAAGCACAAAACAATTATAGAGTTATCGGGAGTACTCACTTGGTCAAAGCTAATATGACTCATAACAATCACAGGTAGCTTGCCTTCCTAATTAATATTTCCTAATAAATAGAAATGAAATAAACCTAATGAGTATCTAGACGTAATGCAAGATAGCCTAACTAGTTTACTATCTATCATATGACTTCCGTTAGAGGTGTATAAACAGGTTAAATAGGCCAACCTGGCCTAACCTACTTTAGGCCGCAGGTTAAATGAGTCGGGCTCATTTGGCTCGCTTTTAAATGGGCCAAAAAACTTGGGCCCAAACCCATTTTAAAAGTAGGTTAAATAGGTCGGCTCGCGGGCCAAAGGCATAAATATATTAAATGAGATAACCTAAACTAGCCCACTTTGGCCTAGAGGTTAAATAGGTCAGGCTCATTTAGCCTACTTTTAAATGAGCCAAAAACAATTTCCCTAAACTTATTTGAAAAGCAGGTTAAACGGGTTAGCCCATGGGTCAAAACTTGCTTACACACCTTTAATTCTCGTTCTACTTAAGTATTATATCATTTATAACTTTTCATTTTACCTTGTATCTTTACATTTTTATAGTAAATCCTTATCAAGTTCAAATGTGCTTCTTCAATGATAATGTTTAATTAAAATTTTTAGTCTTATTTTACATTGCTTAACTTATTTATTGTGATATTTAGGAAATATTATTTTATTGTATATGTAATAGTATCTAACTTAATTGTATAAGTAATAATATTCAAATTAGTAACTTTATATGGGTTTGAGTTTTCTTGCTTTTCATAAGTTTTATATTAGTATATTGTTATATTATAATTTAATTAAAATTCCTATGCATAACAAGATAGTTAGCAGTAGTAGTATATATATATTAGGTTAAATTAGATAAAGTAATTAAGTTAGTTAAAGTTATAGAGCTGAATGGAAATATTAAAATCGTATGTTTAAATAACTAAAAACTTTAACTTAGTTATGTTGTAGTATTATCCTAAGATTATATTGTGTATGTATGTATAACACTTTAATTTTTTCATGAATTTCATATCTTATAGTTATGTCTTATTCATACTTTATAGTATGTATTTATTGGTTTCCTTTTATAGGAAATGATATACGTGTACTTGTAAATAATTGTGTTTAGTTATTTCCTTATTTAATTGAAGTTTTGTCATAGTTATTTATTTGTAAGATCTTATCATTTAAATAATGTAATTAATTTACTTATATCTCTCGGTTTTCTCTAAATCCTAAATTGCATGTAGCTTTTTTTTTTGTTCTAACTCCGTTATTTATAAACTTATAATCAATTTTTATCATTTTTGAATGTACGTTCATGTAGTGAGATCCGTTTTAGACGTTGAGATTCGCATTCTTCATTATGGTTTTAAAGTATTGCAAATTTAGTTATTTTGACCCAAATAATTTTATGTATCAATTTTCAGTTCTTCTTTATTATTTTATGATTTAATTGATTTCTACATTTTATATTTTTATGATGTCTTATTTTTAGCTTTAATTTATGTAGTCTTCATTATTTTCCTATTTTAAGCTTTATTTACCATTTATTGAAAAATTTTATTATTATTAATTAATTAATTAATTTTATTATTATTCTTTAATTATTTTTAAGTTTTCAATTTTATTATTTATTGATGTAGCTTTAGTTGGTTGGTCCACATGGCACTTTATTGAGTTTTATTTCTTTTTATTTTCTTTTTTATACTTCTTAAATTTTATATTTTTATTATTATTAGGTATATTTATATATTATCATTTGTAATTAATTAATAAATTATGGACCCTAATTGTATATTCTGGGTTTTGGCCTATTATATATATATATATAATTATATATATAAATGCTTATGTGCTAATGTACATACATGTATTCTTAATTAATTTATTATATTTGATATTTTATTATTTATACTTTTATTTAGTATCTTATTATATATATTTATACACATCTCTGTACCTATCTACTTTTCTTCATATCATTATGCTTAGTATATTAAAGGTTATATTCATACTTAACATATTCAATATATGTATTTATATACTTGTACATATATGTGTATATGTATTTATACCTAAGTTTACAAGTACTTTTACATAGGTGTATTTATATGTATTTTTATATTTTCTAAGTATTATTTTCTAAGAATCTTTCATATACATATCTTATGTACACATTTATATACTCATTTTTGTACATATATATGTAGAAATTAGTATTTCTTACATACACAAGTTTATGTACATATTATATATATATGTGTGTGTCGTATATACATACATGTTTATATACCATAATTAGTTAACCCTATATTAAATACTTACATATAGTTATAACATGTATATATATATATGGTAAATATCTATATGTATACTAGTATATATGTACATGTTTGTACACTTAATTTCTAAAAGAAACATGCTCATATCCATGAGTTTGGACACAACTACATATGATTTCATTCACAAAGGATAAGCTACACATATAATACTCCTAACATAACAATATACATATACATAAGCATACAAGAAAAGACTTAAACTAAATATACATATTGAATTAAATATACAAGAAATAAACTTAAACATAAAGAGCATGTGGTTACTTTGTTTTTGGTGATGGATTTTCCCTTCTTGCCTTCCTCTTAAAGTAGATTAAAATGAAGTTTATATTATGTAATAAAAAGGAAAATGGTGGGTAAGGAAAATGGAGGAAATGGAAAAGAAAAGTAGTAGAAGAAGAGGAAGATAAATGATGGTTAAAAAAGAAGAAAAGGTGAGGGATTTGTGTATATAACTATAGATAATTAAGGAGTTTGAAAGAGTGTTCTAGAGTTGATCGGAATTCACGACAAGGAGGAAAAAAATAAGAGGAAAAAGAGAAGAAAAAGGAAAAGATAAGAGGAGTTAATGCATTTAATAAGGTTATTTAAAGCACTTTGATAAAGATGTGTTGACTTGGTCAACTCCTTGAATATTTAATGTATTATATATAAATAGTTTGGAAATAAAAAGAAAATGGAGAAAAAGATGAAGTTAGAGAAAAAATAGAAAATCAAATGCAATAAATCAATAAAACATTTATTAGAATTTCTTTATAAAATTAGAAATGTATAAAGAAATTCTAATAAATGTTTTATTGATTTATTGCATTTGATTTTCTATTTTTTCTCTAACTTCATCTTTTTCTCCATTTTCTTTTTATTTCCAAACTATTTATATATAATACATTAAATATTCAAGGAGTTGACCAAGTCAACACATCTTTATCAAAGTGCTTTAAATAACCTTATTAAATGCATTAACTCCTCTTATCTTTTCCTTTTTCTTCTCTTTTTCCTCTTATTTTTTTCCTCCTTGTCGTGAATTCCGATCAACTCTAGAACACTCTTTCAAACTCCTTAATTATCTATAGTTATATACACAAATCCCTCACCTTTTCTTCTTTTTTAACCATCATTTATCTTCCTCTTCTTCTACTACTTTTCTTTTCCATTTCCTCCATTTTCCTTACCCACCATTTTCCTTTTTATTACATAATATAAACTTCATTTTAATCTACTTTAAGAGGAAGGCAAGAAGGGAAAATCCATCACCAAAAACAAAGTAACCACATGCTNTAACTTATCTATATAAATATAAGATTAATATTAATTATAGAATAATATTATAATTTTTAGTGAATTAATATAGTATTTTTACTTTTATAAACATTTAGAAGTTATCTCTAATTGTTCACTATCAATTTTATGTGATTTAACACATCATTTAGTTATTTAGCTTAATTAGGGTTTTATTACCTTCGTGTACATTTATAAGTTTAAATTTTTAGTTTTAGGGTTTTGATTAGGTTTAGCTTTGATTTCTCATATGTATACGCGGATATAATTTAAGATTTTCATATGCGATTAAAGTTTTTATTAAGTTTAGGTCAATCTCTTACAGTTACATATGTTTAGGGTTTAAAGTTTTTGTATGCGATTAGAGTTTCGATTAATAAGTTTAGGATTTTTCATATTCATTTTAAGTATTACATTGAAAATTTTAGTCGGTTTTAAACTTATCGGCTCTATTAATTTAAGAAAATTATCTACAGTATATGAGTTTAATTCTATACTCAAAAGTTTAGATTTACGAGTCTTATACCCTCTATTTGAAGCTCAATCACCACCACAAGTGGTGTGTACAACCATCACCAATTGCCACCATGTACTACTATGAAAACCACAACCATTGACCATGACACTTGTGCCACATCTACTATCGCCAATAAAATCCACATGAAAACATCATTCCTTGCTTGAATTGGTGGTTGAATCACTCAAGAAGCACCCCCAATTGTTGATAATCAGTTTTCATCCACTTATCTTACTCATCCATTCAACTGCTAACAAGCCACGTAATTTATATACTTGGTAACTCGTCGAGTAATTGACATTCTCGACACTACGCTAAGTAACAAGGATCCGTTACTAATTTGAATTCAAGTTCATAGCATAAATAGTTATCATAAGCACAGTTATATTACATAACTACTTACTCTCCCTACACTTTAGGGAAAGCGTCTAATCAATAAGCTTCGACGTGTCTCAATAGTTATTCTGATAACTACTCCTTCAGACAAGATAATCTCTTATAATTATGTGAATGAAACTCTATAAGAGACATTTGATAATTCTTAACTTCTTTACTTTACCTTTCTCATTCCAGCTTACTAACTTAGGTATTATAGTGGCCGCACCGAATTGGCTTCGATACTAAGTATTTTTCTTATCTTTGCAAGATATTTCCAACCCTCAAACTTCACTAACAACATTTGGCACCATCTATTTTTCCTAAACATACCCATATGGCTAAAACTAGAATGACCAAGAGTGTAAGTGCTGGCACTTCCTCCCAACACCATGAAGAGGGGAGTCGACATACTGATGAGCAACGACTTCCGAGACTTGAGCAATTATGCCTCGATTTGGCCAAGCAAAACTTGGAGTTAAACAAAAAGTATGAAAAAATCCTTAACCTCCTTCATAATAGTATTCGTCCAAATCAGAACAATGAGCATGGTGATCACGATGCCAATAATAGCGATAATTCAATTTATTCACCTGAGTTATAGAAAAAGCAAGTCAAGGTTGTGACAGGATGTTTGACTCCTGCTTTCAAAAAGAATGACAAAGGCAAGAAACCTCAATAGGTGCACCATGCGAGCCCCTTAAATGTTAGCACCTTTGCTACATCAAGCATGCAATTCCAAATAAAAAAGAGTCCCTTTGTTCCAGAGATTTTGGAGGAAGTGATACCTCATCACATCAAGCTACCGCAGTTTGAAACTTATGAAAAAACAAAGGACCCCAAAGACCACTTGGAGTAGTACTGTACGTTGGCTAAATTGCATAGTTTAAGTGATGCAGTGACCTATCAAGCGTTTCCCTCAATCTTAAGGAATGTAGCGAGTATAATGTTCAAACATTTAAAACCAAACACCATTTCTTGTTTTAATGAATTAGTAGAAGTGTTTCTTCAACACTTCCTTACAAGCAAACTTCCTATTAAGGATTCCTCAATCCTTAACACAATCAAACAAAAATCAAATGAGTCAATTAGAGACTACTTGGCTAAGTTTATGGCCAAGATGTTTCAAATCCTAGAATTGGACATTAGTGTAGCCCTTAATGCCGTTATTGATGGAGTTAAGCTCCATAGAGACATTTTCAAGTCTCTCACAAAGAACAAGTCAAAAACTTTCGTTGAGTTCAAAGCTAAAGCCACCTCATACATCCATTAAGAAGATAACATAAAGGCTCGGTAAGAGGCCAATCAAAATAGAAGAGATAGAAAAAATGACAAGAGAAAAAGTACGAAGGATAGACTTAGCTTAGATGATGATAAAAGTTCAAATGCCGAGAGAAAGAGACCATGAATTCTAACATTTTCATCCTATACACCCATCAATTGTCCAATTGCAGACATATTTATAGAGGTATGTAGGCAGAGAGGTGTTTTACAGTAGCCAAAAACAATGAGAGGAAATCCTTCAAGGAGAAATTCTAACAAGTACTATGACTTTCATCGCGATAACGGTCACAACATAAATGAGTGCATATAGCTTAAGAGTGCGATTGAAGATGCAATTTAATGTGGGCATTTACGAATATTTCTATCGTATGACACCGAAAATATCAAAAGACCGTCCTAAAGGAGACGTGAGGAATAAGAGAATGACACTTGGCTAACTATAGTAGGGAGAGATATAAGGGATGCAAATTCAAGCAGAGCACCTAACGAAGTGATCACTACCATTATCGGTGGACCTATTATTGGCCAATCAAGCTCGTTGAGTTTGACAAATGCCAATAATTATGTCGGTAACATCCAAGGTAAGAAGATTAGGATCAATAACACAATTTCTTTCAGAGAGGATAACTTTGAAGGTATCTAAAGACTGTATGATGACATACCAGTGATTAGTTCAAGAATTGAAAATTTCGAAGTCAAGAAGATTCTTGTTGATATAGGGGACTTCTTTTAATAGACGCTCTTCGTCTTCCACTAGATCCTCTGTATAAGCTTCATCATTAACCTTATTAATAATCTCGATACTTACCTCATCATGATCCTCTTCGTCAACACTGCTAACTTTGTCATTGATGTCGACAAAGTCAAGGTAGGAGAGATCATAATCAAGGTGAAGCTTTAGAATCTCCTCTCTTGCCACTTAGACCCCCTTTAAAACTTCTTCTATAAAAGTCTTTCATACTGCCAAGTAGGAGTGACTATATCGAAGGCCTCTTCAATTGATGATCCTCTCCTCAAATTCTCCTCCAATTTGATAACATGGCTCTATACGTTTGAGTTATTCATCTCAAACTCTTTAATTTGCATTTTGAGCTTGTCTTCCTCATCACTCATCATGCAAAGAGTTCGGCCCAATCTTTAGTACTCTTCTTTCTTCTTCTGTAGCTCCTCCTTTAGGCCTTTAGACTCTTTGTACTGCTCTTTCATTTCGACTTTTAGGCTTAATACTTCATCGGTAGCAAGGGTATGTGCCAACTTCTCGACAGTAAGGTCTTCTTGGAGCTTTCTCACCTCCATCTCAACCCTTATCCTCGTGTTCTCAGCAACAATAGTCTAGGCTTTAGATGCGTTATATGCATCCTCAACTTTCTGTAACAATTTCATTTAATATGATGAGTACCTAAAATGATTCAAGAGAATACATGAAGACTACTATGGATCTTACCTTTTTAGTCTCTTTATTAGCCTCATCTAAAGCCATCAAAATGTGGCTGCTCATTTGAAAAGGAAACCAAATATCAATAACTAAGTAAATTCAACAATTATAAAGATGGATACAGATACTTACATCATATAGCTTAGTTGCAATATGAGCCTTATTGCAACCGCCGACCTGGTCAACATCCTTATTGGCGATATCTATGTCCTTTAGAAGAATAATTCCTTCTATCAAGGTGAAAGATTTTGTCTTGTCGCCTAAGGTTGAGTCAGTATCCAAAATATTTTAGCTTTAATATGGGACGAAGTACTCACTGACCTCCTTGATGGGGACGAATTCGGCACTGGTGATGCTGAGAGCTTTAGAGCACATTGCCTCCTTCGTCCTCTCATCTAAACCCTTAGACCTTTTAATAAGGGGTTGGCCGACGAGTTCCTTTCTTGGTCTCTTATTAGCACTAGGCGCTACCTCCAGGACCAACAATGACCCCTTGATGGTGGCATCCACGGCCTCCCTACAGGGTTAGCTTTCTCAACCTACCTTTCTTAGCTCGATAGAAGGTTGAATATTTTCGATCGGAGGCTTCATAGAATGAGGGACCTTATTCAACACTTTTTCCTTACCTTCCTTCCACCTATCGAATGGTTACAAGGTCTTCTTCTATGCTGCCACTTGGTTGGATGTGTCTTCTTTTGTTATTTTCGTTATAACAATAGGCCAAGTGGTAGTTGCTACTGTAACTGCCCTCTTGTCCACCTTCAATTTTTTGGCCTTTACTTGGGCTAGTAGCTTAGCAAGGTTTACCTCGCCAGCATCCATATCTACAAAATGAGCAAACAAGTTAATATTAACATGAGAAATGAATAAACTTACATTCTCCATACCAAGCAAGGCTCAAAGGCGACAATTCTCCCCCCATGTTACGAAAAAGGCTTTCCTCTTGTGGCTATACTCGATACGGTGGTAACTCATTAGTGTACCTTCTTTTCTAGAAAAGATTGGGTCTCTACTTTCATAACACCATATAATTCTCTTAATGTCCTAAAAGAGCATTTTGTTCTTCCTCCTTTCTTGAATTTTCTTTGTCGCTGTTGCATCATTTGGCATCAGATTAATATCTTTACTGCAAATTAGCTTAGTCTATTGAGTTTAAAAGTCCAACACTTCATCAGATACTATTGACACAAATTTATCATGCCACTTGTAGATCTTGGACTTTAACACATCTACGAACTTCTACCCTTGCCTTATAGCAGCAAATTACCACTCATCAAGCTACCTCCTAATTGTGAAGAAAAACCAAAATAGTTGAGGTGTAACCTTAATTTCGACTTCTGAAAAGCCGCTAGAAGCCAGTATATGTTGGGTGAGAACATACTTAGCGTAACTCTAAAGTAGTTGAAGAAGCCCTTCATAAAGCCGAGAAAGGGAAGCATAACCAAAAATCTAAATATTTCAGGTATATATGGAATTCGTGCTTCCTTGGGAAACATATCCTCTCTTCCTCTCTCAACCTCCTCAGATTCTACGTTCTAAGAAAATCTTACCAGTACTGGTTATATTTCTTGACAAGAACTCTATCGGAAAAACTAGCATCCTATCTGGAGAGTCATAGTAGTAGCTTATGTTGTTATATAGATATCTTACCAAAGATTTCCCTTCATTGTCCTTGAGATAATTATCCACAGCAATGGCATTTATATGGGTGAGTTTATACCACCTTTCCTCAATATTGTCGGTTGAGCTACCAAAAGAGCATGCTGCCTCACTCCTTATTTAGGGAGGAGAAGTGGCCTTAGTTTCTATTACTTCAAAATAGGATATAACAACTTGGTGGGTGATGTTACAAACCATACTTGAATGTTTATGAAGAATAGTATCACAAAAGTTGAAAAGCTTGAGAGTGAAGATGAGAAAGTAAGAAAATTTGTTTGTGACTTTAAGTAGAAATGAATTCTGATTTTGAAAAGTCCTTTAAATATGGATAGCTTATCCTCGTAACTACAAATTTGTTTCTTATGGTAATTTTGTGCTAATTTGATAGTAGCGTGAATTGTTGATGCATGTTTGGAGACAAAAATCCAACCGTTGACAACCCCCCAATAGTTATTCAGCTTGCAATGTAATGATGACTGAAGCAACAAGTGTCATACCACATACTTTTTGATTTCTTGAACAAGTGAGAATTTGAAAATTGCAACTTCTTGATTAGGATGAGAACCGTCTTTCTACCTATCTCACTTGGCATCTAAAGAACTGCACCCTACTCAGCCTTTAAAACATTATATATTACTCCTTTTGTCAAATTCTCGAAAACGATAGTTGGGGGGTAAATGTTGATAGTTAGTTTTTGTCTACCTATCTTACTCGTCCATTCGGTTGCCAATAGACTGCGTAATTTATATACTTGGCACCTCGCCGAACAATCAACATTCTCAGCACCATACTGAGTAACAAGAATCCATTGCTAATTCAAATTCAAGTCATGGCATGAACAGTTATCACAAGCACTGTTATATTTTATAATTGATTATTCTCCCTACATTTTAGGGAAGGTATCTATTCAACAAGCTTCCATGTGCCTCAATAATTATTTCAATAACTACTCCTTCAAACATGATAATCTCCTATCATACGAGAATGAAACTCTATAACAGACATCTAATAACTCTTAACTTCTTTACTTTATCCTTCTTATTCCTACTTACTAACTTAGGAATCGAAGTGGGCGCATCGGATTGGCCTTGGTACTATGTATTGTTCTTATCTTTGCAGGATATTTCCAAACCTCAAACTTCACCAACAACAGTAATAACTTATTGCATCTTCTACTTCTTCCCTAATAGTGTACGTACACTACATGTGACAAGATTGAGCGACCCAATATTAGACCCAATAGTCCTGGTCCAAGTTCAAACCTTCAACTTACGTGCTACTACCTAAGGTTTGATTCTCCTTCCTTTGTTATGTATTTTGTTGTATTTGTTTTTCTTTCTTTTCTTTTCTTTAATATTTTGTTCTATTGTTAAAAAAATTAGAAAAAAAAATTTAGAAAAAAAAAACAAAAAATAAAGGAAGAGGAAAAGCTTTGCTATTTTATTTATATGTTTTGGTCAAAAATTAAATAAATATAAATAAAATAAAATAAGTGGAAAGAAAGAAAAAAGAATGTGTTTTATCACTTGGAAAAATATTTTAAATAAAAGTTCAATTATCAAACATTTTTCCCAAAATAAGATTTCCTTAGAAGTTTTCAAAAAAAAAATTAAATAAATAAATAAACACTAAAAAAGAATTAGGACCTCTTTAGAATTTTTCATGAATAAAATAAATAGATAAAAACGTAAACCCTATCAATTTTCAAAGATTAAAAGAAACCAATACATCTAAATTTTCGAAATGAGCTATAGAAGTCTTATCTAGAATAATAGGTACATAGAAATGTAAACCCCTAAAATTATTAACCTAGCTTTTGTAATAGACTCGACTATATTAGACAATTTAGGAGTCGACAAGGCTAATGAAAGTGAAAACCCTAATTACTCAATCGCGTAAAGAATTTTTCTACCCTAAATGTTTTTAAATGCTAAAGATTTTATTCAAAAGTGATAGAAACCCTAAAAATGATTATCTTAAAGACATATGTGCACTAATCCAACATGATATACCCTAAAACCCTAATTGATAAAATAATGCTTATATTTTGCTAAACTATTAGTAAAGGGTTAGAGATGACCCTCATTCATACTTATATGCTTTGAATCCTTAGGTAATCCATTAGAAATTAAGATAATGAGTCATAGATTATATTCACTTCTTAAGTAAGTGATTAAGATAGTTTCACTTAGAGTTAGGGTAATAGTTGAAGATTAGGTTATATGTAGTGAACCTTAACACTCAAATTGGTACTTTTTGCATTTGTTATTCAAAGTAGTTTATCAAATGAGATATATAGGCTATAAAGACCTAAAGTAAGATCTCATCAACAATGTTTACCAATCAATTCATCAAATATCTCATTTCCCCTCATTTCCTTCATTTTTCCTCTAATCTCCCTTAATTACTACATTATGTGTACAAAATTACACATACTTAAGGAATGTTGACTAAGGTAATGCATGTTGACCAAAGTCAAAGGGTTGACCAAGTCAACACATATTGACTAAAGTCAACATTTTGAAAAGTCAAAAGTTTTAAGAGATAAGGAAAATATCTTACTTCTTAATGATGGTTTTCTTTTCTTTTCCTTTTGATTTTTCTTTTTCCTTTCCTCTTAAGTGTTGCCGTCCACAATTTTGCCCCTTAGGCCCCACCATTTGTTGTCTTCCATAATTGAAAACAAAACAAAAGAAACAAAAACAAAACTTCCCTTTCATGCCATGAACATCCCTCCCCTCTTTCACTTTCATTCCCTTTCCTTTTGTCTCCATAAACTTCAACAAAATTAAAGGTATGTTCTTAAGTTGTTTTATGTTACTTTATGTTATTCATTAGTTAGTTAATTAGGTAGATTAGATAAGTAGTTAGATGTTTAATGATGTCTTGAAGAAGAGGAAACAAAGTTTCCATCTTTAAGTGTAGAAAGTGAAGAATCATGAAGGAAATGGAAGAAATACATGTGTATGTACTCTTAGATATGTGTACATAAAGAAATACCAAAGAAATACAAGTATGTGAACCTTTATACATAAGTATGTATCATGTACATAACCTAATTTAAGACCATATCTAACTATATATGTATATACTATACTAAATACATACATAGAACTACAAAAGGATGAAATTGAGAGGATTTTCTTAAGGAAAAATTTAGCATACGAATTTTTAGTATAAAAATACGTATCCAACCGTATAGGTATATGAGTAGGAATACATGTATAAATATGGTATAAGTATATGTAGATGTATAAGTATATGTATGTATAAGGCATATGTACATAAGTATAAGTATAAGGCATATGTACATAAGTATAAAGTAAGAAATAAATGTACATAAGACATGTACATGTGACATAAGTATGATGTAATGCTTATGTAATCAAATGATGAGGTGGATGATGACATAAGCATAGGTTTAGAAAATGAGAAAAGTAAGAAAAGTGTAGGTAATTAGATACTTAAATTAGAAAATTCTAATACACCTTCTAAATTAGATTATACCTAATTTAGTATATGAATTGGTAATAACAAAGTAAATTCCTAAATTATAAGAATTTAAGGAATAAAGGATACAAATATAAGTAATAAGAATACTTAAATATTATAACTAAAAATTTCTATAAATTTAGTTCATAATGTAAAATAGGGGTCTTAACATCCAAAACAAACATTACCGTGTGAATATACGTCCGAAAACGATAAAAAACGATAAAAAACGACTATAATTTCATAAATATCAGAAATAAAACGAAAAAGTTATATACGATTGAAATTAAAGTCTTATCGGGTAAAAGTTAATAATAGTCTAAGTAGAATTAGGTAATTAAATGTTTAGAATTATTAGTTAATTCAAATACTTATTAGTGTTGTTATCACATAATGATCAGGTGACCTTGAGGTGAACGAGGACCTCCCAATCGATTACTACGATTAGGGCAAATCACTATGGCCGAGTAAGTATTTACCCAATGATTCCATGCTTGTTTTGTGATTGTAGATAGTGGACTTAAATATTATTGTTAATTGATGATTGTGTGGGGTTTGGGAAAATGCCTGTGTATGTTGGTATGTCTTGAATTGTGAACTTATCTTAAATATTGGTAATGCTATGTTTGTTGCATGGTAGTATAGAAAATGATTGTGTGCACAATTGGATGGTCATAGCATAATTTGAACCTAATTATACTCGGCCTATAAAAAGAAATTGAGATGTGCATTAACATGCATAGCATGGATATTATTCCGGCCATCACATCACACAGAGGTAAAGAGAGGCCATTCGGGGGTTGATATTATTCATTTATTTGGTTATGTACGGTGTACTCGTACAAAATGACCTTACCCTGGCCTGCGGGAACACTAGGAGTTGGAGGCGCCAACCACCTGGCTAAGGATCGAGTCTAGAGGCCTTCGTTTAGGGGTGAGTGTGGACTGCGGGGGCCCACTCACAATTATGCTAGAACTTGGGTTTTTCTGAAAATAAAAGAATTATTTGACATAAGTACGGAATGTCGAATTCCGTAGTAAAGTAAGTTCTAGTATAATACCCGGATCTGATTGGTGCCGTGTAAACTCCAACCCTGACTTCGGAGGGCGTTAAATTTGAGTTACGTATATGAACTAGTTAATTATACGTATTGATTGGCATACTGGTTGATCATTCATTCATATGCTTGAATATAATGTATTTATAACTTGCTTGTGGTGTGGTTGAGGGTTTTGCTCACTAAGCTTAGGCTTACACCCCTTTAGACTTTTGTTGCAGGATAGCCTGTTCGTAGAGACAGGACGAGGAATGCCGCAAGTTAGCTTGGGGACTTGGGCAAGAGCGAGCTGTTATGTGTACTGAGAGAGAACAGTTTATTTAGACTCTTCCCATGTACTTTTCTTTATCTTATTATTATAAACTTAGACATACTTAAATGTTGTGTAATATAAACTTTGTAACTTAAATTTTATATAATTATATTTGTGTAATGATATCATGTGAGTTTGGATGTTCTTTGGAAACTAGTGGTTGTAGAGCCTTGTATATTGTATGAAGAGTTCTTGATTGGAAGGGTAACCAATCAGGGGTTCTTTGTCCAGTATACGGCGTCTACCACGACTAGGCCGTTCTTAGTTCGTGATAAGAAACCTATACATAATTATGGGGTGATTTAAAATACAAAAAAATTTATTTTTCCCCTTTGTAAATAATTAGTTTTTTTTATTATTCTTTTTTAAATAAATATAATTTTTAATTCTTTATTTGTAAAATAGAAATTATTCTTTTAATTTAAAAGAGTATGTTGAAATAAAAAATTTAAATTTGGAAGGTTAAGGTAATACCAAGGCCAGTCCGGTGCAACCACTCTGATGCTTAAGTTAGTAGAGTGACTTTATATAAAAATGTATGAGTGAAGTGTTAGAGAGCTCTTATAGAGTTTCATTCCCATATTTATCGATGGTTGTAGCGTCTATAGTAATTGTTGGAATAACTATTAAAACACGTGGAAACCTCTTAATTTGACATCTCCCTTGATATGTAGGAGAAGCAGGTAGTTATATAATATAACCATGCTTATGATAACCATTCGCGCCATGGACTTGAATTCAAACCAAGAATGGATTTATTGTACTTGGTAGAAATGCCTTATGTCACCTACATATTGATGGCCGAATGGACGAGTGTTAGATTAGCAAAAACTTGATTATCAATAATACCTATCTAAGGTTAGTAGGTTAGCGCCTAGATCTAAAGCTCTAGTTTTCCAAATCATTTTTAAAAAATCAATTTTTACACAGCCCAATAGCTAGGTTATAATTAATCTACTCAATTGGTTTCCTTAATTCTTAGTCAATAGATAATATTAAAAGAGTAGGGTTTAATATTAATCAGATTAAGAAAACAAAAAAGCCAAAAATTCAAACTCGATAGCTTGACGACTCCACTAGAGAAGTCAAGAGAGCTAGCTACTTAAATCTTTTAAAATTAAATGTAGCTTTCGTCATACTCATGTTATTGTATGATTCTTTTCTTATAAATATTCTTTGTTTTGGTTATTATATTCACTTTTTCATGCAACATACTTAGCATATTGTGACGGTTTATTGCATTAAGGATGTAAAGTAGATACGAACTGTCGCGACCTGAGGGGGCTAGTCGTGGCAGTCGCCGTATATCGTACAAAGGATTGTATATTGAGTTCCCTTACAATCGACGACCCTTTTATACGATACACAAGGCTACAACTACTACTAACTACCAAGAGTGCGCAAGCTTAAACAATAGCATTTCATGACAAATAATAATATAGAAAACATAGCACATAACTTATGTGTATAAAAGTTTACAGATATAGCGTTTGAAACATGTCTAAAGTCAGACTAATATAAAAATTACATTTTCAACTCTACATTTAGCCAAAAGTACTCTCTGTCCTCAAACAGCTCCTACATTGATCCCGTAGAGAAAGTTAACCTCGGGCATACGACGGCCTGACTCCACGAATAAGTCGGCCTGCAAGAAAAGTCTACGAGGGTATAAGCTTACTAGCTTAGTGAGATATTTTCCCTCAGCCATACAACAGTTAAGTTATACTACAGTTAAGTTCAACCAAATGAATGCATGAACAAGCAGTGTGCCAAACAAATACATGCAGGTGACCAGGTACTGCATGTAACTCAGATTTAACGCCCTCCGAAGTTAGGGTTGGAGATTCTTCGGTACAGTCAGATCCGGGTATCATATTAGAACTTATTTCATAACGAAACTCCGCGTTTCGTATTTAAAATGTAATGGTACATCCATTACCAGCTTTATCAAAACGAGTTCTACATATGATCGTGAGTAGGTTCACGCAGCCCTTACTCACCCCTAAACGAAGGCCTCTGGACTCGACCCATAGCCAGGCGGTTAGCGCCTCTAACGCCTAGTCATCCCGCGGGCAAGGGTAAGGTCATATCGCACGTATGCACTGTACGAACTCAATAACATTCAATAATCAACCCAAGTATGGCCTCTCGCTACCTCCATGTAATGTGACTGTCCGGAAATAGTTATGCAGTGCATGATTTATGAATGATCCAAGTTAACTTTTTGTAGTCGAATAAAAGTTAAGTCATATTTAATCAGTGATCATTCCAAGTCACAAACAATCAATCTATTGAATCTACTATGCATCAAACATTATATTATTGAACTTTAAAGTAGATTCACAATTCACAACAATTATCATGCACAAGCATAACCCAACCCCATACACATTCATTTATACATCATAATTTAGATTCACTACTTACAAACACAAACAAGTATGGAATCATAAGGAAAAACTCACTCGGCCATGGCTAGTTCAGGGATCGTAATAATCGGTGGGCAGCTCAGGGTCGATATCGTGATCACCTGAGAATAAGGAAAATTTGTAAGATAGGGAATTTTAAAACTAGCTAGAGTTATAATGTATAAGGTTTATTTCACTTAGTTACGTGAAACTGTCGATTCGAGCTTTTTATCGAATCGCGTGTAACTTTTTCGTTTTAGCTCGGATCGTTATGAACTTATAGTCCATTTTGATCGTTTTCGAGCGTATTTTCCCGTAACGAGGTCCGTTTTGGACGTTGTGACTCGTAACTTAAATTGTGATACAAAAATATCACAAAATTTATTATTTAAATTTAAAAATTATAAAATATTGATTTTCTCTTTTTCGTAACATATTTATAAGTTACTAATTATTTAAATCATATATTTGTTATTTTGGGTATATTTCCTATTTTTCTCCTTTTCCTATTTTCTTCTTATGTACCTTACGATTATACGTATATATATATATATATTTCTCATATGATATATGTATATGTATTTATTGAAAACATACTCTTATACATATATAAATATATATATTCGGCATACATTCATATAAATACATACACATATATATATATATATATATATATATTCGGCCTACATACTTATATATACATATATATATGTGCAGTATACATATGCTTATATATAGTATTTATCATAAATATATATATATATATATATACAATACATTTTATACATATACCGTATACTATATTACTTATAGCCTATATTATATATATTTATGTGTCTCATACTACTACTTGTGGAAATATGTATATATGTACTATACTATACTATTATATATGTATATATATACTAAAATAATTATACAAGAATAACCACATATATATAATTTGGGTATAAATCATACATGTGTACTATAGTATAAAATACATAATACCCATCATATGTATTCCAACAAATATATATAATACATCTACTCATGTATAATATACCTTTGTACATACATGTATACATATCTAATCTTATACATACATACACTATTTAATTTATGTATTAGTGTACATATACCATATTATATTTATAAGAAAATACTCTACAAATACTACCTTTATACATATGTATACTATATATAACATACATCTACAAATAAAATACTTACCTAGTCTTTTAATTTCCTTCCTTTTCTTTTCTTCTTCTTTTTCTTCCTTCTTCTCTCTTTTCTTCCTCTCTGTTTTTCTTACGGTTTCATTTGCTAATTGTGTCTAGAATTGTTGTTCCCTTTTCTTTTTATTTTACTTATTGAGTAGCTTAGATTTTACGCCATATTAATTGCAAGAGTTTTGTTTGATTTAATTGTTCAACACTTGGCAAGATTATTAATCACGTGGGCTGCATAAATGGGGATTTACATTTTCTGGACGTGGAAGCTTAAAGAAAGAAAAGCAAATGAACAAAGTGCAGAACGTGAAACTTAAAGGAAGAAAAGAAAGTGGAAAAGAGATAAATTGAAATTAAAAGAGAGGAAAAATGAAATTTATTAACAAATATGTGTAATTTTTCGGATCATATAAATTATAACAAATTTCCTCGTAGATTAGTTTTCAAAATTCTGTGAAATTTTATCAATTTAATTGGTACCCGTTACAATTATAATTTTTACAAGTTATTATGAAAATTTTATTACAATGTCGTACAAATAGTCAATTTAGTCGAAAATTGCATTCGACTATAATTTTATTGCTATTATGTAATATTTAACTATTTTATAGATTTACGTTTATGATTTTAGGGTCTCGAGCAATTTTAAGCTCGGTTTCGATTAATGATGCATGAACGAGTTTTAGGGTTTTAGTAAGCGATTTAGGGTTTTGATAAATTCCGAAGGTTTTGTTATCGGTGTTATATTTGATTTATTAAACTTCATTTTCTTTTATTATCATTCGCCTTATCGATTTATTGTACAGTTTAGAACACTCGGACTCGAGTTAAAGTTCAACTACTATTTTTCCTAGGGTTTACACAAACATACCCAAGCTATCTTAAGACTTTACGATGAGGGGCCATTGTGTAGGTTTCGGGTACTATGGGGTAAATACCGCTTGAGGCTGTTTAGGCTATCTTACTTAAGCTTCAAAGTGACCAATAAACCCTTTCTTTAGAAGCACATAAGATTACAGAGCTTAAGGACTATTGATAACTCTTATTTTAAATACATTTCACATGGTGATTTTATAGTATTTCCCTTACATCTTTGTTTTTTTTAAAAAAAAATTGATAGTTAATTAAGTAAAATTTTTATTTTAAGGTTTAAATGTGTTCTTGGATTGAAAATGAAGAAAAAGAATCAAGTTTTACTCAATTTGGAGTTCAAATAAATGAGTTATGATGTTTTGAAGTTATATAAATAATAGGAGAAAGTAGCAAATTTTGGTCAGAAAGTTACACAGGCTACGACACAACTGTGTTCCTAGGCTGTATCCATGTAGGAAGATTTTAATGCCAAGGTTAGTAAGTTACACAACCTAGGGATACAATTGTGTTCCAAGCTATGTCTGGTGACGAAAAAAAAAAACTTTACAATACATTATAAAAGGACTTATTAGGGTTTCACACATAATTTTAGACATTCAAAAGAGAAGAGACTTGAAGAGAAGGAGGAGTAAAAGGCGAAAACAATACCTAACTTCAAGATTGAAGAGATTTTTCATCAACAAAAGGGGTTTTTCATGTTTTATTTCTTGATTTTGTTGCAATTCGTTTTTAGTTTCATTATGATAGCTTAAAATTCTTGTATTTAGGATTATGGAACCTAGGGTTCCATGTGACTATTAGATTTATTGATAATTTTCAATAAAGTTTCTATCTTTCTTGATTCAATTATGTTTTTTTTAATTGTTAATTGATATTTCTAAGGTATCAATCTATGATATTATGCATGATGAATGAGAAATCACATGTGTAATGAGATCTTGACATAATTAGAGAGAATTACATGTGTACTTAGAGATAAGATACATGTTTCTTCCGCAAAGTTGTTCTTTTGTGGGAATTCATTATATATTAATGCAATTCTGAATTATATTACTAAGTGAAGAGTTTTCGGTAAATAATTTAGGATTAGGGTTAATATGCTTAAGAAAGGTGTTAACTTTAATTGTAAATCCCTCCGATCAAGAATGATAGAGATTAAATTGGATATATTTTAAGTAATCACATGTTAAACATTAGGAGAAATAATTCCTAAATACGTTATTTGCCTTCTTGAAGTCGTTTTTAATTTTATCGCTTTCTAAATTACTTAATCAAGTCCCATAATTAGGTTAGTTTGTTAATTTTAGTATTTTTAATTCATTCAACCCATCACAATTTTCCGGTTAGATAATAAAGCTAAGGTTAATATTAGTACTTGAATTCTCTGAGGGATTAACTCAGACTCACATCTGCTATATTAAAACTGATAAGTGCACTTACCTTGTATCAACTATTAGAATCAACCCTAATCGCATATACTTCCCCTAAACCGTGACTTGATAAGCTAATCTTAAAAGTTACAACCCTACTAATATTTGAGTATCTTTGAAATGCAATAAATTTTTGCATATGCTCTTTTATAAAATGTTCCCAGTGTCTTGTAAACCCAAAATCAATAGTAGGGTTGCAACTTAAAAATGATATATTAACCCAGTGCTTCTAGCACTTGCATGCTTCTACATACATTCTTTCTTTTCATCAATAAATGATTCTTATCAGTGAAACGTCTAGGCTTACAGATAATGGCAAGTAACTAATAAGTGAACAATTAGAGAATCAATAAACTACATAACCTCCCTAAGATTTGCAAGTAGTTGCTAGAAGTTAAGATTTCTTATCTGAGAGAGAAGCTTAAATGTTCTAAAGCTCACAACCGGGCCTTAAAATCCCTTCATAAACAAGTCCTTAGAGGAACCTGAGAGATACTAGAAGACTCGAAGCTCACATGTAAGAGTTAGGTTAGGATTTTTCAGTTTATAAGTAAGGGGACTGGAATAAATGTCATGTTTTCATTGAATAATAATCAAGAATAAATATTAGGCTCCTTTTCTTTGTTTTCTCTATACTCTAGTTTGTTGAGATAATAAAAGTTTCCTTTAGCATTCCTTTTTTTCTAAATAGTCATTCAATAGCATTCATTTAATCACTGAACTCTCTCACTCGAGGAAATGTAAATAAATTCCATAGGTATGTAAAGAGAACCCTAAATTCACCATCCTTATTTGTAATTGGATCACTCAATTTTTTGTAAAATAAAGCCCTATCTTTCTCTCTCACAAGAAAAAGTAAAAAGAAAGAAAAAAGGAAATGAAAAAGAAAGTTGCTATTGGTTACAAATTCTTATGGGACTCAAAACAAACACAAGCCTTTAGCTCATTAGGGAAGCCAACCCAAACACAAACCTTCAACTCGTTAAGGCAGTCGACCCCAATATAAACCTTTGGCTTGTTAAGGTAGCTAGCCCAAAATGTAAGCCCTTGGCCCATTAAGGCAGCCAACCCAAAACACAAACCCTTAGACCATTAAGGCAACTAACCCTTAGGCCATTATGGTAGCCAACTTAAACATAAGTTCTTGTCCCATTAAGGCAGCTAAACTAAACATGAACCTTTAGCTTGTTAAGGCAACCAACTCAAACACGAACCTTCGGTCTATTAAGGTAACTAACCCAAACACCCTTGGTCTATTAAGACAATCGACCCTTAGCCCATTAAAGAAGCTAACCCAAACACAAATCTCTAACCTGTCACATAAACAAAGCCCAACCATAAACAGAGTCAAAACATAAAGTCAGTTATAACCTCAATCTTGTTAAAATGCAAGAAAACCCCATTTTAAGCTTGACCCTTCATCTAAATAGGCAATTCATAGCTCCTCCACCTCAAAAGACATCAATACTGGCCTATTTGGCTCTAAAAAATGAGGCTCGTAGAACAAACATGAAAACCAAGGGGCATTAAGGCCTATAAGTTTAAGGCAATTATCTACTTAAGCCATCAAGAACATGTAAGGTTTGAGGCATTCGGTCTTTTAGAATTTAATTTTGAACTCAAATTGAATGAAAGACATTGTTTCACATTGGAGAATGTTTTAAAGAACATTTGGAGAGACTAAGGGTCATGTTTTAACGTCAATTTCTACCTTGGGGAAAATCAATATGGACTCCTACCCAAGGAAATGGCAACTTACATTTAAAAGGTTTGGAATGAAAAGAGGTAAACTATATTGCATACACTAACCTTAAAACACTTTGAGATTTGAGTGATATTATGGTGAGGATATTTTGGACTAATTTCTTAAAAGAGGTCCATTTTGAAATTGATATGCAAATCGAAATGAAGTTGGGTAACCATTTCTAACGTCTTAAACATTGATATCCCTTATCAACCTTGTTGAGCTAATTCGAAGTGTTTTCAAATTTAAACCATGTTAAGAACCACTTCAAAATGGGGCAATTTGCATATTAGAGTCATCACATTAGGAAAAAAGGTGTAAAACTAGATTGTACTTGTTTTAGTAATATTAATTCAAAGACATATTCTATTTTTGATAAGTTATTTTCTTTAAAATGATGAAGAGCCAACACTTTTTCAAACAACTCAAGCCTACACATACTTCAACCAAGCTCATACACTTGGAATCCTTAGATTTAAGGCCTTGAATTTCTCAAAGACAAAGACTTGCTAATAGAGATAATTATTATTGAGAATAGAGAAAGGAGCGAAATGAGGGAAAAGACCATAGGGCAAAATAATTTTAAAAAGGAAAAGGAAAAAGAAAGAAAGAACAAAAAAGATTAAGAAGCAAAAAAGAAAGAAAAGAGAAGCCAGGAAGTTAGGCTCGAATATAATAAAAAAAGCTTTAAAAGGTACATCCATCCCAACAAGAGAGCAAACTTGAATATAATTACCCTAACCAAAGAAGGCCTGGACTTGAAGCCTAAACAGCTCTAAAAACGCAAATCCATAAATCACATTCCTAGCCAAAAAATACAAAGCCTCCATATCCATTCCAAATCATACTCTAAATCACCTCCTTACCTGTCCTAAATCACAAACAAAAGGCCTTCCTACCAACAATACCACCCACACTTAATGAAAACTCTTTTGATCATAAGGAATAATTTATCTCTAAAAAAACTTATGTTTGAAATTGGGGTAAGCACAATTCTAGTTTTTTCTAAAAGGTTCTTAACTTATATACTTAGGTTAGATAAAAATAATTCTTTTAAAATAAACATCCTCATTAATCCCTCATGAAACCATTTGGCCAAAATCTGAATTTACAATATTGAACCGAAAAATACCTAATAGATTAATCAAAGCGTATCACTTATGAATTGGACCATAAGTTTTAGAACAGTAGTCAAGAGCAAAATTTAAACCAACAGTGTGTAAGGAAGTACTCTTTAACTAAACTAATCTTAATTACCACTTCCTTAGGAAAGAAATATTCAAAGTCATAAAGCCTCACTAAGAATATCAACATGCCACTTGATTAACCTTGATAATGTTAGAGCAAGAGATATTTCCAAAGAATGAGAAGAGTATGAAATGCTCTACATGGTTACTAAGGAAGGGAATGGTTACAAGTTTTGCTTTTTAGTAAGAATTTGTACCTATTAGCTAATGAGTTTCTAATTGCATATATTTTATTTAGTGATTTTTTATTATTTTCCTTGATATTTGAGTTTATTTTTAGATAATAATACTTAATTGAGTAAAATTTTGTTTTCTAGGTTTTGAAATGATCTACGCAAGAAAACGAGAAGATAGAAACAAATTTCACTCAAATCAAAGCTAAAATAACCATGTTATGAAGGTTTGAAGATCAATACAACTATATTGTTTCCAGGAAAAATTGGAGTTGATTTTCTACTGTTATAGCCTAAGACATGACCAACAGACATGATCATGTTATCGGTCATGTTGTTTCTAGTTTTTTTTTTTTTTTAAAAAAAAAAAGACAAAGTGAAGCTTAATTATGTATACGACCAAAAGACGTGGTTATTTCCTTGGTTGTGTTCTTTCCAACCGACCTGTTTTTTTTAGCTCTTCATATATAAAGCCTTGTTAGGATTTATAAAATAGAGGAACTTTTTTGCACAACTTTTAGGGAGTTTTTAAAGCTAAGAATAATCAAGAAAGTGAGGAGAAGAAAATATTTTAAAATTTAATTTTGTTTGGATTTTATGATGCTTCTTTCTACTCTTTTCTATACTATATTTTAGATTCTTATTTTACGATGTATAGTCAGCAAATTTTTTATATTTAGTTTTTGTTGAACCTAGATCTATCTATGTGACATGATTAGATTTGATTAATTTAGTTTTTATTATTTTCTTGATTTAACTATGTTTACTTCATGATTTAGGTTATTATTTCCACAAGTAATAATCTAGAGTTTAATATCTTATAAGAGAATCGAGAGATTTCTTATAAGATTAGATCTAGGTATAGTTAATGAGGATTATTGCATGATTAGAGATAATTTGCAAAATTCTTTTGGATTTCAAATTAAAGCGTAGAAAATTTATTGTTCAATAATGCAATTTTATGTCATACTATTGAGAAAAGATTATAATAGGTGATTTTAGGGTTAGGGTTGATTGGCTTGAGAAAGTAATTAATTTTAGTAGAGAATTCTCTCAATTAAGAAAGACTAAAGAATAAATTAGATTATCTTTAGGAAAATCACATGTTGGATCTAGGATAGGCAAGATATAGGTATAACATTAAATCTTGAATTAATTGAATTGTTTTCTTGTTAATTCTTAAATTGCATCTTAGTTAATCTATAAATTAGTTTTAGCAATGATTTAGATTTACTTCTTTAAGTTTCTTGAAATTTAATTTGCCAATTAGATAATAGAGATCTAATGAGTACTAGAAGTCAGAGTCCTTGAGGGATCGACACTTTGACTTAATCCATTATATTATAAATTGGTAGGTGCGCTTACCTACATCAAGTTTTTGGCATCGTTGCCAAGGACTTTTGATATTAAGAAAGCTAGTAGATTAATAATCAAACCATTTTTTTTTTATCTTTTCTCAATTTCTTTTATTTTCTTGGAGCAATCTTTAACTAAATTCTTTATTTTCTTTGGTACAGTGCATGACAAGAAGCTGACCAATTTTTTGATTAAAATTGATCATGAGATTGAGAGGATAGCTTTATACAATTTGAGGAAATTATTTGTCAAAGAAACAGTTGAGGCTATAAATCAAGGATCTCCAATTAGATTAAAAGACGAAGTAAAGTTATTAGTAGGCAAAGTGAAGGATCAAGCGATACAATAAGAATCTGATCATGAAAGCTTACTCGATAACATTATGGCCAATAATGGGGATCAAAATCGGACCATGCCAGACTACTCTTGACTATCATTAACTGGTACCTAGTCTTGCATCAACTGACCAACTATTGCAGCTAATAACTTTAAGATGAAGCAGAACATTATTCAGATGGTGTAGTAGTTTGAACAATTTGATGGCCTCCAAGACGAAGATGTTAATGCACATATTTCCAGCTTTTTGGAAATATGTGATACTTTCAAGATTAACGGGGCAACTAATGATGTTATCCGGCTATGCCTCTTTCCATTTTCTTTACGTGGCTGAGCTAAGCAGTGGTTGAATTCTTGAAGAAGTATTTTCCACTCTCGAAAACTGCAAAGCTTAGAGTTGACATCTTATCTTTTGCCCAGATAGTAGGTGAGACCTTATATGACACATGGGAATGCTTTAAGGACTTATTAAGGTGGTGTCCACATCACGGACTACTTCTTTAGATGGAAATACAAACCTTCTACAATGGTCTCAACCCCTATACTAGAAAAATGATAAACACAACAGCCAAAGGTATACTCAATGAAAAAGCACTAGAAAAAGCCTAGGCTTTAATAGAAGGCATGGCCATGAATAATTACTAGTGGGAGAACTTAAGGGGGAAGCAAAAAGTCATAGGCATATTTAAGCTCAACGTTATACAATCTATAGCTACTTAGGTGGAGATGTTGAATAAGAAAATGGAATCCCTCTCAACTAGTTCTCAACAACCATAGTTCATCCCCAACAACTTCATTCAAGAGGGGATTGTAGGTTGTGAGCAAATAGAACAAGTTTATTTTCTAATGAAACCTGCAAGACCCCAATATAATCCTTATAGCAACACTTATAACCTAAGGTAGAGAGATCACTCTAATCTTTCATAGGGAGGTTGTAAACCCCTAAGTTTTTCAATCTAACTTTTGAAGTAGACTAAAGTATGTTAGATAATCTAGAAGTTGACAAGGCTAATGAAAGTGAAAACCTTAAAATACCTAGTCAATTGCATATAAAATTTTTCTATCCTAGATGTATGTAAACACTAAAGATTTCATTTGAAATTGATAAAAACCCTAAAACTAAAACCTTAAAGATGTACAAGCATTAATTTATCACAACATACCTTAAAACCCTAATTGATAATATAACCTTCATATTTTGCCAAATCATTAATGAAAGGTTAAAGATGACTTTCAATCATGCATATATGTTTTGAATCCTCAAGTAGTCCTTTAGAAACTAAGATAATGAATCGTAGATTCCATTTATCTCCTAAGTATATGATTAAGATAGTATTACATAAAGTTAGGAGTGTAGTTGAAGATTAGGCTAAATGTAGTGAACCTTAATACCCTAATTAATACTTTTCATACTAATTATACAAAGTAGTTTACTAAATGATGTATATAGGCTATAAATACCTAAAATAAGACCTCATCATCTATTTTTACTAATCAATTCACCAAATGCCTCATTTCCTTAATTTTTCCCTTAATTTCCCTTAATTACTACATTATGTGTACAAAATGGCATATGCTTAAGGAAAGTTGACCAAGTCAACACATGTTGACCAAGGTTAAAGGGTTAACCAAGTCAACACATGTTGACTAAAGTCAACAATTAGAAAAGTCAACAAAAGACACTAATGCATAAGAAAAATGTCTAAGCATCTAATGATTTCTTTTCTTTTCTTTTCTTTTGGTTTTTCTTTTCCTCCCTTCTCCTTAATTGCCATCCATCCATTTCCCCTTCTAGACCCCACCATTTTCTTTCTTCTATAATCAAAACAAAACAAAAAGGAAACAAAGCAAAACCCCCTCCATTGCCATGACCCTTCTTCTTCCCTTTCACTTTCAACACTTTCCACTTTGTCTCCATAATTCCAACACAAATTAAGGTATGTGATCATGTTACTTTATGTTGCTTTATATTACTCATTAGTTAGGTAATTAGGTAGATTAGATAAGTAGACATGTGTTATGTGTGATCTTGAAGAATAGGACATAAAGTTCTCATCTTTAAGTATAGAAAAAAAAATACGAATCATGAAGAAGAGGAAAGGAATATATATGTATATGCCCTTAAGTATGTGTACATAAGGATATACTAAAAGAATACAAGTATGGGGATCTTTGTACATGGGTATTTACCATGTACATAACCTAAATTTAGATAAATCCTAACTATACATACCTATACTATACTAAATACACACTTAAAAACACAAAAGAATGAAATTAAAAAGATTTTCTTAAGAGGAAACTTAGGCATACGAAATTTGTATAAAAATACGTATATGACCATATAGGTATATGAGTATGTATACAAGTGTAAATACGGTATAAGTATAATTATATGTATAAGTATATTAGTATAAATATAAGTATAGTAAAGGTATATGTACATAAGAGGTTAAGTGAAGTGTACATAAGCTTTTTAGACATGACATAAGCATGAGGTGAGGCATATGTAATCAAATGATGAAGTAAGCAATGAGCTAATCAAAAGATGACATAAGCCATGACATAAGCAAGTGATGACATAAGCAATGACATAAGCGAATGATGATGTAAGTGATGACATAAGCATAGGTTTATAAAATAAGAAAATAAGAAGAGTATAATAATTAGGTACCTAAATTAGTAAACCCTAATACACTTCCTAAATTGGATTACACTTAATTAAGTACATGAATTAGCAATAGCAAAGTAAAATTCTCTAAGTATAAGAATTTAAGGGTTAACTAAATCATGAAGTATAAACAAAGGATATAAATATGAGTAATAAGATTAATTAAGTTCCATAGTTAAAATTTCTATAAATTTAGTCTATATTATAAAACGCGGGTCTTAACGTCCAAAACGGATATCATCACGTGAACGTATATCTGAAAACGATGAAAAACGACTATAAATTCATAAATATAAAAAATAAAACAAAAAAGTTACATATGATTAATAATAAAGTCTAACCAGATAAAAGTTGATAGTAATTTAAGTAGAATTAGATAAATAGATATTTAGAATTATTAGTTAATTCAATTACTTACTAGCATTATCATATTGTAATGATCAGGTAATCTCGAGATGAGCAAGGATCTCCCAATCAATTACTACAATTAGGGCGAGTCACCATGATCGAGTGAGTATTTACCCTATGATTCTATGATTGTTTGTGATTGTGGATAGTGGACTTAATTATTATTATTAATTGACTACTGTGTAGGGTTTGGGAAAATACTTGTTTATATTGTTATGTATTGAGTTGTGAATTTACCTTAAGTATAGATAATACGATGTTTATTGCATGATAGTATAGAAAATGATTGTGTGTATTATTGGATGGTCACAACGTAATTTAAACTTAATTATATTCGGCTTATAAAAAGAAATTGGTACATACATTACATAGACACAATTCTGGCAGTCACATCACATGAAGGTAAAGAGAGGCCATTAGGGAGTTGTTATTATTAATTTATTGGTTCTGTACGGTGCACTCATATAAAATGACCTTGCCCTAGCCTGCATGAATACTAGGTGTTGGAGGCGTCAACTGCCTAGCTGAGAGTCGAGTCTAGAGGCCTCCGTTTAGGAGTAAGTATGGACTACGGGGGCTTACTCACGATTATGCTAGAACTTGGTTTTTATGAAAATAAAAGAATTATTTGATTTAAGTATGAAACGTGGAGTTCTATAGTAAAGTAAGTTCTAATATAATACCTGGATTTGATTGGTGCCGTGTATACTCTAACCCTAACTTCGGAGGGCGTTAAATCTGAGTTACGTATATGGACTAGTTAACTATACATATTGTTTGGCATTCTATTTGATCATTCATTCATATGCATGAATATAATATATTTATAACTTGCCTGTAGTGTGGCTGAGGGTTTTGCTCACTAAGCTTAAGCTTACACCCCCTTAGACTTTTGCTGCAGGACAACTTATTCGTAGAGGCTGGCCGGGGGATGCCGCAAGTTAGCTTGGGGACTTGGGCAAGAGTGAGTTGTCCTGTGTATTGAGAGAGAATTGTTTATGTAGACTTTTACCTATGTACTTATGTTTTACAAGTATTATAGACTTAGATATACTAAATCACCGTGTATTGTAAGCTTTGTAGTTCAAACTTTATATAAATATGTTTGTATGATCATATCATGTGAATCTGTATGTTTTTAGGAAACTAGTGATTGTAGAGCCTTGTATATTGTGTAAAGAGTTCATGATTAGAAAGGTAACCAATCAAGGGTTTTTCATACAATATATGGCGTCTGCCACGACTAAGCCATCCTCAGTTCATGACATACCCCACCTCCATTGCCATGACCTTCCCTTTCCCTTTCACTTTCCAAATTTTTCCAAATTTGTCTCCATATTTCAAGAACAAAATAAGGTGTGTAATTATGTTATTATGTATTGCTTTATATTACTTATTAGTTAAGTGAAGAGGTAGATTAGAGATGAGTAGTTATGTGTTATGTGTATCCATGTTGAAGAAGGCATAAAGTTTCTATCTGTAAGTGTAGAAGAGTAGAAATCATGGTGAAGTAGAAGGAGATGCATGTGTATATGTCTTTAAGTATATTTACATAAGGGTATATGAGAGAAATACAAGTATAGAGACCTTCGTACATAAGTATTCATTATGTACATAACCTAAACTAAGACATATACTAACTATACATACCTGTACCATGCTAAATACACTCTTAAAACACAAAAAGAATGAAATTAGAGAAGCTTTCTTAAGAGGAAATTTTGGCATACGAAATTTGTATAAAAATACGTATGTGACTGTATGTATATATGGGTATCTGTACATGTATAAATATGGTATAAGTATAAGTATATTAATATACATATAAGTATAGTAAAGGTATAAGTATATAGTTAGTTTATGTAAAGTGTACATAAGACATTTAAGTATGATATAAGTATGAGGTAAGGCATATGTAATTAAATGATGATGTAAGCAATAATGTAATTAAAAGATGACATAAGCCATGACATAAGTGATTGATGATGTAAGTGATAACATAAGCATAAGTTTATAAAATAAGAAATGAGAAGAGTGCATAAGAATTAGGTACATAAATTAGTAAACTCTAATACACTTCCTAAATTGGATTAAACTTAATTAAGTACATGAATTAGTAATAGCAAGGTAAAATTCTCTAAATATAAGAATCTAAGGGCTAACCAAATCATTAAGCACAAACATAGGATATAAATATAAGCAATAAGAATAATTAAACTTCAATAGTTAAAATTTCCATAAATTTAGTTCATATTATAAAACACAAGTCTTAACATCCAAAAGGACATCACCGTATAAACATGCATCTAAAAACGATGAAAAACGACTATAAATTCATAAATATCGGAAATAGAACAAAAAGCTACATATGATTAATAATAAAGTCTAACTGGATAAAAGATGATAGTAATTTAAGTAGAATTAGGTAAATAGATATTTAGAATTACTAGTTAATTCAATTACTTGCTAGCGTTATTATATTGTAATGATCAGGTGATCCCGAGGTAGGCGAGGATCTCCCGATTGATTACTACAACTAGAGCGAGTCGTCATGGCCAAGTGAGTATTTATCCTCTGATTCTATACTTGTATGTGATTGTGGATAGTGAACTTAAATGTTATTGTTAATTGACTACTGTGTGGGGTCAAGAAATACTTGTGTATGTTATTATGTGCTGAGTTGTGAACTTACTTTAAGTACAGATAATATTTTGTTTGTTGCATGGTAATATAGAAAATGATTATGTGTACTATTAGATGGTCACAACATAATTGGACTTAATTATACTTGGCTCATAAAAAGAAACTCGTACATGCATTAACACGCATTGTATAGACATAATTCCGGCCGTCGTATCATACGGAGGTAAAGAGGGGCCATTCGAGGGTTGTTATTATTAATTTATTGGTTCTATATGGTGCACTCATACAAAATGACCTTACCTTGGCTCGCGGGAATACTAGGCGATGGAGGCACCAACTGCCTGGCTAAGGGTCGAGTTAGAGGCCTCTGTTTAAGGGTGAGTGTGGATTGCGGAGGCCCACTCACGATTATACTAGAACTTGGTTTTTATGAAAATAAAAGACTTATTTGATTTAAGTACGGAACGTGGAGTTCCGTAGTAAAGTAAGTTTTAGTATAATACCAAGATCTAATTGGTGTCGTATGTACTCCAACCCTGACTTCGGAGGGCATTAAATCTGAGTTACGTATATAGACTAATTAACTATACATATTGTTTGGCATTCTATTTGATTATCCATTCATATGCATGAATATAATGTATTTATAACTTATCTATAGTGTGGCTGAGGGTTTTGCTCACTAAGCTTAGGCTTACACCCCCTTAGACTTTTGCTATAGGATAACTTGTTCGTAGAAGCTAGTTAAGGGATGCCACAAGTTAGCTTGAAGACTTGGGCAAGAGCGAGCCATCCTGTGTACTGAAAGAGAACAAATTATGTAGACTCTTACTTATGTACTTTCGTTTTAGTAGTAATATAGACCTAGATGTAATAAATTACTGTGCATTGTAAACGTTGTAGTTTAAATTTTATATAAATATGTTTGTGTGATGATATCGTATGGATCTATATGTTCTTAGGAAACTAGTGGTTGTAAAGCCTTGTATATTATGTGAAGAGTTCATGATTGGAAAGGTAACCAATCAAGGTTTCTTCGCATAGTATACGACGTCTGCTACGACTAAGCCGTCCTCAGTTCGAGACAAAGGTCAAAATTAGGGTCAAGGCCAATAATGGTAGATAAGGAATCTACCTCAGCAAAGTTCAAATTTGCCTCCATCGGGATTTCAACAATTGGCAGTACCCTTACCTACTCCAAAGAAGAAGTTGAAAAGCTTCTTAGAAAAATATATTCAGTCTAACGAAGCTATAATGTAACAAACAGAGGCCTCTTTAAGGAACCAAGAAGCCTCCATCCACAATCTAGAGAATCAGATTGGCCAAATCACTTGGATGTTAAACGAGAGACAACAAGGATCACTACTTAGGAACATTAAAATAAACCCTAAGGAACATGAAGTGGGCAAGAGTTACAAGTTGAGAAAGGGAATGGTAAGGAAGCAGCTAAGAAAGAAGTGGAGGTTAAGGATAAGGAAAGTTTAGAATCATCGGGATCAAAAGAGAGTGCAAAGCTACCGAAAGTGAAAGAGTCTAAGCCGCCCATCCCATATCTACAGTGCCTTAGGTAAGATTGCCCTAATCCAACCAAGTAATTTGAAAAATTCCTTAATCTTTTTAAACAACTACAAGTGAAGTTACCTCTTGTTGATGTTTTATTTCATATGTTGAAATATGCAAAGTTCTTGAAAGATCTTTTGTCGAACAAGAGGAAGTTGGAGGATCTTTCAACTATCACATTGAATGCGGAATGCTCCTTACTACTCTAGAAGAAGTTGCCAAAGAAATTACAAGATCTAAGGAGTTTTACTCTTCTTTGTATACTTGGAAACTTGTCTGTAGATAATGCTTCAGTAGATCTAGGAGCTAGTATAAACTTAAAGTCGTTTAAGTTGTTTAAAAAGCTAGGATTAGGAGAACCTAAACCAATACACATGTATATTTACAGAAGATTTTCTAGTGAGAATTGATAAATTCATTTTCCTTGTTGATTTTGTTATCCTCAATATAGATGAGGATCTCGAGGTACCATTGATTTTAGGTAAACCCTTCTTACCTACTACTAACGTTGTGTTTGATGTTAGTGAGTGTAAGCTCATCTCAAGGGTCAAAGATGAGGAAATTGGTTTCTAGAATTTGGATTCAATGCATAAGTCCCTTAATTCAAAGAGCACAAGCTATGATGGTGATGCTTCTAATGTTGTTGTTATTGAATGTATGCAGGAAACACTTGTCAAAGAACCTATGAACAATTACTTAGAAATGAGAGATGGATAAATGGTGAAAACCCTTAATCAATTAGAAGCTGTAGCTTAGCGAGGAGCTAATGAACCCAATGTGATGAAGATAGGGATTGAATCATTTTGTAGACTAAACAAAGGAAAGTCAGAGTCTCCCAAAGTAAAACCACTACTCTTAGAGTGGAAACACTTAGAAGATTGTTTAGAGCATGCTTTTGTAGTAAGGAGCTCAAAGCTACCGATAACAACCCCATGTAAGTGAAAAGTGAATAAAAAGAAAGGACTTGAGCAGCATAAGTTTGATGAGTGGCGTGATAAGAAGAAACTAGATAGAAGTTATGCAATTACACAAGAGAATTTGCTATACCAATGGAAAAAAGGTAAGTCAAGCCTTGTTTGGAGGATTCGAAAGCAAGGTAAGGATGGAGATCCATCTCCACTTGGATGAAGGTAAGTAACCCATGTATCTTATCGAGCTATTGACGTTAAACATAGTGCTCTTAGGAGGCAACCTAAGCCGGTAGGTTATGTTAGCAATTTTTATTGTCTATTTTAGCACTTTAACACTTATTTTTCACTTTAGAGTTTAGTTTGCTTTTATGTTATGCTATGCATATGATGATCCCGCTAGTTGCTTAGCGAGTATGGTCAAGGAGACTACATCTCCTATGAGATTTTCGGGGTAACACCTTGAAGCTAAACAAAATTTCAAAATTAATAAGTGCAAAATATTAAGTTTTCTTTTTAGTTTAATCTTTTGTGTTAGATTTCTTTGGTTCATTTTTTAGTTTAATACTTTTGTTTCTTTAAGTTTATTTTAATTTTGAATTCATGCATTTAGGCTAGGAATACATTAATTAAAATAAAAATAATAAAATTTAAAAGCAAAAAAAAAAAATGCAAAACAATATGCTACACGTTCCAACGACATAATTGTGTCTTGGACTGTATTAGTTGCAGGCATGCTTTATGGCCACACCATAGAAGGGTATATGGTCACAAGACATAATTATGTCTCAAACTGTATCAATACCAAGCCAAATTATGCCCATGCCACAAAAGGATATATAACCGTGAGATACGGTTATGTCTCATGTCATGTCATTCATAGTATATATGTGTATACAAACCAATTGCCCTTTTTCTTTCTCTCACTACTCTTCACACAAATGCATACACGTTCTTCTCTCTCTCTACTCTCTCACTTATGCCAAACATACAAATGAACACACCCGTAACCTTCTTTGATTCACAATCCATCACTTACATTGATTCAATCTTTCTTCAAGTGCACTTCACCTCAAGTACTTTGGTAAGTTCTTGATATCTCTCATTTTTCTTGAATTTTTCATGGAAGAACTCATTTAGATTTCACTTTTTTTAGGGCTAATCTTTGGGTTTGAAAGACATGGGTTGTGACACAATTGTATCATTTGCAGTACCTTACTATAGGCATGGGACTCTTGAATGTTTGAGATAAAGTGCGAAACTTCATTGCTTTATATGCCTTTTTCTTCAATTTAGCACTTAGGGCTTTAGTGTTTAATCAACATATAAGTGCTATTGATTTATGTCATTAAGAAATTAAGAGTTCATGTCAGGACCCTAAAGGGGGCCTAGTAGGATTATCTAAAATTTTCATAACATGTGTGCACCCATGATATGAAAACCGTCTTACAAGTTAGAGATTGCAAGACTCTAAATAATAAATCACTAAGATTAATGATTTCCAAGTAATTAATTTATTGTAACATGACATAATATATAATTATAAATAATTATGGATGTTCGATATCCCACAGTTCCTCAGAACTACAGAGAATCGGTATCCCTTACCAAATAATAGGACGGGATATGCCAACATTATAAAACTACAAGAAGAATTAAATTATATTAAATTCTAACATGTGAATATTTTCTACAAAGAGTGTTTATGTATCACCTATAAAGATCTCAACTAATTCTAACACTAATGTACATATCTTCATCTCGCGTTCAGCACTCGAAACTTATCCCAATCCCATCGTATGTAAACCTGCAAAAGAAAGACTATTAGGGAATAAACTACAAGAGCTTAGTGAGCTATCTCTCATACCATACTGGCAAGCAAATTATTACAACCATATGAATGCATGCACATGCAGAATGCCAAACAATATATGCAGTTGACCGGTACTGCATATAATATCGGATTTTAATGCCCTCCGAGATAAGGGTTGGAGATTCATCGGCACCTATCACGACCAGGCTCTAGCACCTGGGTTTTACCCATAACTTTGAATATCATATTTAGTAAAAATATATTTCCATTTCTAAGTTGTCTAATAGTACACAAAATCCCAAGCCTAGCGGTAAAGTTGCCCCCGCAGTCCACACTCACACCCTACAGCGGTGGTCTCTAGACGCGACCCCCAGCCACCCACGGTTAGCGTCTCTGGCGCCAATAGAACCCGCGAGCCAAGGGTAGGGTCTTGTTGTACCAATGCTCCTGCACGGTACTAATCAAATCATGTAGGAATCCATCCCTCTAAAGCCCCTCATTACCAACCGCGTGAAGTGACGGTCGGAATAAGTAATGCAATGCATGGATAATGCATGACTCTTTTAATTTAAGATAAGCCAAATATAATTAGGTCAAATTATGAGGCGATCAATCAATATTAGCAAACCATCCAAATCATATAAAAATCAATCATACCATCAAATCATCAATTATTTAATTTAACAATATTTCTTACAACAATCAATCAATATCAAGCACACGCATATCCCGAAACCCCATGCATCAAGTTATTGATATTCAATTTAAGTACACTAACTACAAGCACAAACAAGTATAGAGTCATCGGGAGTACTCACTTGACTATGACGACTCGCTGTAGTCGTAATAACCGATCGGGAGATCCTTACCCTCGTCGGGATCACCTGATCATTACGAGATAAAAAGGATAATAAGTAGTTGACTCAACTAATGGTTCTGGATATCTATCTACCTAATTCTACTTAGATTACTATCAGCCCTTATTCGATTAAACCTAATTGCTAATTGTACGTAACTTTTTCATTCTATTTTCAATATTTACGAATTTATAGTCGTTTTTCATCGTTTTCGGACGCACATTCATACGATAATGTCCATTTTGGACGTTATGACCCGTGTTTTACGATATGAACTAAATTTAAAGAAATTTTAACTGTAAAAACTTAATTGCTCTTATTACTTCTATTTATATCTTTTGCTTATACTTAATGAGTTAGTTAATCCTTAACTTCTTATACTTAGAGGCTTTTACTTTGCTATTATTAATTCATGTACTTAATTAAGTATAATCTAATTTAGAATATGTCTTAAGGTTTACTAAGTTAGGTACCTAATTATTATATACCCTTCTTATTTTCTTATTTTATAATCTATGCTTATGTCATCGCTTACATCATCATTTGCTTATGTCATCATATGCTTACCTCATCACTTGCTTATGTCATGGCTTATGTCATCATATGCTTACCTCATCGCTTACCTCATCACTTACCTCATTATGTGATTACATAAGCCTCTCCTTATGCTTATGTCATATGTATATGTCTTATGTACATTTTACTTCTTCCCTTATACTTATGTACATATACCTTATACATATATATACTTATGCATCTACTTAGACTTATACCGTATTTATACATGTATACATACTCATATACCTATACGGTTGGATACGTATTTTTGTACAAAATTTCGTATGCCTAATTTTTCCCTTAAGAAAAGCTTCCTAATTCCATTCTTTTGTGTTTTTAAGTATGTAATTAGTGTAGTATAAGTATGTATAGTTAGGTATTGTCCTAATTTAGGTTATGTACATGGTTAATACTCATGTACAAAGGTTCTCATACAAGTATTCCTTTGGTATTTCATTATGTACACATACCTAAGAGCACATACACATGTATTTCTTCCCTCTCCTTCATGGTTTCTCACTTTTTACACTTAAAGATGAGGACTTTATGCCCTCTTCTTCATGATCATAATTAACACAAGTCTACTTCTCTAATCTACCTAATTACCTAACTAATGAAGAATATAAAACAACATAAAGTAACTTAAATACATACCTTTGCTTATGTTGGAATTAAGGAGACAAAAAGTGAAGTGATGAAAGTGAAAGAGGGAGAAGAAGCTCACGGCAATGAAGGGGGATTTTTGGTTTGTTTCTTTTGTTTTGTTATCATAATGGAAGAAAGCAAATGGTGGGGTCAAGAAGAAGAATAAGTGGACGGCAATTTAGGGGAAAAAGTAGAAGAGAAAAATGAAAAGAAAAGGAAAGAAAAGCCATCATTAGAAGTGTAGATATTTTCTTTATCTCTTAATGTCTTTTGTTGACTTTAGTCAACATGTGTTGACTTGGTCAACCCTTTGATCTTGGTCAACATGTGTTGACTTAGTCAACTTTCCTTAAGCATGTGTAATTTTGTATACATAATGTAGTAATTAAGTGAAATTAAGGGAAAAATTAAGGAAATGAAGTATTTGGTGACTTGATTAGTAAGAGTAGATGATGAGGTCTTACTTTAAGTATTTATAACCTATAAACATCATTTGGTAAACTACTTAATGTAACTAGTATGAAAAATACTAATTAGGGTATTATGGTTCACTACATTTAGCTTAATCTTCAACTATACCTCTAACTCTATGTAATACTATCTTAATCATATACTTAAGAAATAAATGTAATCTATAATTCATTATCTTAGTTTCTACAGAATTACTTGAGGATTCAAAACATATATGCATGAATGAAGGTCATCTCTAACCTTTTACTAATGATTTGGCAAGATTATATTATCAATTTTGAGTTTTGGGGTATATCATGATGAATTCATGCACATATGTCTTTAAGGTTATCATTTTAGGGTTTTTATCACTTTTGAATGAAATCTTTAACATTTAGATACATTTAGGGTATAAAAGTTTCTTACCTGATTGATTGATTCTTTTAGGGTTTTTACTTTCATTAACCTTGTCAACTCCTAAATTATCTAACATACATGAGTCTATTTCAAAAGCTTGATCGAAAATTTTTAGGGTTTACATTTCAAGCATGCTTGGAATTTCTTTTGTAATAATAGTTGTTAAGATTACATGAAGGATTTCTTAAGAACACAACTGCATTTTGCATACATACTATATGTTTAATGAAATTCCTCAATAAGTTATAGTGTTTATTTTCCAAAATTAGTCATAATTTTTTGTTTATTTCTTTATTCTAAGTGTAAGGAATCTCTAGTGTATTGGAAATTTGACTGGAATCTTGTTTCCTTTTATAGAGAAACATGGTACCAAGAACTAAATTACAAGTTAAGAGGAAGGAGCTCAAGAGGAGAGTTTGGTTAAAGATGCCAATGATAAGGAAGAGGATGAAGAATATGAAGAGGATGAGATGATGCCTTTGATTGGGAGGATTATGGAGTCAATGTCTTGGAACTTTAAAGCTCATGTTGGAGACTACGTTTGATTCGTACTACTTTAGACTTCTAACTTCTTGCATTGATGAACTATGTTACTCAAATTTTCAAGGGAGTATTAGTTTTTCTTTCCTACTTTTATATCATCTTAAACACAATTGTTTTTTTTTTTTTTTATATTTTCCATTATGTGACATAATTCGTACATTGGGGACAGTGGACAGTTTTAACTGAAGGGAAGGGGATATAGAAACTTTTATTACTTAGGAGACCAATTTTTTCGCTTTTGACCCAATTTTATTGTATTATTGACTTGCAATTATTTGGAAATTGATAACTTCCAATTAGTTAAATGTAATTTTCATACTTGATTTATGATGAGTGAATTATACGGTGCTAGAGTTGATAGGTAAAATATTTGTGCATTAAAGTTACGGATTATTTAGTATAAGATTTTAAGACTTAGGATTAGAGCAATATCACCGGTTAGGAGTTAGTCATAATTATTTTTGAAGCTTACTTTGATGTATACTTTCCTCTTAGATGACTTTTGAGCCCTATAATCCTTAGTAAACAAACAAATGAAATTTGTCTTTTGAGAAACCCCTGAAAAGATGAAATTATTGGAGGTAGAAAGTGATATAAATGAAAATAATAAAAAAAAGGGGGCAAAATTGGTAAGGATTCACTTTAGTCCCTCAAAAGAGTAAGGTTAAATTCCGTTACCAATGCCAAAATAAGCTTAAAGAATAAGTTGGTATGGATCAACCTTGGTCTCTCAAAAGAGTAAGATTCTTTCCCACTACCAATATGAGGACTAGGTTAGTATGGATCGGTCTTGGTCTACCATTAGAGGAGTGAGATCTTTTCCTACTACCAACACAATTGTTTTTTAATAATGTGCTTAATTAATAATATAAATTCAATGAATTTAAAACCTTCTAACTAAAGTAAGAACTAAAGGGAGGATTAGAGGATGAGTGGATGTAATATGTGTTTATTTTGAATTATAGCGCTTAGCGAGATTGAAGAGAGAGTTGTATACATTTTAACTAAATAGGTTAAAATTTTTATGACTCTTTCTTGATTAGCGAGATGTTAAATCTAATCTTGAGTATGAAATCCTTGATTAAATGATTCAGTTAAACATTAATTTACATAAATTAGCTTGTGAACTATAGTACTGTGTGTCCTTTTGACATTGGGAAAAAAGATTGAGTATAAGAATTGAGGAAGTTATTTAAAGAAAATTGATTAGATTTGCAAGTTCAATCTTTTCAAGTTAAGTGTAATTTTTAGTCAGTTTCCTAAGTAGTGATGGTTTTTAACTTAAGAACTCTTGTCCTGATTTTTCTTTAATTTAATTGCTTGAAAACAAGTAAATTCTTAAGTGTGGGGAAGTTTGATGAGTTCCTAATTGCACATATTTTATTTAGTAATTTTAGATAATTTTCCTTAATATTTGAGTTTATTTTTAGATAATAATACCTAATTGAGTAAAATTTTGTTTTCTAGGTTTTGAAACGATTTACGTAAGAAAACGAGAAGATAGAAACAAATTTCACTCAAATTAAAGCTAAAATGAGCAAGTTATAAAGGTTTGAAGATCGATATAATGAAACGACACAATGGTGTTGTTTCCAGGCAAAATTGGAGCTGATTTTCTACTATTATAGCCTAGGACATGACCAAAAGACATGATCATGTCGTCGATTGTGTTGTTTCTAGTTTTTTTTTTTTTAAAAAAAAAGATAAACGTGAAGCATAGTTAAGTATATGACCAAAAGACACAGTTGTGTCTTCAGTCGTATCTTTTCCAGTTGACCTTTTTTTTTTGGGGGGCGGACATGCTCTTCATATATAAAGCCTTATTAGGGTTTATTGAATAGAGGAACATTTTTGCACAACTTTTAAGGAGTTTTATAGGCCAAAAACAATCAAGAAAGCGAAGAGAAGAAAAGATGCTTCTTTCTACTCTTTTCTATACTTTATTTTTAGATTCTTATTTTACGATGTATAGTAAGTAGATTTTTTATATCTAGGTTTTGTTGAACCTAAATCTAATCATGTGACATGACTAGTATTTGAATTATTTAGTTCTTTGTTATTTTCTTAATTCAACTATGTTTACTTCATGATTTAGGTTATTATTTCCATAGGTAATAATCTAGAGTTTGATATCTTATAAGAAAATTGAGAAATTTCTTATTAAATTAGATCTATACATAGTTAATGAGGATTATTGCAAGATTAGAGATAATTTGCAAGATTTTTCCAGATTTCAAATTAAAGCATAGAGAATTCATTGTAAAATAATGCAACCTTAGGTCGTGCTATTGAGAAGAAATTCTAATTGGTGATTTTAGGGTTATGGTTAATTGGCTTGAGAAAGTGATTAACATTAGTAGAGAATTCTCTTGATCAAGAAAGATTAAAGAATAAATTAGATTATGTTTAGGAAAATCACATGTTAGATCTAGGAGAAGCAAGATCTAGGTATAACGTTGAATCTTGAATTAATTGAATTGTTTTCTTGTTAATTCTTGAATTGCATCTTATTTAATCTTTAAATTAGTTTTAGCAATAATTTAGATTTACTTTTTTAAGTTTTTTGAAATTCAATTTACCGGTTAGATAATAGAGACCTAGTGAATACTAGTAGTCAGAGTTCTTAAGGGATCAACACTTGGACTTAATTTGTTATATTATAAAATAATAGGTGCACTTGCCTACATTATTAGCAAACTTTCCAAAATAAAAGAGAGAGAGAGAGAAAGAGAGAAGGAATGTAAAGGCTTGTTACAAGTTTTCCACCCATTTTCAAATCCATGTCAAAGCTTTCAAATCAAGTTATTTGCTTTCTTCCAATGTGGTCACACCTTTTAAGTTGACCTTTGATGTAGTTGTGGTCTTGATTCAACATCATTTTTTTCCTTAATGCCTATTATGTCATAAGTGGCTTTCAATCAACAAATTCCTTGTTTGTAAATAGCTAAGTTATAATGTCTTTCACCTCCTTTGTTGCGTCTTGATTCACATCTAAGGTTTTAGCCAGCTCATAGAGAGTTGTACTGATTCACATCTTCTTTAAAGTTTTAGGTAACTCATAGAGCATCATCCCAATTCACATCTCCTTAAGGGTTCTATCCAGTTTAGGGAGCGTTGTCCCAATTCATATTTCCTTTAGGGTTCTAGCCAACTCATAGACCAATATCCTAAATCACATCTAGGGTTCTAGCCAATTCATAGAGTTCTAATCGGCTCATAAAGCATTGTCCAAATTCACTTATCTCTATTAAGGTCTTAGATTGCCCATAAGGGTACTTCCCTTTCACTAACCTCTATTAAGGTTTTAGTAAGGCCATAAGGTACTTCCTTTCACTAGTTTCTCTTAGGGTTTTAGCTAGCTCATAGGGACTTCCCTTTCATCAATCTCACTTAGGGTTCAAGCCAGTCATAAAGCTCGTTTCCTTGGTTCATCTCCTTGAAGGTTTTAGTTAGATTAAGGAGCGCTTTATCCATTCACCTAAGTTAGTCTACTTAGAAGAGCATGACTAGGATTCAATTTAATTCTCATTCAGGGTCTTAGCTAGCTCAAGGAGTGCTTTTCCCGTTCACTTAGGGTTAATAGCTCAAAGAAGCACCACCATGTTTCAATTTAATTCTCATTTAAGGTCCTAGCTAGCTCAAGGAGTGGTTTGCTCGTTTACTTAGGTTAGTTAGCTTAAAGGAGTGCGACCAAGTTTCGATTCAATTCCCTTAGGGGCTTATTTAGCTTAAGGAGCCTTTTATCTGATCACTTAGGTTAGTCAGCTCAAAGGTGCACAACTAAGTTTCAATTCAATTCTAATTTAAGGTCTTAGCTAGCACAAGAAGCACTTTGCCTATCCACCTAGGTTAATCAGCTTAGAGGATCATAACCAAGTTTCAATTTGATTCTCATTTAGGGCCATAACTAGCTCAAAGAGCGCTTTGCCTGTTCACTTAGGTTAGTCAGCTCAAAGAAGCATGATTAAGTTCAAATTCGATTAACTTTTAGGGCCTTAGCTAGCCTAAGGATAACTATGCCTGTTCACTTGGTTAGTCAACTTAGAAGGACACTACTAGGTTTCAAATCAATTTCTCACTTAGGGTTGTTAGTCTTTTAGTGATGGTCCCACTTAGGTTAGTCAACGTAGAGGAGTACTGATGGGTTTTGAATCAATTTCCCTAGCCAGCTCATAAAGTGCTATCATTTTAGGGTTTTTACTAACCTATAGGGGGCTACCCTCCATTCATTATCTTTTTAGAGCTCTTATTAGCCCATAAGGGTGCTACCCTTCAATCGATACCTTTCGAGGTTTTTGCTAGCCTACAGAAGCATTACCCCCCATTTGAACCCAACAAGCATACTACCCTCCTTTTAGTATGCTTTAAGGCTCTTGCTAACACATAGGGGTGCTACCTACCATTGGGTATCTTTTAGTGCTTCTCTTTTGTCATGACTTTTTAAGGTTATAGCTAGCTCTTGTGTCTTAGCTAGCTCTTAAAGCACCTTTTTGAAAAACCCACTCTTATGTCTTAGCCAGTTCTTAGAGTACCTTCTTTTTGCTCCAAGATATCTTTCACCATTAACCAAATCTTTAGTGGATCGGGCCTAGGATAGTTAACTAGTTATAGCGCTTCTTAGAGCAAGTTCATCCTTAAGGCAAAAATGGTATCTCTGTTATCTTTATAGTAAAGTTGTACTCAAGCTTTACTATAAAGAGGAGTAACTATAGACACCTTATTTGTGCCATCTTATAATTTATCTATTTTTTCTCCTTAGGTAATAATAGTGTCGTAATTGAAAAAAAATAAGTCCGAGAAAATAGAAAATTGAAAAAATAAAAAAAAAATAGAAATTTTAGAAAAACCAAAAAAAAAAAAAGGGAAAGAGATATAGAAAAATCCAAATAATAATAATAATGTAGAAAATAGTAGTAATAGAAATGTTAGAGGAAATAAAGACTTAGGTGCTTTTGGGTAGGTCTTTTATAATAAAATGCATAAAGGAGTTGCTTAGGCCTAGTCTTAGATTTAATATTTGAACCTAGCCTACATCAGTTTAGTCTACATATGCAATTAAATTACATGCACAAACGAGGAACAAGCTAATGGCCAAATGGTAATGTATACGTGCACATGTTGGAGACAAGGGTTCGAATCATAGGAGTATGGGCTCCTATTCTTTTTATGCAACTAGAAAGCATGAGCTCAACTAACCCTTTTTTTATTCTTTCTTACTAAATGAAATCTACAAATCCAACTTGTCAAATTGAGTTCATGACCAATTTCAGTTCCATTATCTACATGATTTTACTAATTTAATGGTAAAATCACGTAGATTTCATGTGATACTTTTGAATTAACCCCAAAAATCATCCACAGTCATTCTTTCTATAGATTAAAAATCAGCCATGGAATCAACAATCTTAAAATCCGAGGTGCACATTCATGGCCGATTTGACCATTGAAGCCTCATTCCAAACGTGCTCGATCTCTAACATGTATAAATAAGGCTTCTACATCCTCGTTTCATCAGCAACCTCACTTTTCTTCACTCAAACACATTTTCCACTTACTATCTCTCTAGGTGCAACCACCCTCTCTTTCTTTAGCTTAAAGTTCATACGTAATGGCTATTAAGCAAAACCAATACTACGATCAAACTACCTAAGACTAGAGCTTTCAAACCCAGCTCCTCTTGTTCATTACCATGGCCACTAAGGCTTTAACAAAGAAACCCTAACACCATTACTGAAGCCTCAACCACTACCCCTTGAAACACAACATCTAGCTACTCCCATTCAAAATTACCACCATGGATGAGTTTGTGATGGTTGAAAACCTTAAGACATACCCCCTTTTTGAAGCTCCATCACCACTACTATTGGCATGTGAAGGATGGTCAATCTCAAGATCTCTCACTTGAGCTCATCTTAGAGGACTACAAGGTGTTATATAGAGAGCTTAATCTTCTTAACTCGCCCAAGGTAAGTTGTTGTACTAGCATGGCCCATGGTTGAATTCTTTGCAATATCAGCTTGACTAAACCTTACTCTACAATTGGGACGTAGATACCGAGCTCCCAACTCGAACTCCTACATCAAATCTCTAAGTTGTTGAGCACTAGTTGCCAACCTGATCAACAGAACTATCTGCCTCACTAACAACTCAGTTTTAGCACCATGCTATCCTAACATATGGATCTTATAGTAGCATGCTAGCTATCCAAACCTTTTTCTAATAGTGTACTATATTCCTTTTGCTTTGCTTGTCTTATTTACCCCTCTTAGCTTGTACTAGGTATCTTTATTTCATGTTACCCATTTTTGTAATTTTGTTCTTTCCTTTGTTGCCTTAAGGACTTACTATAAATAGTCCCTTATCCATTATAGCTGGAATCAATTAGTTTTCCTATTGATGGATATTCCCTTATCCTATATCTTACAAGAAAGTCTCTCTAAGTTGCAACCCTTACACTCTTATCTAATCTTGCTAATAGCTCGAGGTTAGTAGTGAATGGACCTTAGTTCTTTTCATGTACGTCATATCAAGCCAAGGCTAAGTCATATTGTGCTCATTGGTGAGTTACATCCGAGAAATAACTACACAAAGCTACTGAGAGTTTTACTCTTTCTCTATTACCATTTCTTTGATATCTTAAAGGACCCATCTCCAACACTATAGTAAGCCCTAGTGATAACTTAGCTCTTAAGCACATGAAAATGCATAACCACCATTGACCTTGACACTTTTGCTGCACCCACCATCCCTAATAGAATCCACATAAAAACATCATTCCTTGCTTAAATTTGGGTTCAAATCACCCTAGAAGCACCCCTAGTCACTTGCTGCATCTTATGCTTCTTCCATAGCAACAAACGTACACTACATGTGACAAGATAAAGCGACCCTGATATTCAACCCAATAAACTTAGTCCAAGTTCAAACCCCAAACCCACGTACTATTGACAAGGGCCCAACTCTCCTTCCTTTGTTATGTATTCTATTATATTTTTTTAAAATTATTTTTCTTTTCTTTAATATTTTACTTTATTATTTAAAAAAATCAAAAGATGAAAAAAAGAAAGAAGAAAAAAATATTAAAAAAAAATAGAGGAAGAAAAGCTCTGTTATTTTATTTACATTTTTTAGCATGTTTTGGTCAAAAATTAAATAATAATAATAATAACAAAAACAACAACAAATAAATAAATAAAGGAAAAAAAGAATGTGTTTTGTAACTTAGAAAAAGATCTTAAATAAAAGTCCAATTATTGAACCTTTTCCCAAAATAAGATTTCCTTAGAAATTTTCAAATAAATAAACAATAAAAAAGAATTAAGACCTTTTTAGAATTTTTCATGAATAAAACAAATTGCTTAAAACATAAACATGATCAATTTTTAAAAAATAAAAGAAACCAACATACCTAAATTTTTAGAAAAAATTACAAAAGTTTAATCTCAAATAACGAGTATATAAACACTCATGAACAATTATAAGACGACTTAAAATACGGAAAAAAAAATTTTTTCCCTTTGTAAATAATTATTTTTTTTAATTATTCTTTTTTAAATAAATATAATTCATTAATTCTTGATTTCTAGAATAGAAATCATTCTTTCAATTTAAAAGAGTATATTGAAAATATACATTCAAATTTAGAAGGTTAAGATGGTACTTGTTTTGAGCTTAATAGGTTTACCCTTGGATCCGAAAACTTTGGTTTTCCAAACTGTTTTTAAAAATTCGGTTTTTTACATAGCCTAGCAGCTAAGTAATAACTGATCCATCCAATTGATTATAACTTAACTTTTTCTCGATCTTAGTTGAGTGACGACTACAAATTTTTTCAAAATCAAAAGAAAACCTAGTTTTCTTTATTCTTAGTTGATGGATAATATTAAATGGGTAGGGTTTAATATTAGTCAAATTAAGGAAATGAAAAAACTGAATATTCGAGCTTGACATTTAGCATACTTGAGCTACCCAAAATAGGACACATATCAATCGTATAGGTAATGCTTTTGACTTAGTTTTGTTGCAACTGGTCATTTAGTCTATGTCACTAGATTAGCAGTTCAGCTATCGACCTCTTAATAGAGCTTCTACAGCTTGTCATCACTCTTTCTATCAATTCCTTTTGAGGCCTAATCAACTAGGCCTAGCCATGACAATTCAAATATTTAAATATCAAATGAAGGCAAGAACAGTTTGACAATTACTTAGATAGTAAATATTCAACCATTTACTTCTCCTCCTGATAGGAGTCTATAAATATGGGAACTCACCTACTATAAGAACTCTCTACATACTTAGCTTACTTAACTCTCTATTCACTTTTCAAATACTTTAACTAAGGCATTAAAGTAGCTACATCGAACTAGTCCTAGCACCCGTCCTCACTTTTGTGTATATTGTAGATCCACATACTTTCAACATTTTAGAGGGTTGATGGAAAAGCTTGATATGCAACTACATTGCTTAGGTTGTGCCACTTGGCTAAAGTATGCTAATACTTAGCTTAATATTGTTACCTATTTTGATGATATCATAGAAGTTTTTTAATAACACTTCCTTACAAGCAACCTCCCAATTAAGGATTCTTCAATCCTTACATAATTAAGCAAATTCCTAATGAATCTATAGGAGAGTATTTGGCTAGATAATGGCTAAGATTGTTCAAATCCTAAAGTGTCACACTAAATGCAGCAATGGGAAGTAATACATTTCCTTAGAATAAATGCTAATGTATTTACATAATAGCCCTCTAACATGCTCAAAAGCATGCTTTATATGAGAAGAGTCTCACTTAACTTGGTTGGCTAACTATGTGTTGGTCAACTGCTTAAACAACAAGTGGTGTCACGAACTGAGGGTGGCTTGATTCTAGTAGGCATCGTATATTGCATAAAAGATCATAATTTGGTTCCCCTTCCAATCAATGACTTTTTATATGACATATAAGGCTACTACTACAATCATTTACCCAAGGATATGTGGATAAAGGTATATCACAACACAACTTTATATAACATAAAATTTATAATACCTTACAACTATTGTAATATTACAAAACTTATAGTCTTAAAATACTAGTAACAATTTTATAATAGGATAAAGTTCTTGAACTAACTAATGTGCAAACATTTTAAATTAGGATAAAGACAGCTTTTTGAACACGATACGATCATTATGAGTTTCTTATAATGCCCTTCCGTTTAATATATGCACTTGCTGCATTCATGGATTTGATGAACCATATGTTCAGACCATTAATGGATAAATGTGTAATTGTATTCATCGATGGAACTTTGGTGTATTCTGCCATACCCGAACAGCATGAGGAACATTTAAGGACAATATTGTAGACTTTACGAGAACATAAACTATACGCGAAATTGTCCAAATGTGACTTTTGGCTAAAAGAAATATCTTTCCTTAGATGTGTGATTACGGGTGAAGGCATTTCTATAGATCCAGAAAAGATTAAAGCTATTGTGGAATGTAAAAGACCAGAAACGGTAACTGAAATCCGAAGTTTTCTCGGATTGGTTGGATACTATAGAAAGTTTGTTAAAGATTTTTCAAAGATTTCAAGACCTCTTACTCAGTTGACATAAAAGAATGTAAAGTTTGAATGGACAAAGAAGCAAGAGAAAAGTTTTCAAGAAATGAAAAAGAGGTTGCCATCTGCTCCAATTCTAGTGTTGCCAAATAGTAATGAGCCTTTCACTGTATATAGCGATGCTTCCAAAAATAGATTAGGCTGTGTATTGATGCAAAATGGAAAAGTGATCGCTTATGCTTCTAGACAATTGAAGCCACATGAATAAAATTATCCAGTACATGATCTAGAACTTGTAGCTTTGGTGCTTGCAATAAAGATATGGCAACATTACCTATATGGACAAGGATGTGAAATCTATACCGATCACAAGAGCCTCAAGTATTTATTTGCATGAAAGGAATTGAACATTATGCAGTGAAGATGGCTTAAGTTGATTAAGGATTATGATTTGGGAATAAATTACTATCTTAGCAAAGTAAATGCAGTGGCTGATGCACTAAGTAGGAAGAATCATGCTAAAGTTGCATCTCTTCTCACAAATTAGAAGGAACTAGTCAAGGAATTTGAAAATTTGAATTTGGAGTTCACTTGTCATGAAGCTGATGCTGAATTGTTAAATATAGTAATTAAGCCAACTCTAATGGAAAGAATTTGAAGAGCACAACAAAATGATCCTACTTTGAAGCAAATAAAAGAAGAGATGGCAATTGGGAAGTATATTGATTTCAAAACAGATGAACATGGAGCCTTATAGATGAATGACACGTTATGTGTACCTGATGATCTAGAACTCTGAAAAGAGATTCTAAACAAAGCTCATTCCTCTAGTTACACTGTTTATCCAGGAGGGACAAAATGTATCAAGATTTAAAAAAAAAACTTTTGGTAGAATGGAATGAAGCAAGATCTTGGTGAGTTTGTTTTAAAATGTAGGACTTGCCAAAGAATAAAAGTTAAACATCAAAGACCAAGTGGTTTGTTGCAACCAATACCAGTTCCTGAATGGAAATGGGATCAGATATCTATGGATTTTGTAAGTAGCTTACCAAGAACAGCTACTGGATATGATGCAATATAGGTCGTTGTCGATCGTCTCACTAAATTAGCGCATTTCCTGCTAATCAATATGACCTTTTCTTTAGAAAAATTGGCTTGAATTTATATAAAGGAAATAGTGAGATTACATGGTGTACCGAGAAGAATTGTGTCAGATAGAGATCCTCAATTTATATCTAAATTTTGGACAAGTCTATAGAAAGTTAAGGGGAAAAGGTTGCAGTTTAGACAGCATACTACCCCCAAACTGATGGACAAACAAAGAGGAATATACAGACCTTAAAAGATATGTTAAGGGCTTGTATCATTGAATTTAAAGGGAGTTGGAATTCTCATCTACTGTAGATTGAGTTTGTTTATAACAACAGTTATCCTTCTACTATTCAAATGCCTTTATATGAAGCTCTATATGGATGAAAGTGTATATCATCGTTATTTTGGGATGATGTGGAAACAACAGTATTGGGTCCAAATTTACTACAAGAAACAGTTGAAAAGATTGCCGTAATTAAATAGAAAATGAAAGAGGCATAGGATAGATAGAAAAACTAGACTGATTTGAAAAGACGAGAATTGGAATTTCAAGTAAGGGATCACGTGTATCTCAAAGCAAGCCTAATTAAAAGTATATATCGCATGAAGACACAAGGCAAATTGAGCTCAAGGAAAATCAATCCTATTAAAATTTTGGAACGAATTAAGAATTTGGCTTATTGGTTAGCTTTACCACCTAACTTGTTAGAAATTCATAATGTGTTTCATGTGTCTATTTTGAGAAAACATATTCCTAACCCTAACCATATTATTGAGTTGGAACTCGTAAGTTTAAAGGAAAATTTGACTTATGAAGAACACCCAGTTGAGATTACAGACAATAAAGTACATAAGTGAAGGAATAAGGAGATTAGATACGTTAAAGTATTATGGAGAAATCACAAACAAGAACCTACGACCTTGGAAGCAGAAGATGAGATGAAGCATTGCTATCCAAATTTGTTTAATAATCTATGTATGCCTTTCAAGTTTTAAGAACAAAACTTATTTAAAGGGGGGAAGAATATAAACCCTATAAAGTTATTAGCCTAAACCTGAAAAGGGGAGCCAAGTGCTCTAAAAAGCCTTCAATAAGGGTAAGTAAAATAAAAATGTCATTTAATTACGAATTTAAAGATATTATAAGTAATAAAAAACCCTATAATTTCAATCGAAACTTAAAGCATATACAAAAACCCTAAACCCTATATACGCATGAATACCTAAGATTAAAGTCAAATTTAACAAAAACCCTAAAACTATAACTTTAAGCTTATAAAATGAATAAATTTATTCAAATAGTAGTAAAACCCTAAATGAATACAATTATTGACTAATACGCATAATTGCATAAAATTTTTAACGAACACGTTGAGATAACTTTTAAATATTATAAATGTAATGGGTAACAATTTAATTAATAAATTTTATAAAATTTCAATATTATTTCATGAGTACTAAATTTATAATTTTTATATTTAGAAAAGTCTAATTTTATTTTTATTTTTCCTTTTTTTCTTTTCTTTTTCTTTTTCTTCTCTAACGTTTTTTCTTTCCTTTTCCTCCACATTACATTCTGGATTGTGGTTTAGCTTATTGTGTGATTTTTTTTTTTTTTAACATGTGGCTAATTAAAAAGATAGAGACAAGCTAAATGATAAGTTATCATCACATCAATTTAATACCTTCTTATCTTCTTTTCTCTTTTATTTCCACTGTATAGCTTACACTTTCATTCTTAGTCAATTGGATTTACTCCTAGACACACTCCCGTCTTACTTTAAGCTAAACTCGATTGACTACCCATAAAACTCCACCAAAAATTCTCTTTCTTTTTCCCTTCTATCCATTTCTTTTTCTCAAATTTCTACTTGCTTCTCAATAAATATAAGAAGAAGGAGATAAAACACTTGAATCAACCACATATCAAGATACCAAAGGAAGTAGTTAAGTAACCCTTTTAGTATATTTACTTTATTAAGTTACATATACTTTTTATATGTGTGTGTATTTTGTAAAAATATATGTATTTCGAGATTTTGTAAGTACAATTGATTTTGTAATTCTTTTCTTCTACTAAGGTTAATTGTACATGCAATGGAATTATATGTAAAACTAGCATTTCCTTATGTTTATATGTTCATATATGTATAAATACTTAAATATGTTCATGTGCACACATATGTTATATTTGATTATACAAGTATTTAGTATAAAAGGATTTTGGTACATGTGCGTATGTATATATAATAGTATGTATATTAGGTATTTTCATTATATATGTATATGTACAAATATGTTGCCAAATACATATATATATATATATATGTATAAAATACAAAAAAATACAAGTATAATATAAGTATAGGTATCATATATGTATGTATATGTGTATAGCACATATAGTATATTTAGCGTTATATTATGTAATTACATAAGTATATATATATATAAATACATATATTAATGGTATAGTACATAAAAGTATATGGGTATACTTAAATAGTATATGTAGAATATACTATAATATTAAATTAATAAATAAGATAAGATAATACATATATAAGTGTATGTGCAATGAGATTTAAAGAAATTGGAAAATGATTAACTTTCAAAATTTAATAAAATATAATAATAAATATGATTATATAAATATTAAGTAAATTACAAAATAGGAAAAATTTGAAAAATATGAAAAATTCATGGGAATCATACGTGGCACCTTCCTATGCTATCATGTTAGCATTTAATAAAATTTAATTAAATTTGTAATAATAATAAAATAATTAATTACTTAAAAATTATAATAATAGAAAAAATGAATTAAATAAATATTAAATCATAAATATATAAAGAAAATCTTAAAATTATAACTTATAATTAATTAAGGAAAAATAATAAAATTCGTAATATTTTTACACCATAATGAAAAATGCAAGTTACAACGTTCAAAACAGATCTTGTTGTATGAACGGACGTCTAAAAACAATGAAAATCAACTATAAACTTATAAATATCGAAAATAAAATGAAAAAGTTATATATGATTAATAAAAGAGTTCAATCAAGGGAAAACTAATAAAAAACTTAAGTAGATTTAGATAAACAATTACCTATGATAACTAGTTCACTTAGTTACTTATTACTATTTTCATTTTCTAATAATCAGGTGATCTTGATACAAGTTCTAATCTTCTTAAGGATTACTATGATGCATAAGAAACATCATAGCTGAGTGAGTACTCTTTATGATTTCATGCTTGGTTGTATTTATAGTCAGTGAATTTAAATAATGTTGTTAATTGGATGTTATATTGGGTTAGGAAAGGCGTGTGGATGCTATTGCTTGTTGAATTGTGAAATTACTTTAAATGCTGATAACAAATTGTTTGTTGCATATTAGATTAGATAAGAACTATATTGTTTATGATATTGTTTGGTCATATAATAATCGGACTTAATTATGTTTGACTTATTAAGTAAATTAGAACATGCATCGTAAAAATTAATTCCAGTCGTTACATCATACAGAAGTAGGGAGAGGACATACAAGGGCTACTAATTTTATGAATATAAAGGTTTAGTATGATACATACATACAATATGACTTTACCTTAGCCTATAGAAACACTAGGCGTTGAAGGCACCAACCATCTTACTAAAGGTCGAGTCTAAGGGTCTCTATTTAGGGGTAAGTAAAGATTATGAAGGCCCACTCACAATTATACATAGAACTTGGTTTTTCATTAAAACAAATAGAATGATTTATTTGAATACGAAATGTAGAGTTTCGTAGTAAAGTAAGTTCTAATATAATATCCGGATTTGACTAATGCCATGTATACTCTAACCTTGACTTCGGAAGGTATTAAATCTGAGTTATGTATAGTACCTGGTTAATTGTATATATATGATTGGTATCCTACTTGTTTATGCATTCATATGCTTTAATTAATGTATTTATAACATGCTTATTAGTTTGGTTGAGAGATTAACTCACTAAGCTGTTTAGCTTATATCCTTATAGACTTTTGTTGCAAGACTATCTATTTGTAGATGCTGGTTACCGGATGCCAAAGGTTGGTACCGGATTTTGGGCAAGAGTGAGCTAATTTGAGTAAAGAGAGAATATATGTAGACCTTATGTGTAATTTCGTAATGATCTTGTGTAATTACTTTACTTTTGACTTAGAATACTATATCTTTTATTTAATGTAACTACTTAGACAAAAATGTTATGTAAATATATGTATGTTGTGATATCACTTTTATTTGATTGCTCTTAGGAAGTTAGTGGTTGTAGTAGCTTTTTATATCGTATGAAGGATCCATGATTAGAAAGAAAACCAA
>JAMXBB010000009.1:57713527-57798209 GCA_024138015.1 Lumnitzera littorea
TAAGCATTACCTTATGCTTATGTCATATGTACATGTCTTATGTACATATCTTATGTACATTTGTCCCTTACTTTATACTTATGTATATATGCCTTATACATACATATACTTATACATCTACATATATTTATACCGTATTTATACATGTATTCCTACTCATATACCTATACGGTTGGATACGTATTTTTATACTAAAAATTCGTATGCCAAATTTTCCCTTAAGAAAATCCTCTCAATTTCATCCTTTTGTATTTCTATGTATGTATTTAGTATAGTATACACATATATAGTTAGATATGGTCTTAAGTTAGGTTATGTACATGATAATTACTTATGTATAAAAGTTCACATACTTGTATTCTTTTGGTATTTCTTTATGTACACATACCTAAGAGTACGTACACATACCTAAGAGTACGTACACATGTATTTCTTCCATTTCCTTCATGATTCTTCATTTTCTATACTTAAAGATGGAAACTTTGTTTCCTCTTCTTCAAGACATCACTAAACACCTAACTACTTATCTAATCTACCTAATTAACTAACTAATGAATAACATAAAGTAACATAAAACAACTTAAAGACATACCTTTAATTGTGTTGAAGTTTTGGAGACAAAAGCAAAGGAATGAAAGTGAAAGAGGAGAGGGAAGTTCACGGCATGGAAAGGGAAGTTTTTTTTTTGTTTGTTTCTTTTGTCTTGTTTTTAATTATGGAAGACAACAAATGGTGGGGTCTAGAAGGATAATTGTAGACGGCAACAATTGTGCAAAAGAGGAAAAGAAAAATCAAAAGGAAAAGAAAAGAAAGCCATCATTAAAAAATTAAGATATTTTCCTTATCTCTTAAGTGTAATTTGTTGACTTTTCAAAGTGTTGACTTGGTCAACCCTTTGACTTTGGTCAACATACATTACCTTAGTCAACATTCCTTAAGCATGTGCAATTTTGTGCACATAATGTAGTAATTAAGGGAAATTAGGGGAAAAATGAAGGAAATGAGGTATTTGATGAATTGATTAGTAAACATAGTTGATGAGGTCTTACTTTAGGTCTTTATAGCTTATATATTTCATTTGATAAACTACTTTGAATAACAAATGCAAAAAGTATAAATTTGAGTATTAAAATTCACTACATATAACCTAATCTTCAACTATTACCCTAACTCTAAGTGAAACTATCTTAATCACTTACTTAAGAAGTAAATATAATCTATGACTCATTATCTTAATTTCTCATGGATTACCTAAGGACTTGAATCATATAAACATGAATGAGAGTCATTTCTAACCTTTTACTAGTGAATTGGACAAAAGATGAGCATTATATTGTCAATTAAGGTTTTAGGGTATATCATGTTGGATTAGTGCACATATGTCTTTAAGATAATCATTTTTAGGGTTTCTATCACTTTTGAATAAAATCTTTAGCATTTAGAAACATTTAGGGTAAAAAAGTTTCATACGCGATTGAGTAATTCTTTTAGGGTTTTCACTTTCATTAGCCTTGTCGACTCCTAAATTGACTAACATAGTCGAGTCTATTACAAAAGCTAAGTTGATAATTTTAGGGGTTTACATTCTTCCCCCCTTTAAATAAGTTTTGTCCTCAAAACTTGAATTGCATACCTGGTTTATCAAATAAATGTGGATATCGACATTTAACCTCATCTTCTGCTTCCCAGGTAGCAGATTCTTGCTCATGATTCCTCCAAATGACTTTAACATATCTAATCTCTTTATTCCTCAACTTTCGCACTTTCTTATCCGTGATCTCAATGGGATGTTCCTCATAAGTCAAATTCTCTTTCAATCTTACTGGCTCTAATTCAATGACTCGATCGGGATCAGGAATATGTTTTCTCAAAACAAACACATGAAATACGTTATGGATCCCAGACAGATTGGGTGGTAAAGCCAATCGATAAGCCAACTTCCCGACTCGCTCCAAAACTTCAAGAGGTCCAATATATCTCGGACTTAGTTTGCCTCATGTCCTCATATAATGAATACTCTTGATAGGTTTCACTTTGAGGTATACATGATCTCCCGCTTGAAACTCCAACTCTCTTCTTTTCAAGTCTGCCCAACTTTTCTATCTATCTTGTGCTTCCTTCATTTTCTGCTTGATGACAGAAATTTTCTCAACTGTTTCTTGTACTAAATCCGGTCCTAACATTGCTTTTTCCATATCGTCCCAAAATAAAGGTGATCTACATCTCCTTCCATATAAAGCTTCATATGGAGGCATCTGAATGGTTGAATGATAACTATTGTTATAGGCAAACTCAATTAATGGTAAATGGGAGTCCCAATTTCCTTTAAATTCCATAATGCAAGCCCTCAACATATCTTCTAGCATCTGTATGGTTCTCTCGGTTTGTCCATCAGTTTGTGGATGGTATGCCGTACTAAACTGCAACTTCGTTCCCATAACTTTTTGTAAACTGGTCTAAAACTTGGATACAAATCGAGGATCTCTGTCTGACACAATTCCTGCTGGTACTCCATGTAATCATACTATCTCCCTTATGTAGATTCGAGCCAGCTTTTCTAAAGGAAAGGTTATGTTTATCTGCAGAAAATGTGCTGATTTAATAAGTCGATTAACAACAACCCAAATCGCATCATGTCCAGCAGTTGTTCTTGGTAAACTGCTCACAAAATCCATAGAAATTTGATCCCATTTCCATTCAGGAATAGGTAAGGGTTGCAACAATCCACCTGGTCTTTGATGTCCTACTTTTATTCTTTGACAAGTCTCACATTTCATCACATAGTCCGCAACATCTTGCTTCATTCTATTCCACCAAAAGTTCTTTTTCAAATCTTGATACATTTTAGTTCCTCCAGGATGAACAGAATAACCAGAAGAATGAGCTTCACTTAAAATCTCTTTTCGAAGCTCCAAATTATCAGGCACACATAATCTATCATTCATCTTTAATGCTCCATGTTCATCCACTCTAAAATCAGTATACTTTCCAACTGCTATTTCTTCTTTGATCTGATTCAAAGCATGATCATTTTGCTGCATTCTTCGAATTCTCTCTATTAAAGTTGGCTCAATCACTATATTTGACAATTCTGCCTCAACTTCATGCCAAGAGAATTCCAAATTCAATTTTTCAAACTCCTTGATCAATTCCTGTTGATCAGTAAGAAGAGATGCAACTTCTGCATGATTCTTCCTACTTAGCGCATCAACTACTGCATTTACCCTACCTAGACAATAATTAATTCCCAAATCATAATCTTTGATCAACTCAAGCCATCTTCTTTGTCTCATATTCAACTCTTTTTGTGTAAAAAATACTTAAGGCTTTTGTGATCAGTATAAATTTCACATCTTTGTCCATACAAATAATGCCACCAAATCTTCAATGCAAATACCACAACGGCAAGTTCTAAATCATGCGCTGGGTAATTTTGCTCATGTGGTCTCAATTGCCTAGAAGCATAAGCAATCACCTTCCCTTTTTGCATCAGTACATACCCCAAACCATTTTTGGAAGCATCACTGTATATAGTGAAAGATTCATCACTATTAGGCAACATAAGAATAGGAGCAGATACTAACCTCTTTTTCAATTCTTGAAAACTCTTTTCTTGCTTTTCGGTCCAGTCATACTTCACATTCTTTTGAGTTAACTGAGTAAGAGGCCTTGAGATTCTTGAAAAGTCTTTAACAAACTTTTTGTAATATCCTGCCAATCCTAGAAAACTTCAGATTTCAGTTACCGTTTCCGGTCTTTTCCATTCCACAATGGCTTTAATCTTTTCTGGATCTACAAAAATACCTTCTCCTGTAATCACATGTCCAAGAAAAGATATCTCCTGTAGCCAAAAGTCACATTTGGATAACTTTGCATACAACTTATGCTCCCGCAGAGTTTGCAATACTATCCTTAAATGCTTCTCATGCTACTCAGGAGTTACAGAATAAACCAAAATGTCATCAATGAACACAATTACACACTTGTCCAATAATGATTTGAACACACGGTTCATTAAGTCCATAAAAGTGGTAGGTGCATTTGTCAAACCAAAGGGCATGACGAGGAACTCATAATGACCATACCGTGTCCGAAATGCTGTCTTTGGTACATCTTTAGGTTTAATCCTCAATTGATGATATCCTGATCTTAAATCGATCCTAGAAAATACACTTGCACCATGCAACTGATCAAACAAATCATCAATCCGTGGAAGTGGGTATTTATTCTTAATGGTTACCTTATTCAACTCCCGATAATCAATACAGAGTCGCAATGATCCATCCTTTTTCTTAGCAAATAACACTGGTGCACCCCATGGGGAAACACTTGGTCTTATGAACCCTTGACCCAACAATTCTTCCAACTACTTCTTTAACTCCTTCAATTCCATTGGAGCCATTCTATAAGGAGGCTTTGAAATAGGTTCAGTTCCTAGCACTACATCTATAACAAAATCAATTTCTCTCTTCGGTAGCAATCCAGGTAACTCTTCAGGAAATACATCAGAAAATTCATTCACCACTTGTATTTCCTCTAATGTTGGCTTCTTTTGATCAACTTCTATTGCATTTATTAAGCTATCATCAATATTTACCTCCATAACACTCAACTCCTACATATATGCTACGACTGAATCTCCTTTAAATTCTGCTTGTACTCCATTAGAAACTTCAAATATTATTTTCTTTTCCTGACAATCAACATTAGCTTTGACTTGAGTCATCCAATTCATCCCCAATATTGCATCATATTTTCCCATATCCAAGAGAATCATATCAATCTTACTATTGACATCCTGAATTTGAAACAGACATCCTCTCACCATTTCCTTTGCCACTGTAACGCTTCCCGTAGGACTTCTCACACCAAAGCTGGATTCAGTAGCATTGGTAGTCAAGCCTACTCTTTTCACCACTTCAGGTGATATAAAGGAATGCGTAGCTCCTATGTCGAACAAAGTATAAACAAAGTGTCCATCTATCTTAATATGTCCTAAATCATAATAAAAAGTTTTCTCCTTATACTTTTATTATCAAAATTCTTATTCTCTACTTATTTCCTATTCCTACATACTTATTATTATCCTACTATAAATGTACTTTATATACTCAAATCTCCATAATTTACAAGAAAATACTTAAATGTACATACCTGCAATAAGCTCAGTTCCTATTATTTCTTCAGGTTCACCATAATCCTCTAGTTCTTCTCTGGGGATGTCTTCATAGATCTACTCACCCTCCAAATTATATACCCGTGCAGTATTAGTTGGAGCTAAACGAGTATTTCCCAAAGTTGGTCCTCCAACCGTTTTCCCTATACCCGGGTGTCCAATAAGTAATGGTGGTTGTTTAACTGCTTGAGTAGTGACAGTAGTACACTGTGGACATGCAGTAGAGAAATGTCCCACTTTGTTACAAATGTAACATGTAACAGTATTTTTCTTTGGACAATCTGTCACCCGATGTGAACTATCACCACAAAAGAAACATTTTCCTTGGAGTTGTGGACATTCCCTAGGATAATGATTTCCTTTGCATCTCCAGCATTTAACAACTCCGCCAATTGCCTTCCTTTGAATAGGAACTTAGGGTTTTATAATCCTTCTGAATTTGCTACTACTACTACTTCCAGGTCCTTCAAAAAGTCGTTTTCCAAACACATTAACCTTTCTTTTGCTGGCTTCCTCACTTTGTCTTTTTGCTGTATCCAACACTCTTGCCTTTTCAACCATATCCATAAAGCTTCTTAGTTCAAATTCTATCATCCTTCTCTTCATCTCAGGATCTAATCCTCAAGAAAATATTTGCATCTTCAATCGATCACTAGTCTGATATTCTGGCGGTGCAAACTGCAACAGTCTATTAAATTCAGATTCATACTGCTCCACAATTTTTGTTCCCTTCACTATGTCCAACAAATCTTCACTATATCTTATCCTCAGACTTCCAGGAAAGTAATAAGCCAAAAACTCTCGTCTGAAATCCTCCCAAGTGATCGGATCTCTTAAACTCCTTTGTCTCGATTCCCACCACGTTCATGCTCGCATCTTAAGCATATAAGTCCTATAAGTGAGTCAAAGGTGTAGTGGTACTTCAAAAGCTTCAAACGACCGTTCTATTTGGTTCAACCAATCCTCAGCTTCATCCGGTCGACTAGCATAACTTTCAAAATACTTGTTGCAGCGAATAAATTCTAGCAACATACTACACTGCTATCTCAAATCAGGCTGCACTGGTGGCACAATTCCTGCCTGACCTACTGGAGGTGGAGGAGGCAAGGGTACTTCTCTATCAACCTCTACTAGTGGGGCAGGTACAGGTGGAGTACGTTCCCTTTCCAAAAATGTCCTCAACAGTTCATTTTGTGCCTGTATTGCAGCTAATATCTCATTCATACGATCACGCTGCATATGAGGTTCTTCCTTTAGAGCAGGTGGAGCACCAACTGGAGGTCCTCTTCTACGGCTATTCTGATTGAAAATTTATTTCCAACTTTCAGTAAGAAACTTTTAGTCATAAATAATTAAGTTTAACATTCATTATGTAAATGAAAGTAAACATAATTATTTGAACACATATGGTACATGAACTATAACTTTCATCATTTATAAACAAAAGGAGTTTACAACCATATCACTTTATGCCCAAAGGACAAGTTTCATAGGTTACATAACCTTAGTCAAACCTAACTATCCATTACTTCTAGTTTTTATACATATCATCCTCACTACAAGTAACACTCATAGTACAAAATGATCACACACAATCCTAGTATTTACAAACAAAAGTGACATGCATGATCGCTCTGAAGTCATAAAGCCACTATATACTTAAACTATCCAGTCATCTACCTTATCCATCCTGGGTAAGATGATGGTCCAGCACCAGGGTTACCTTAGGGTACATACTCGGGTACATACTCTGGAACTCCAAAGACAGAGCCAACACTAGAATTCACTCCCGATTCCTCACTAGGAGCTTGTCGAGCCCATTCTCGTGGTAACCAGAAGTCTAAGGGATCCAGCTGAATCATCAGCGTCTCATCAGGATCTCCTCCAGCAACAACCTTAGGTGGAAGCCCTGGATCCACCTAGTAATACTCAAACTCAGGAATAGGATCTAAAATAGGGGGAAGTCTCTGAAGAGGCTCAGGATACAAAGCTAAGGCATCTGATCTGATTTCTGGCTTAGACTCATTCTCTAGTAGTGGTGGATTAAAATTCCCAGTTTCATTTACTCCCAATCCTGCAACTGTACCAACATGCCCTGGAGTATAAATCCTCGGATGATCGATTATTCTATCAATCGCTAAAATAACTCCGCAACCTACATCTTCCCAGAGAGCAAATGAAGGGGATGCTGGTCTAGGCTCTCCATAAATCAGAAAAATCAATCCGAGAGAATAACCTGGGTTTTCTTTAGACTCAAGCAAGTACATCATCTCCTCATTCTCTAGTATATCGCCAGGAATCTGTAAACTCCAAAAATTTCTTCTTTCTTGCCAATGACTATTCAGCCCATGACCCCAAGCGACAAATACCTCTGGTATCGTACGAGGTCTACCCACCAAAGCCAAATCCTCACAGAGAATCCGCAAACATCGCCGATAACTAAACAATGTCTCGCCCCACTCCTGCCTAAAGATGACCCATCTAGTCATCAACTAGAGTGTCGATTCCTAAATCAACAAAGCTTATATTAGATCTTAAAATAGAGTTAATATAATTCGTATAATTTAAGCATAAAAGCTTAAATACTTAGCCCGGTTTTACCCCCACTCAAACTCACTAGGTAGGTTATCTAAATGTCTAGGGTCAATATTTTAATTGCCCTTTTTATACTCATGCTCTGATACCACTAAATCTGTCACGAACTGAGGATGGCCTAGTCGTGGCAGACGCCGTATACTGTACGAAGAACCCCTGATTGGTTACCTTTCCAATCAAGAACTCTTCACACAATATACAAGGCTCTACAACCACTAGTCTCCAAAGAACATCCAGACTCACATGATATCATTACACAAACATATTTATATAAAATTTAAGTTATAAAGCTTACAATACACAGTCATTAAGTAAGTCTAAGTTTATAATACTAAGATAAACAAAAGTACATGGGTAAGAGTCTACATAAACTGTTCTCTCTCAATACACATAACAGCTCGCTCTTGCCCAAGTCCCTAGGCTAACCTGTGGCATCCTTCGTCCTGTCTCTACGAACAGGCTATCCTGCAACAAAAGTCTAAAGGGGTGTAAGCCTAAGCTTAGTGAGCAAAACCCTCAGCCACACCACAAGCAAGTTATAAATACATTATATTCAAGCATATGAATGAATGATCAACATAGGGCAACGAAATATTATAATTAGAAGGTAAGTATAAGGTTTTCTAGCCTAGAGATTTGGTTTATCGAAAATTAGAAGCGATCAACGAACAAGAAAAACAAAGGAAGCTTGGCACAAATTAGGAGGATCCAGTTAAGGTCTAGGAAGTCGTTGGCGAGGGGAGCTATCAACTAGAAAGGTTAGATGGTACAATTGTCCCTTGTACATGGAATGCTGAGAACTTGAATCTTTATTTAATAAATTTCCTCGATGTTATACATTTCTATGTGTTTTTTAAAGCAATAGCCTACTTGTTTTGAAAGACAATTGAATTCAAAGGTAAAGCGTTGATTTGTTTCTCAATCCTTTTATGATTGATGAGTTAATAAGTTTAAACTGTATGGTGAATGAACCAATACCAGTTCAAGCCTATTGTGGTTAACGAACTTCATAAATTAGTCAAAAAGCCTAATAATGAACTTTATAATTAGTTCAAATAAAACAGCTAGTCTACGTCTAAAATGACTAACGAACAACCTTTAGTAAGGCATCTAATATATTGCATGTGAAATAAAACATGCCAAGAAATAAGGACATGTGAAATAAAACATGCCTAGAAATAATAAAGTGCATGAAATAAAATTTGTTGAAACTTCCAAGTTATGTATAAGGAAATGTGTAAGATTCATCATAAATACAATTACAAATTCTTAACTGCTTGGTCAAATATTGTCCATACAATAATGAATTAATTAGACAAATAAGTCTATGATATATTCTTAGACTGAGCAAAGGCGCTCTATTGATCAAAAGGTGGAGCCTTATTAGTGTTAAGGTTTGGGAACAGATGGATTTTTCTTTATGCTCCTAAGGGATTTCTTTAGACAGACGATCCCCGTTATCTTTAGGATCCTCGGCATAAGCCTTGTTATCATCCTGCATATTAATCTCAGCACCTAAGTCCTTGTCATTTTCTTCATCACTGCTGCTAACTTTATCGTCAACATCGATAAAGTCCAAGCACAAGAGATCATAGTCAAGGTGAAACTTAAGGATTTCCTCTCTTACCGCATGAACCCCCTCTAACAACTTCTTTAGCAATAATCTCTCGTATTGCTGACTTAGAGTCATGATTTCGAGTACCTCTTCAATAGAGAGCCCTTTCCTCACCACCTCTTCCAATTTGACAATACAGCTTTGCAACCAAGAGTTTTTGGTCTCTAGTTCTTTTTTTGCATCCTGAGCCTATCTTCTTCATCACTCATTGAGCAAAGTGATTGGCCCAAACCCCAGTACTCTTCATTCCTTTTGTGTAACTCCTCCTTCAGATCCTCAACCTCCTTATACTGCTCATCAACTTTAGCCTTAAGGCTTAAGATTTCATCGATAACTAAAGAATGTGCCAACTTCTTGACAGCAAGTTCATCTTCATAATTCCTAGCCTCCATCTCAGCCCTTATTCTTGTGTTTTAGATAGATGTTATAATGATCCTAAGGAGGGCTTAGTAATATTGCCTAAAATTTTTATATCACGTGTGCACCCATAATAATAAAATTGCCTTGCAAGTCAGATATTGCATGACTCTAAATAGTTAATTATTAGGGTCTTCAATTTTAGTTCATTAACTCATTATTATATAATATAAATAATTATGGATATCCATCTTTTTTTCTACAGTTTCTCAAAATCGCAGAGAATCAGTATCCCCTATCAAAATAGTGAAAAAAGAAAAACAATTCTAGAAAATTCTAAACTTACTAATGATACTAAACTTAATTAAGATATTAGTCATTTTCTAGAGCATTCCGAATTAACTACACAAGCTTTTCATCATATTTATTCAATGGTAGCACCCTATGTAAACCCTAGAAAATTGATTGTCCGAACCCTAATTTAAGTCCGAGTATCCTAAACTGTGTAATGAGTCGATGAGGCTAATAATAATAAAAGATTATAAAACTTAATAAATCGAATATAACACTGATAATAAAAACCCTAAAAATTTATCGAAACCCTAAATTGCGTACGTAAACCCTATATCTGATTTATGCACAATTAACCGAAATCGAACCCGAATTTGATCAAAACCCTAAAACTATAACTTTAAGCCTACAAAATAATTAAACATTACTCCATAGTGATATAATTGTAGTCGATTACAATTATCAACTAAATTGCGTAATTGCATAAAATTTTTAACGAAATTATTAAAATAACTTGTAAAAATTGTAATTGTAACGGGTATCAATTAAATTGATAAATTTTCATAAAATTCCAAAATTTATTTATGATGATTATTTTTACGATTTTTAGGTTTAGAAAAGTTACATATATTTATTTTTAATTTCTATTTTCTTCTTTCTTCTAATTTCCTACAGCTACCACATCCTACAAACGAAAAAGAAAATAGAAAATTCATTAAGAAATAGTAGCCCATGTGATACAATTGAAGTTCTAAGTGTTGATTTTGTAAAAAAAAGAAAAAATTAGAAATGATTACATTGTCTTATCCTCATAAATGTAGAGATTAGGTTAGCTTATTATTTTATTGTTTTTCCTTAAATTGATGCTCATGTTGGAACCGAAAGAAGAAGAAAATCTGGAAGTGAATAATTATAAACACAAAGTGAAGAAAGAAAAGAAAAGCAAAGTAAAAATAAAACAAGAGCGATATCCAAGAAGAACAAGAAGAATAAGAAGAAGAAGAAGGAGGAGGAGAAGGAAAAGAAGAAGAAAATTAAATATATTTAGGTAAGTATAATTATTTTAGTGGTATATATGTATATTATATGATATGTACATGTATATACTAAGTATTTTTGTTGTATTTTACTAAATGTTTCATTACATATACATGTATGTATGCATAAGTAGATAACTAAATATATATGTATCTCTTATGTATGTATAAAGATATGTATGTAGACATGTATATATATATATACTATTAGGTAAAATATACAGTATATGAGTATACATATGTATATAAATAAGTATACATGAATATATGTATGTGTACATAAGAATATGTCTAGTAAGTATTTATTATTTTCACAAATTAAAAATAGATATATATATATATGTGTGTATACGTGAAAATGACTATTTATGTATATATGTATACAATCTTTATTTTCATATGTATATATATATAAGTATAAGTATTCGTATATTATATATGTATATACATGTTGTTTGTGTTTATAAATTCATGTACACATGTAAGCTATATTTTTATATATCTATGTATACATGTATATATCTATGTGGCATAAATATGTATACAATTATAATAGTAAGTATATGTATAGCATATAGTATATAAAGTATACCGTATATTAAATAGTATATACGATACAATAATATTTGCTAGATAAAATAAGTTCATAAGTATGTAAGAAGTAGGTATATATATATATTACTGTAAATTTGGAATTACTAATTAAGTAAATTATAAAAATAAATCAAATATAGTGATAAGTATATATATATATATGTGTGTGTATCATAAAATACAAATAAATAATAAGAAAATGATAAATAATAATAATAATAATAATTTAATAATTCTAAAATCTCTAAAATAGGTAGAAATAAGTAATTAAGGTGAAATATGCTTAAAATAATAAAATTATCAATTATATGATTTAAATAATTATTAAATCATAAATATATTAAGAAAAAGTTAAAATTAATATTTTATAACTTTTTAAATTAAAATAATAAATTTTCTGATATTTTTATATCACAGTTTAAACTACGAGTCACAACGTCCAAAACGGATCTCACTACGAAAAAATACGCTAAAAAACGATTAAAATGGACTATAAGTTCATAATGATTCGAGCTAAAATGAAAAAGTTATACACGATTCAATAAAAAGCTCAAATCGACAATTTCACATAACTAAGTAAATTAAACATTACAAATTATGATACTAGTTTAGCTTTAAATTCCTAAACTTACAATTTTTTTTATTCCTTATTCTCAAGGATCTTAACCTTGACTCTGAGCTGCCACCAGATTATTACAACTCTTGAGTCACCTATGGCTGAGTGAGTTTTTCCTAATGATCTCATACATGCTTGTGTTTGTAATTAGTGAATATAAATTATGATCAATAATTGAATATTGTATAGGATTGGGTTATGCTTGTGTATGATAATTGTTTGTTAATGGTAAATTTACTTTAAATTACAATAATGTATTGATTGTTGCATGGTAAATTCACTAGGAATTGATTGTTTGTGACCATGATTGATCATTGAATAATAAAACCTAATTTTACTCGACTAGAAAAAGTTAAATTAAAACACGCATAATTATACACTGCATAACTAATTCCGGCTGTTATATTACACGGAGGTAGCAAGAGGCCATACGTAGGTTAATTATTTGATTGTTATAGATTTGTATGGTGCACACATATGTATGACCTTACCTTAACCTACGGGATTACTAGGCATTAGAGGCGCCAACCGCCTAGCTAAGAGTTGACTCTAGAGACCTCCATTTAGGGGTGAGTAAGGGCTGCATGAACCTACTCACAATCATATATAGAACTCGTTTTTGATAAAACTGATAATAAATATACCATTACATTTTAAAAATGAAACACGGAGTTTCGTTATAAGATAAGTTCTAGTATGATACCCGGATCTAACTGTACCGATGTATCTCTAACCCTGACTTTAGAGGGTGTTAAATCTAAGTTGCATGCAGTACCTGGTCACCTGCATGTATTTGTTTGGCATACTAGTTGACATGCATTCATTTGATTGAACTTAATTGTTATATAACTTGATTACTGTATGGTTGAGGGGATTATCTCACTAAGCTAGTTAGCTTATACCTTTGTAGTCTTCTTTCATAAGCTGAGTTGTTCGTGGAGTCAGGCCGTCACATGCCCGAGGTTAGTTGTTCATTAAGGGATCGATATGGCAGTAAGACGTGTTCAGAGTGTTCACATGATAGTTTATCTAGATTATAGATCTAAATATGTGATAAACTGATATTAGTTTGAGTTAAAAGTTCTAAAGACCTTATATCTATAAATTCTTATATAAATAAATTATGTTTCATATTTCTGTACCTTATTATTGTTATCATGAAATTATATTACTTATGCTTGCACAACTCTTGGTTGTTAATTGTAGCTATAGTCTTGTGTATCGTATAAAAGTTCGTCGATTGTAAGAGAATTTAATCTACAGTTATAAACCCCAGGAAAAATAGTAGTTAAACCCTAACTTAAGTCCGAGTGCCCTAAACTATATAATAAGTCGATAAGACTAGTAATAATAAAAGATTATAATGTTTAATAAATCAAATATAACACCGATAACAAAACCTTAGGAATTGATCGAAACCCTAAATCGCTTACTAAAACCTTAAAACTAGTTTACGCATCATTAATCGAAAATAAACCCTAAATTGCTCGAAACCCTAAAATCATAAATATAAACCTATAAAATAGTTAAATATTACTCAATAGTGATAAAATTATAGTCGATTGTAATTTTTGACTAAATCGCCTATTCGTACGAAATTTTAACAAAATTGCCACAATAACTTGTAAAAATTATAATTGTAACGGGTACCAATTAAATTGATAAAATTTCACAAAAATTTAAAAATTGATTTATAAGGAGAATCGTTATAATTTATATGATTTGAAAAATTATATATATTTGTTAATAATTTTCATTTTCCTTCTCTTTTATTTCCAATTTATCTCTTTTCCTTCTTTCCATTTTCACTTCAAGTCCACATCCTGCACAAACCGGAATCAAAATCAGCAAAAATCCGAAAATCAACAACCCACGAGATGGATTATAGTTGTCAAGTGTTGCAATTAGGAAAGGTAAATTAAATACAAAGAGATTAGATTGTCCTTTCTCCATAATTACTAAATCAAATATATATATATATATAACTCTTCTAGCCGAAAGTGGACGTGAAATTGAAGCAACTAAAATTCTGGAAACTTTCATTTTAAGCAAACCAAAACCTAGAAACAAAACGTGAATAAAAGAAAGGAAAAAGAAAGAAGGAAAGAAGAAGGAAAAAAAGAAGGAAAGAATTAAAAGAAAAAGGTAAGTATTTATTTTATGTAGATGTATATTATATAGTATATGCATATATAAATAAAGTATTTGTATAGTATTTTTATACATATAACATAACTAATAAAAGTCTATGTGCATAAAATACTTAGATTTAATTAAATATGTATGTATAAGGTTATGTATCTATACATGTATGTACATAGGTATATTATACGAGAGAGTATGTATTATGTATTTTTTTCTTTTGTATTCATATGATTAATATTAAGTATTTATATTAAATAACTAAGTATATCTATGTACTGTGAGTTATATATATATATGTGTGTGTATATCCATGTATAATTATTTTAGTATATATATATAATCGTGTAGTATATATTTATATTAGTATACTGCCATGAGTGGTAATTATATGTATATACCGAGTATATATTTATGTATTTATAATTATGTACATATGTAAGACATATATATATAAATAAATACACATATATGAATACATGAATATGTATATAAGAGTATGTTTATTTTCAATAAATACATATACATATATAATACGTATAATGTATAATATGTATATATATAAGTAATATACCAAATATGTATTAACATATATAATATATTTACTAAATTTGTAAATATGTTGTATATATATATATATATATATATAATACCGTGATTAAGGATTTTTAGAAAAATAGAATTATAACATATATTATAAGTATATATATATATATATATAAACTGTAAAATATATAAATAATGGGAAAATGAGAAATAACAAAAATAATAAATGTAATAATAATAATAATAATCATAATAAAGTAAAAATCTAAAAAATAGGAAAATATACTCAAAATAATAAAAATATCAGATATATGATTTAAATAATTATTAAATCATAAATATGTTAAGAAAAAACGAAAATTAATATTTTATAATTTTTAAACTTAAATAATAATTTTTACGATATTTTTATATTACAATTTAAACTACAAGTCACAATGTCTAAAACAAACCTCATTACAAGAAAATACGCTCGAAAATAATCAAAATGGACTATAAGTTCATAACGATCCGAATTAAAATGAAAAAGTTACACGCGATTCGATAAAAAACTCGAATCGACAATTTGACATAACTAAGCGAAATAGACCTTACAAATTACAACACTAGTTAGCTTTAAATTCCTAAACTTACAAATTTCCCTTATTCTCAGGTGATCTCGATATCGACCCTAAGTTGCCCACAGACTACTACGACCCTTAAGCTGGCCATGACTGAGTGAGTTTTTCCTTATGATTCCATGCTTGTTTGTGCTTGTAATTAGTGAATCTAAATTATGATTTATGAATGAATGTGTATAGGGTTGGGTTATGCTTGTGCATGATAATTGTTGTTAATGATGAATCTACTTTAAATTTCAATAATATAATGTTTGTTGCATAGTAGATTCACTAGATTAATTGTTTATGATTTGGAATGATCACTGATTAAATATGAATTAACTTTTTATTCAACTAGAAAAGCTAACTTGGATCATGCATAAACCATGCACTACATAACTAATTCTAAGCAGTCACATTACACGGAGGTAGCGAGAGGCCATACGTGGGTTGATTATTGATTGTTATTGATTTTATATGGTGCATACATGCAATATGACCTTACCCTTGCCCGTAGGATGACTAGGCGTTGGAGGCGCCAACCGCCTAGCTATAGGTCAAGTCTAGAGGCCTTCGTTTAGGGGTGAATGAAAGCTACGTGAACCTACTCACAATCATATGTAGAACTCATTTTGATAAGGTTAGTAATGGATGTACCATTACATTTTAAATATGAAACGCGGAGTTTCATTAAGAAATAAGTTCTAATATGATACCCAGATCTGACTGTACTGATGAATCTCCAACCTTGACTTCGAAGGGCATTAAATCTGAGTTGTATGCAGTACCTAGCCACCTGCATGTATTTGTTTGGCATACTGCTTGTTTATGCATTCATTTGGTTAAACTTAAATATTATATAAACTTGATTGCTGTATGGTTGAGGGAAATTATCTCACTAAGCTAGTTAGCTTATACCCTTGTAGTCTTCTTTCGCAGGCCGACTTATTTGTAGAGTCGGGCCGTCACATGCCCAAGGTTAGTTTCTTACCTGCGGTTAATGTGGGAGCTGGATGAGGACAGAGAGTACTTTTGATTAGATATAGATTTGACTATGTAATTTTTTATATTAGTTAGACTTTAGATACGTTTCAGACTCTATATTTATAAAATTTTATGTAAATAGATTATGTACTATGTTTTTATAATAATATTATTTATTATGAAAGGATATTGCTTAAGCTTGCATACTCTTAGTAGTTAATAGTAGCCGTAACCTTGTGTATCGTATAAAAGGGTCGTCGATTATAAGGGAATTCAATCTACAATCCTTTGTATGGTATACGGTGACTGCCATGACTAGCCCCCTCGGGTCGTGACAATAGTCCTTTATACAGTATATGGCGACTACCACGACTAGGCCTCTCAGGTCATGACACTCTACACTCGATTCATATCCCTATCCCAACTATCGATCAACCTTTAAGGAAAAGAATTGTTGGGGTGTAAACTTACGCTTAATGAGATAAATCTCCTCATCAATACTGCATGACAAAAGTTTATTTAATGCACAAACATATGAATGAATGATCAATCAGTATACTAAATAATATATGTAGTAGCCTAGGAACTGCATGCAACTCAGAATTACACCCCCTATAGTCGGGGTTTGGACATAATTAACCAACCCAAACCAAAATTCGAGTTCTAAACCTTGGGTTTTATTTCATTTGCACTATTGTGCTTAAATCAAAACAAAACCATATATATATATATACTTTCTTTCTTGAACAACAAATCATATTTTTAAAATCCTAAGTCTAGTGGTGTGGTGGCTTCCGTAATCTACAAACACATGCCTTAAGTAGAAGCCACAAGATACGGGCCTTCATTGACGGTTGGCATCTCCCAGGACCTAATAAGCCCATTAGCTTAGAACAAAGACTCAATAAAATGATGACATAGCTAGTACTCAATCCTATAGGAGGCTTTCCTCCTGTGAGTCCCTTCCCATCTTCTACGTGAAGCGGCAGTCAGTGTTATCTGAATGCAATTATGGGGAATGCACGATTCATTTAATTTCTTAATCATATAAGTGATTAATCCAATTTTTCATGGTGATTAGACAATTTCATTCCATACAATCTCACGTATAAATTATCACAAAGAATTTCCATTGTTATATGATTGACAAGCCATAGCATTCAATCATAAATTCATACACATGCATTTCTCATATCTCACAAGCATCCAATTTATATATATATAGGTTTAGATGCATCTATTCTACAAATAAAATCAAGTATAGATTCATTAAGAATTCACTCACTCAGCCATGCGGATTACTCAAAATAATCCAGGATAGGTCATCTCCCAAAAGCCGAGTCCCATAGACGTCGCAAAGATTGTACTATAAGGATTTGAAATAGGATTTGGAAAACTAAACTAAAACCCTTTTAGTTATACTTTTGACTTGATTTCACATTTTTCCCGGTTTTTACTTAAAGTTTAATCGCATATAATTTTCTCATTTTAAATCCAATTTTTATGATCTTATAGTCAATCTTCATCGTTTTTTAGTGTACTTTAACGTAGTGAGGTTAGATTTTCGTGATGAGGCATGAAAAACTAGCCATAACTCAGAACAGTAGCGATCCTCATGATTTAGAGTGCTTTTGGCTTTGTTTGGTTAACAGGCTTTTTGGTAACTTGGGAATTTCTTTAAGCTTAGGCTTAGGACTTTATTATAAACTTAAAATACTCCTTAAGGTCAGATTTCCAACTTTGATTTACACTTTTAGTGGTAACAACAACTCCTTAGGCTTTTATATGGGCTTAAGTTGTCAAATAGGCTTGTTTTTTATTCAAACTAAAGTTAATTACTTTGTTGGGCTTATGGAGTCCTAGGTAGATTTCTTCTAGGCTTCAAAACAACTTTTGTTAATATTTTAAAGTGTTGGTCAGAATTTCAATGGAGGCCTAACTTAGAGTTCTAGGCTTGTTTTGAGAGTTTTAGGGTTAATTTTGAGTTTTAGGTTTTATACACTTATCGTACTTGCCTTGATTAGTCTTTTCACTTTATTTACTTGGTTTTATCATATTTTTAAGTGACTTTTATTATGGTTCTAGATCTGGCCATGAAGAATCTAAGGGGCACTCACTTAGTTTCTCAACTTGTTTTATCGTTTCCTTAAGTTTAGCTGTTAGATCACGAACTCAAGCTACTTATATTCAAATCTTGACTTAACTTCTCTTCCATGAAATGATTACTTATCTTATATTTTACATGAAAATAGTAGATCTTATACTTATCACAACTTCCATATCATTGTTCATATCTCACAAAGTTAGTTTCTTCATAAAAGCTTCATGTAATGGATTTTCCTTTACCTAAGGCTAAGTTTAAGCATCTTTAACTTAATTAAAGTGGAAATAACATCTAAATGACTCACATACACTCCATGTCCAACATGATGTCTCTTCGTTCATGTACATATTTCATGATCTTCTCAACTTAAAATCTTCCATTCTAAGTGTTAAATATATATCTTTACATAACACTAACTTAACATGCTCATATTTCAACTTTCATGTAAAGGGGTTCACAAGCTTACTTCTTAAGGTAGTGTAGCTATTTTATCATCTTATGATCATGCTAATATCTTCATGAAAACATGGTCTCCTAACATGGCATATTAGATCACTTTAACAAGAAAACAACTTACCTATCCTAAAAGCATAAAAATGGTGCTTGTACAACTAAGTATCCTCTTATGTTCCTTGTTTTTCCTTCTTCTTCTTGCAAGCTCCTTTGGAAATTAGTGTCTTGATCTTTGAAGTGGGGCTTTGAGGATATTTTAAAGTTCTTAAAGTGGCTTTTGATGTTGACAAAAAGGAGGCAACAAAATCAAGCTTTTGTGCCATTAGTTATGAAGCAAAATGGTGGCGGCATTGTAGGATTTCATGGGGCTGGGTTTCTTCTTTTGATTTATGTTTAAAATAAGAGGAAAGGAAGTGAAAATGAGAGTGAAAGAGGGAAAGAATGGCAGATTTTTTGAATGGGAGGAGAAGTGTGTTCAAGAAGCTTTAATTGATTGTCTTTTAGTATGTACAAATGCCAACTTTTTGGCAAGAGTAGATGATATAAGCATTAAAGAGTGAATAGTAGATGTGCAAGACAATTGAGTGATGGAAAAATGACAAGGTATGGCCCCTCTTTTCCTTCTTTTCCAATTGGCCATGTAGGGAGCAATTAGGGCATGGTGTTGTCTTGTCACTTAATTAAAAGTTGAACACATAAAATAATGTGATAACTTATCCATATGTAGTATAAGTTGTGGTATGATAAGGAAAGTGTCTTATCATTAGTTTTTAATAAGTTATTAATTGATAAATGATTTCGACTTTCAATTGATAAGTTATTTAGGGTGATTGGTTGGTTTACTTATTCATGTGCATGCATGAAGATAAGGAGATTATCTTATATGAAATTCTTTTAGAACTTGTTTCTTAAATTGATTTGTAAGTTATGATTTAATTCTTATAAAATTATGAAAATTTTTAGAGTTAAATAAAATTATTCAAATTAAATTATCAATTAGTTGCTTAGGGTTATAAGTCCTTAATTGTTTTAGGGTTTAAGGTTTTGAGTGGCTTAGAGTTTATGGTTCTCGTATTCAAGTTTTATTGATAATAGACTTTTGAATTGGAATTAAAAAATTAAATTCGTTTTTAAATGTAAACTTGAACTCTTAGCTTAGTTTATCCTTGGGAACATTCGGGAAGTACTCTTAGTTAAATTATAAGTCTGCTAAAAAGTAAGGTTTACAACTTATTCATGTGTAACATGAATTATAAGTGAAAATGAGGGAATTATCTTATATAAAATTCTTTTAGGGCTTAATCCTCAAATTAATTTGTAGGTTGTGATTTGCTTTTTAAGAAATTTTAGAATTTTCTAAAGTTAAATAAAATTTATTGAAATTATATTTTTAATTATTTATTTAAAGTCGTAAGTCCTTGATTATCCTAGGGTTTAGGGTTCAAGTGAGTTTAAGTATGTTTTAGGGTTTTTCACCAATTCGGGAGTAATTGACTTATACTTAAGAGCTTAAGGTTCAATTAGCTTAATTATTTAGAATCATTGCTTTATTATGCAACATATATATATATACACGATAGATTAAGAAAAGAGAAGGAAATTGCTTAGTAATATATTTATATACATATACATATTGTAGGGCTACTTATGTACATAAGTAAAATTAATTTTGTAAATTTATTAATTTATTCATTTAACTAGCTTAGTTTTGCTATTTATTATTACTTGAAATCTTCCTTGATTCATTCATTATCAGTTTCATATGATTCCGCAAAAATTAATGATAATTTTATTAATTTATAGCTTTTTAAGCATTAAGATAATTTTATAGAGTTTTAAAATTTTATGATTTGATATTTATGGTTTTTATTAAGTTTAGGTTTATTTTTTTAAAAGTATGCATATGTGGGGATTAGGGTTTTCTTGCATGATTAGGGTTTCCAAATCTTATAATAGGGCCTTTTAAGTTCATTTTAAGTTTCAAGTTTAAAATTTTAATTGGCTTTTATTTTATGTGGTTTTATCGACTTAAGAAAATATCTACGATACTTAAGTCCAACACCATGTCTAGAAGGTTGAATTTGCGGAGTCTACAGTTGTGGTTTGAGCTCTTGAGGGGTTGTATACGTCCTCAATTTTCTACAACAAGTCGATATGGAATGATGAATTTTCTAGACAAGTTGAAGAATACATGAAGGATTATTCTTATTATTACCTTTTTCATTTCTTTATCGGTTTCATCCAGGGCTATTAGAACGTAATTGGTGATCTATAAACAAACAAGAGTATTAGTAACCAAACACGCCTAACAATTGAATGTACTCAATTGATACTTACATCGTACAGCTTGGTTGCAATATGTGCCTTATTACAACCACCAACCCTATCGATGACTTTCTTCGTAATCTCCTTATCCTTTGGAAGAATAACGCCTTCCATTAAGGCCAAGGATTTTGTCTTATCACTTAGGGCTAAGTCGGCATGTAAGATGTTGTGGCTCTAGCACAGAACAAAGTACTTGCTAACCTCCATATTAGGGACGAATTCAGCACTGTTGATGCCAAGAGCTTTGTTGCGCATAGCCTTCTACGCCCTTTCATCTAATTCCTTAGACCTTTTATCCAAGGGTTAGCCAATGAGCTCCTTCCTACTTCTCTTGTTTGTACTCGACATAACCTCCATTGGGAGTGATGACACCCCAATGGCATCTAGATTAGTTACTTCAGCCTCGTTTTAGGGTTGGATTTCTTGGATACCTTCCCTCAACTCCATAGTAGGAGGAATATTTTTGGTAAGAAAGGTCTCAACTCATACACCCTTAGCTAACCAAGGTTTCTCACTCCCTTGTCGTTTCTCGGCAGGATGGGAAGTCTTTTGGGTCGCCACATATTTTGCCACACCTTCTTTTATTGCCTTCTTGATGGCAGTTGTAACGCCCTAGATTTTGAGCCCATACGATTACCTTAAGATCTAAGCCCCTAAATTTAGGGCATCGGGCTAAGATATTAGTTTAATTTCAAACATCACGGTAAGGTTAGAAAAGTTAGATAAAGTCATTCAAGTAAAGTCAATTTATCAAAATAAGCTATATAAAAATACTAATTTAAAAAAACATCAATTTATCACTAAATTCAATAAATATCGAAAATGTTCAATTCAAGTATTTAGATATAACGGGATATTAGAGATAAATTATTTAACTTATAAAAATAATAAATGATGTTGAATTATACATGTATTAACATAGAACATGCATTATTTGTATTAAATACACATATATAATAAGAAATTATTATTTAAATAAGGTAAATTAATATAAAAAATTGAAAAATTAATAAAAAATGCAAGGATAAGTCATCATACCTATGTGGCAGCTTAGGATTAATTTGAATGATGAGTTAAAAGCAAAGAAATGAGGAAATGATACCTTATGCATTAAAAATCCAAAAAAATGACATATGTAAGCCACATGTCCAATTTTTATAAATTCTTATCCGTTTGGAAAATATAAATAGGGCTTGTAAACTTCAAAAAAAAAAACATTTTGGAAGTAAAAAAAAAAATAGAAAATCACTCAAGAAAATTTTGAAACAAATTAGAAAAAAAAAAAAAGAAAATTAGAGCGAAAATAAGGTACGGAATCTGATCAGGTCGGTTCAATAGGCTATTAGTGTCCAATTGCGGTGGCCATTTGGGGTCCAGGAAAGCACCATCAAAGGAGGTGTTTCGATAAGGTTAGGTGGCTAGAGGGTGGTTAGAGGCAATCGGTCTAGGTGAACCAAATTTCCAGTTGAAACTTTATAATTTTTCTAAAAATAGCAAATGATATTATTTAATTATGAAACTTAATTTTCTAGAGTTATTTTATACATAGAATAATGTAATAATTTTATTTTAGTGAGCATATAAGGTCCTTAAGAAATAGCTTTGTTTGGATGAAAATTGAATTAAATTTTAGAAATAGTAAATAATATTCTTTCAAGTTGAAAATTTGTATATGACATACTCAATATATGTATTTAATTGCAGTAACAAGAATTTTTTCAAATAATTATGTTTACTATTTATTGTAATTATTTTGGATAAAATTGGCAATTTCGCTATTTTAGTGAATTAATTAGTTTTTAACAAAATCAAAGAATGAGCCCTATGTATTATGATTTCTGGACATTCATCATGATGTTTAGGACACTTGAATTTTATCTTGTGATTAAATTCACTTATTCGCTTAAATTTCACTAATTTTGAGTTAGAATTGCTATTTTCATAAAAATATATAATAGCTATTTTAGTATAATTCATACTCAATAATTAAACCACATTTTTTTGAGTATATATGATTTTTCGCAAAATGAATTGGGCTCGTATACTATTTATTATGTATTTTCATAATATAAACCTATATATTAGCTTAATACATGATATAGTAATTAGTACTAATGTGGTATTTTGGAGTATTTTGGAGTACATAATGAATGTTAACTAGCTCGAGGAATGAGGAATTTTATGACTTTTAATTTAGAATTAGGATTTAATGGAGTTAATTACGAGGTTATAATAATATACAATCAAATCAGTAATATGAAAGGGTATTTTTGGATATTTGGAAATATTGGTTAGTTATGATTCTTAAGATATCTTAATAGTACTCAGAATAACAATCGTAATGATGTAAAGTTTATTAAAATCAGATAAGAAATGCATAAGATACATTAAGATTAAGCTTGGAAGCGCAATAGCAAAAATGCATAAGAACTTAGTATTGACCCGATTGTTGATTTGGAGTCTGTATGTATTTTTTTAGGTGTGATAGGTGAGGAACAACTACATTGTGAAGCTTAGGATTTTACACTACTATCGAGCTTAGGTAAGTGGATATTTTTATTTTTGTGCAAGTAGACCTATGTCTACTTGACTTAGAGTTAGTTGTGTTATGATTATAATGACATGCTGGATTGATTGGATACTTGATTCTATTGAATGTGTGATGAAAATTTGAAATGTTTCCTTATGTATGACTGATTCATTAGTATTTATTTCTGTTTGGAAAACTTAGAAACTGAACTTTTTTGTAAGGTATTTGCCCAAGTGAGCCCTATGCAAAGAAATGTAATATAAAGCTGAAAAAACAAATATGAAGTTGAGATAGTTGAATTGGTCATAATGTGGAACTTGAGATTCATACCTGATACTAGACTATTGTATTGTTCACTACATTCATGGCATGACACAAAAGGACTTACTAGTCGAGTTTTTGAAAGATTGAAAACTGCTATGTTGGCTTTTAAGCATATAAAGTGAATTGCTGAACTTATTCCAGCCCCATTATGTGATCAACTATGTATTGGATTTTCAAACCACAGTGGGTGGTTTTTGTTGGGGGTCCTACTCTCAAGCAGCTCCTTGTCGCTCTAAGTTTCTGGATGTTATATCCAGATGCCCAGCTATGTCAATTAACTGAATGAGGAATTGGAAAAGTAGATGATATCGTTACCGATGCATATCACATGCATGAGCATAGCACAGATTTTCTGCATGAACATTTTGTATTGATAACTCGAGTTATGAGATTAAATGTCTTGTAATATTAATCTTTGTGAATGTATGTTATGTGTGTCCTATGTTTTGTTTTATCCTCTCTCACTTAGGTCATAGAGAGCTAAGGGAATACTTGTGTATCCTCAGGTTATGAAGAGAACTAACGGAGTAGCATCAGTTGGGGGAAAAAAGTCTTTTAAGAGCATGTAAGATGGAGTCAACTACTTTTAAAGAAGTTTTGTTTTATTTTATTCTTAGTTCTATAAAGGATTTATACATATAAGAATAAAACAAGTACTGTATTTTTGCTTTGGTTAAGTTTGTCAAATGTAATTTTTTGTATAAACAGGTGTTAAGTTGAACTCCGTTGTAGTACTCTTTTATTATAAATAAAACTTGTGTCAAGTATAAATAGGTATTCCTATATGATGGTACATCCAGTGCTATGTTGGGATGTGACAACAGTCGGCCGAGTAGCTGCAACTATGAAGGTTACATGTCTATTGGCTTTTGTTTTGTTAGCCTTTGCTTAGGCTAACAACTTAGCAAGGTTCACTTTACTAGTTCCCATATATGCAATAGAAAGTAGATACATTAATACTAAAGCAATGAATAAGAAAGAACTTACATTTTTCATATCGAGCAAGGCTCAAAGGCAACAATTCCTCCCCTAAGACACGAGAATGGCTTTCCTCTTGTAGCTCTACTCAGCATGGTCATCTCTCAGGAGCATACCTTCTTTTTCGAAGAAGATTGGCTCTCCATTTTCATATCGCCTAATAATTCTCTCAGAGTCCCAAAAAAACATTTTGTTTTTCCTCCTCTCCTAGATTTTCCTTGCTAAGGTAGCATCATTTGGTATCAATTCAATGTCCCTTATGAGAATTAGTTTAGTCCATTAGGTCCAAAAATCCAATTCTTCATCTGAAACAATAGACACGAACTTGTCATGCCATTTATGGATCTCGGACTCCAACCCATCCATGAACTTCCGCCCATACCTAGCAATTGCAAAGTACCAGCTATCAGGTTATCTCCTAATCGTAAAGAAATACCAAAATAATTGAGGCATAGCCCTAACTTCAACTTCACAAACTATCTCAAAAGCCATAAGAAGTCGATAGGTGTTTGGTGAGAACATACTTGGCATAACTCGAAAATAGTTGAAGAACTACTTAATAAAAGCCGAGAATGGGAAGCGTAGTCTAAAATCAAGATATTTTAAGTAGATGTGGAACTAGTACTTCCTTGGAAAACATACCCTCTCCTCCTCTCTCAGCCTCTTAAGATGCTATGTTTCTGGAAGGTCTTGTTAGTATTTATTATATTTTGAAACCAAAACTTTGTTGATAGCACTGGCCACTCTATTTAATGACTCACTAAAGTAAATTGTATTGTTATGCAAGTACCTTGCTATAGATCTTCCTTCTTTGTGTTTATCTTTTAGATAAGTATCTGTTGCAAGATAGTTGATCCGAGTAAGTTTATCCCACCACTCCACAATACTATCAGTTGAGTTACTCGAGGAACATGCCGTCTTACTCCTATTTTAGGGTGGGTGGGGGCAAAAGTAGCCTCTATATCAGTGGCTTTAGAATCTAAAAGGATAAGTTGACAAATTATGTTGTAAGCTATATCTGATTTTAGTTATAATAAATCTCATAGAACTTTTTGAAGGTTAAGAGAACATGTTGTAAGAGAATGAAAGATTTTGACTGCAAACAAATTTGAAGTGAAATTTGTTTTCAGTGTTGAAAAATTCCTTAAATACGAATGATTTGCCCTTATAACCACAACATGCTTTTGACGAAGTAATGATGCATTGATAGATGATGGCCTGGATTAATGACATGTGTTTTGCGATAAAGATCTAACATTTATCAAGGCTCTAACAGTTATTAGGTCTGCAGCATAATTATGACCAATGTGACAGCTATCATGCTTTCCACTATTTGATCTTCTAATAGGCGAGAAAATTGAAAATTGCAACCTTTCAGATGGGATGCGATCTAACTTCCTAAATGGAAATCAAGGAATTTCTCACTTATTCGATGTTTAGGAAATAGTTCCCTACTCGACCTACATAGAGAATATTAAAATATCTATTACCTTAGTCAAATCCTCGAACACAAGAGTTAGGGGGCAAATGTTAATGGTCAAATTTCATTCAATCGACCACTTCGCTACTGACAGGTCGAGTAACTCCATGCTTGAGTAATGGCAAGAAACATATATCTGTATTTGATTTGAATTCAAGGAGAGTGGTGCAAATTGTTATCACTTAGCACGGTTATATTACATAACTATATACTATCCTTACATTTCAAGAATGCACCTAATCAAGAGGCCTTAACGTATCTCGATAATTACTATATTAACTATTATTACAGACATAACATTGGCCTATAACTAGGAAGAAGAAACGCTGTAAGAGTCCTTGGTAACTCTCTACTACCTACTCAGTCTTTTCCTACACTCATTTACTAACTTAGGTATTGGAGTGGCCATATTAAACTGACCTTGGTACCAAAAGCTTTTTTTTCTTTTCTTTTTTGCATTGTAAGACAAAAATTCTAACCCAAAACCACCTAACAATAGTAAGCAACTCATATTTAACACTCTCCAAAGTTAGGGCTAAAGTATATACAGCACCAGTCAAATCCAAATATTATACTTGAACTTATTTCACTATGAAACTCTACATTTCATATTCAATTCAAATCAGTTAGTTGTTAGTTGGTTTCAATCAAAAATCAAGTTCTAAGTATAATTATGAGTGGGTCCTCGTAGTCTACACTTATCCCTAACTTGGGGCCTCTAATTTGAATCCTTAGCTAGGCAGTTAGCACATTCAATGACTAGTAATCCTTCATGCTAAGGGAAGGTCATATTGTACATATGCACTATACTAAAACATTATAATAAAAAAATCATCAACCCTCATATAGCCTCTTACTACCTTCGTTGATGTGATGACTGGAATTAATTATGCATGTTTATGCATGATTCGATTTAGTTTATTCAAATTCGATATACTTAAGTCCAATTATTATATGACCAACCAAAATCACAAACAAATCTATTCCTACTAAATCTACCATGCAGCAAACAATAAGTTATTATATTTCAAGGTAATTTTACAACTTGTTAAGCAATAACATTCAAACGAATAACCCAACCCTATACATCATCCAATTATTAATAACAATTAATATTCACTAAATACAAGCATTGTCGTGACCCTAAGGGAGGCCTAGTAGGATTGCCTAAAATTTTCATGTCATGTCTGTACCCATGATCTAAAAATCGCCTTGTAAGTTAAAGATTGCAAGACTTTATGTAAACCTTGGAAAATCGGTAGTCTAAACCCTAATTTAAGTTCGAGTTTCCTAAACTGTATCATGGGTCGATAGGGCGAGTTATTCGTGAACTCGAGCCACCGCATGCCTAAGGTTAGCTATCCATGCACAGAATGAACTATCAAGGACATATTTAGCTCAGGAGCTAATGCCACCTGTATAAGCACCACCTCCTGTAGTAAACCTGAAGATCCCTTTACCACCTCTGCCTCCACCTTCGCCTCCCCCAACTGTACTAGTAGGAGTGATACCTCAAGTACCTATAGATCTTAGGTAGTAGCACAGTCTCTTACCAGAGTTTATACGGTGTAACAAATACTTTGAGGGTGTAGCCAGTAGACTTGATGAAGTAGAAGATTGGTTACATTAGATTGAAAGATCATTTAAGGCATTCAAGGTTATACCGCATCTTAGGCTTACCTATGGTACATACATATTGACAATGAGAGCATGAACTTGGTGGGAATAGAAATAGAGGTTGAGAGGACCAATAACTTGGGAAGTTTTCCAACATGAATTCCTAGAGTATTACTTTCCTGGAAGTTTAAGGTTGAAGTATAGCGAAGATTTGTTGGATATCACGAAAGGGACATGTACTGTGGAGCAGTATGAAGCAAAGTTTAATCGGTTATTGCAGTTTGCACCACTAAAATATTAGATGAGTGATAGATTGAAGATGCAGATCTTTTCTAGGGGATTTGATTCTAACATGAGAAGTAGGATTGTGCAATTTGAGCCAAGAAATTTTGCTGATATGGTCAAAAAAGCATGAGTGTTGGACAATGTGAAGAGGCAGAACGAGGATGCAGGAAAACGCAAAATAAGTGCATTTGGGAAGAGACCTTTTGAAGGGCTTGGTGAAAGCAATAGTAATAAGATGAGGAGATTTATGAAACCACCAGGAAAATTTCAGAAAAAGACTAATGGGCCACCTAAGTGCTGGAAATGTAAAGGGACTCACTATCCTAAAGATTGTTCCCAGTTGTAAGGGAAATTCTTTTATTGTAGGGAAAGCTTGCATCGGGTAGCAGATTGCCCTAAAAGGAATGCAGTTACTTGTTTCATCTACAACAAAGTTAGACACTATTCTACCACTCATCCACAACGCATAACTGCAAATGCTCAAATTGCCAAACCGCCACCAACTGTTGGACGTCCTACCATTAAAAGAGCGATTGGAGGATCAAATGTAGGAAACACACATGCAGGTGCAGCAAATGCCGCCAAACTATACAATTTGGAGGGTAAATGGATTTATGAAGATTATATAGAAGATGATTTAGAAGTACCCGAAGGGACTGAAGAATTTGTGGATTACGAGCTGATAGCTGGTATGTATTTTAAACTCTCATTGTTAAATTGCTTTAGTTATTGTGAGTAGTATATGAAGCGTTGAACAATAATAAGTAAATAGAAGTTAAAAATGAAAACTTATAAAGCTATAACATGAGAATAAGACTTTAGAATTTTGTGATTCAGGGAATATCGACATAGTTGGGCATTCAGTCTGTACTTTGTTTGATACGGGAGCTACACGTTCTTTCATAGCTCCAGGAGTAGTAAAGCAAACGGGTTTAGTTACAACTCCTACTGACTCAAGTTTGGGAGTAAGAACTCCTACAGGAAGTGTAGTAATTACAAGAGAAATGGTGAAAGGATGTCCTTTGAAGATTCAAAACTTTGACAATAAAGTAGATATGATCATTTTAGATATGGATAAGTACGATGCCATATTAGGAATGAATTGGATGGCAAGTGTGAAAGCTACTGTCGACTGTAAAGAAAAGCAAGTACTGTTTAAAGCTTCAAGAGGAAATAGAGCTATATTTTAAGGGAATTATACAGTAGCAAGAGTATAAGAGCTGAGTACTCTAGAATTGATCACGGATGTTTGTTAGTTGAAAGCTTTGGATATTGATTCCAAAAAGTCAAACATAGAAGAAATTCTAGTGGTGAATGAAATTCCTAATGTATTCCCGAATGAATTACCTGGATTACCACCAAAAAGAGAGATCAACTTTGTTATTGATTTAATTCTAGGAACTGAGCCGATATCTAAAGTTCCATATCGAATGGCTCCAATTGAGTTACAAGAATTGAAAAAGCAATTACAAGAGTTATTGGATCAAGGCTTTATAAGGCCGAGTGTTTCACCATGGGGAGCACCAGTTTTATTTGTCAAAAAGAAGGATGGATCACTTAGACTTTGTATTGACTACAAAGAGTTGAATTGGGTGACCATCAAGAATAAGTATCCACTTCCAAGGATTGATGATGTATTTGACCAATTGTAAGGTGCAAGTGTCTTTTCTAAGATTGACTTAAGGTCAGGCTATCATCAGTTGAGAATTAAGTTGGAAGATGTTTGGAAGACAACATTTCAGACAAGATATGGTCATTATGAATTTATGGTGATGCCTTTTGGTTTAACGAATGCTCTTGCCACATTCGTGGATCTAATGAATCGCGTGTTCAGACCTTTATTGGATAAGTGCATAATTGTGCTCATCGATGATATTTTGGCATATTCTGCTACATCTGAGCAACATGAAGAACATTTGGGAGTGGTGTTGTAGACCTTGCGAGAACACAAGTTATATGCAAAGTTGTCTAAGTGTGATTTTTGGTTGAAGAAAATATCTTTTCTTGGATATATCATAACAGGAGATGGTATATCAGTTGATCCCGAAAAGATTAAGGCTATAGTGGAATGGAAAAGACTAGAGACAGTTACTGAGATTTAAAGCTTTCTTAGACTGGCTAGATATTATAGGAAGTTTGTTAAAGACTTCTCATATTTCGAGATCACTCACTTAATTGACATAAAAGAATGTAAAATTTATGTGGGGTGAAAAACAAGAGGAGAGCTTCCAAGAGTTGAATAAGAGGTTAGTGTCTGCCCCAATTCTTATATTACCAAATAATGAAGAGTCTTTCACTGTATATAATGATGCTTCTAAAAACGAATTGGGATGTGTACTTATGCAAAGTGGAAAGGTAATTGCATATGCTTCAAGATAGTTGAGACCACAAGAGCAAAATTATCCAGCTCATGATTTGGAACTTACAGCTATAGTGTTTGCCTTGAAGTTGTGGCGACACTATCTATATGGATAAAGATGTGACATTTTTATTGACCATAAGAGTCTTAAGTATTTGTTTACTTAGAAAGAGTTGAATATGAGACAAAGAAGATGGCTTGAGTTGATCAAAGACTACGATTTAGGGATTAACTACTGCCTAGGCAGAGTAAATGCGGTTGTTGATGCCTTAAGTAGGAAGAATTATGGAGAAGTCGCTTCTCTTTTGATTGATCAGAGAGAGCCAATTAAAGAGTTTGAAAGATTAAATTTGGAGTTTTCATGGTACGAAGAAAATATTGAATTATCAAATTTAGTGGTAGAGCCAACATTGATGCAAAGAATTAGAATTGCATAGCAAGGTGATACTGTACTAAATCGAATCAAAGAAGAAGTGGGAAGTGGGAAATACACTGATTTCTGAATAGAAGAACACGACATACTTCACATGAATAATCGATTGTGTGTACCTGATGATGAGGAGCTCTGAAAAGAAATTTTAAGTGAAGCTCATTATTCAGGCTATACTATACATCCAGGAGGAATGAAGATGTACCAGGATTTGAAAAAGAATTTCTGGTGGAATGGAATGTAGCAAGACCTTATTGATTTTGTGCTTAAATGTGAAACTTATCAGAGAGTGAAAGCTGAACATCAACAACTAGGAGGACTACTACAACCCTTACCTGTCCTAAAATGGAAATGAGATCAAATATCTATGGATTTTGTGAGTGGCTTACCAAGAACGTTTTGATGCAATTTGGGTAATCGTTGATCAACATACCAAGTCAGCTCACTTTTTTCCAGTTAATAAGACTTTTTCTCTAGAGAAATTGGCTAGAATATACATAAAGGAGATAGTGAGACTATATGGTATCCCAGCAGGGATTATATTGGATAGAGATCCTAGATTCATATAAAAATTTTGGGGAAGTTTATAAAAAGTGATGGGAACAAAGTTGCAGTTCAGTACAGCATATCATCCTTAAACTAATGGACAGACTAAGAAGACAATTCAGACTTTGGAAGATATGTTGAGGACATGTATTATAGAATATAAGGGAAGTTAGGATGCTCACTTACCTTTGATCGAGTTCACTTAAAATAACAGTTATCACTCAACCATACAAATGCCACCTTATGAAGCTTTATATGGGAGAAAGTGTCGATCTCCACTATTATAAGATGATATAGAGAAAGCTATAATAGGTCCAGATCTAATTCAGGAAACAGTAGATAAAATCGTGGTGATTAAATAGAAAATGAAAGAGTCTTAAGATAGACAAAAAAGCTGGGCTAATTTGAAAAGAAGGGAATTGGAATTCCAAGTGGGAGAACATGTATATTTAAAAATAAAACCGATCAAGAGTATTCATCGTGCTAAAGCCTAAGGAAAACTAAGTCCAAGATATATAGGCCCATTTGAGATCTTAGAACGAGTCGGGAATCTAGCTTATCGATTAGCGTTGCCACCTAATCTATCAAGAATTCATAACGTTTTTCATGTGTCAGTTTTGAGGAAACATGTTCCCGATCTCGATCGTATCGTTGAGTTGGAACCAATAAGACTACAAGAAAACTTGACATATGAAGAACACTCAATGAAGATTATAGACAATAAAGTACAGTAGTTGAGGGATAAACAGATCCATTATGTTAAGGTACTATGGAGAAATCATGAATGAGAATTAGCAACTTGGGAAGCAAAAGATGATGTAAAGAAGCAATATCCGCACATATTCGTAGAACTAGGTATGCATCTTAAGTTTTGAGGACAAAACTTATTTGAAGGGGGAAAGAATGTAAACCCCAGAAAATCAGTAGTTTGAACCTTAATTTAAGTTAGAGTATCCTTGTAAACCCCACAAATTTAACTATTTAAGAGTAGAAGTAAACCTTAATACTATAGATGACTTGAAGAGTTATTAAAGCCGAGCAAGATAAAAATGTAATAAATCATAAATTTAAATATATTATAAGTAGTAACAAAACCCTAGGAATTGATCGAAACCCTACATCACATACTAAAACCCTAAAACTGACTTACACACCATTAACCAAAATTGAACCCGAATTTGATCGAAACCTTAAAATTATAAATATAAACCTATAAAATAATTAAATATTACTCAATAGTGATGAAATTATAGTCGATTGCAATTTTCGACTAAAACGCCTATTCACGTGAAATTATAATGAAATCTCTATAATAACTTGTAAAAATTATAATTGTAACGGGTACCAATTAAATTGATAAAATTTCATGAAAATTTGAAAATTAATTTACGAGGAGAATCGTTATAGTTTATATGATTCGAAAAATTACATATATTTATTATTAATTTTTATTTTCCTTCTCTTTCATTTTCAATTTATCTCTTTTCTCTCTTCTCTTCTTTTTCCTTATTGCACATTCTGGAAATGAAATCCAAAGGAGACACCTACGTAAAGAAAAAAAAAATTGACAAGTGTTGAATGGAAAATAAAAGAAAAATGAAAATAAAAAAATTTAGATAATATCTTAGCTTAAATTTTAAGCTAACTCATATATATAAAAGAAAAAGAAAAAGAAAAAGAAAAAGAAAAAGAAAAAGAGAAAACAAAACCGTAGAAACAAACAGAAAAAGAAAAGAGTGAAAGAAATCCTGGAAGCAAACCATGAGGAGGAAAAAAAGAAAGAGAAAGGAGGAAGAAAATGAAGAAGGAAAAGAAGAAGAAAGAATTAAAAGAAAAAGGTAAGTATTTATTTTTATATAGATGTATATTATATAGTATATACATGTATAAATAAAGTAGTTGTATAGTATTTTTATACATATAATATAACTAATACAAGTCTATGTGCACAAATACATAAAATTGAATAATATATGCATGTATTAAGCTATGTATGTATACATGTATGAACATAAGTATATTATATGGAAAGAGTATGTATTATCTATTTTTTTTAGAATACATATAATTAGTATTATTTATTTTCATTAAATAAACTATAGTATATATATATATGTATGTATGTACCGTAAACCATATATATATGTGTATACCTATATAATTATTTTTGTATATATATATATGTATAGTCATATAGTATATATGTAGTGGTGTATTTCTATAAATATGTATATAAGACATATATATATATAATATAGAGAATATATATTGTGGTAAACCGCATATATTATAAAATATAAGTATAACATATAATATACATACTTTATAATAAATACTATATAAATATATATATACCGAACATATAATACAAGAACAGGTATTTGTAAATTATTTATCTAAGTATTCGGAATTACATAAGTATATTTATAAGTATAAACACAAATACATGAATATATATATGTACATAAGAGTATGTTTATTTTTACAAAATAAGTATATACATACATATAGCGCATAACCTATATTATGAATATGTAGTATACCGAAAATATATATATGTTTGTATAAATCGTAAAGTACATAAATAATACGAAAATACGAAATAATAAAAATAATAACGGTCACAAAAATAATAATAAACATAATAAGGTTAAAAATCTCAAAAATAGGAAATTATACTCAAAATAATAAAAATATCAAATATATGATTTAAATAATTATTAAATCATAAATATGTTAAGGAAAAGAAAAAACCAATAGTTTATAATTTTTAAACTTAAATAATAATTTTTGTGATATTTTTGTATCACAATTTACGTTACAAGTCACAACGTCCAAAACGGACCTCATTACGAGAAAATACGCTCGAAAACAATTAAAATGAACTATAAGTTCATAACAATTCGAGCTAAAACGAAAAAGTTCCAAAATACATAAAGGAAGTCTCGTAACTTACAAATATGAGAAAATAGTTACTATTAATCGCATTGAATATGATAAACCCTATACACATTATACTTAGGTTATATTGAGAGAAACTAGATAAACTACAATAAACTTTTAGTTGACTAAGAAGTCTGACTTCTCAAAATACTTATAAGTTTTACTATTTTGATTTAGGCATTCAATATCGAGTTCTGGAAACACCAAAGGTTTGGAGAATGAGCAATAATCCAGGTGAGAGAGTTCTAATGACCTACTACTTACTTGTGCATGTTACTTATATGATGTTTTACTGCTTGCTATTGCTTGTATGTTTGAATGACTGTTCTGCTCATATGCCATCATCTGTGTGATCACTTTTTTTCTTTAAGTTGATAAATATAAATATTTGACACAAATAACTGGTTCTATTCGTCGCATGTCTATGACCCAGTAAATGTATAGATGGAGAGTGCTAGCTTTGCAAAATGTTGAAAAGGGTATTTTTGGAAAAAAATTTCCTAATCTTAAATGTATTTTGTACGATTTTGATAAGGGTTGTATTGCCAGAAATGATATTTTATTGTTAAGGCAAAGTTAGCATGGGTTCTCCACTTGATAGCAAGAGGACTCACTTTATTGTACCTATAAAGCCTTGGTTAATTTTGGCTTGCGAGATGAACTCGCAAGTTATGCCCAAAGGGCCTTAGAGGGTAGATAGTCTTAGAATGGAATCCCCCTATTTGAATTGAAATCTTTCTCGGCTAGGGTAATAGTCGAGTGCAGCCTAAGGGGTGAGGCCCCTAGGTAGCCTCATGCGGGTAAGCTAAGGTGCCCCGTGCGAGTAAGTATAAGGGATAATCGAAGTGTAGACGACGTAATTCTATACCTTCTATAGTTCTGGACTCCTATGGATGTGTTGCTTGCATTCATCACGTCTGCATTCATTTTGTATGTAGATAGCTTGCTTGCATGTGTGATAATAATGTGTAATAACTTGCTTAGACGGTGGTGGTGAGGAATGAACTCACTGAGCTGTTATATGCTCACTCCCTCATAGTTTCTTTTGCAGGTTTACTTACATTAGGATTGGGATAAGTCTCGAGTGCCGAGTGTGAGATGAAGATATGCATCTTAGTATTTGGAATAGCTGAGTACTCTTTAGATGATACATAAACAACCTTTGTTGATAATTTAATTTTTCTTGTATTTCTTTTGTAATATTGGTATATCCTATCTTATTATTTGGTAGGGGATACTAATTCTCTACGATTCTAAGGAACTGTGGGATATCGGACACCCATAGTTATTTATATTTGAATTTTACAGTAAATTAATTACTTAAAAATCAGTAACCATAGTAATTAATCATTTAGAGTCTTGTAATCTCTGACATGCAAGGCGATTTTCATATCATGGGTGCACACATGTTATGGAAATTTTAAATAATCCTACTAAGCCCCCTTTAGGGTCATGACAATCCTAAATTGTGTCATGAGTCGATAGGGCAAGTTATTCGTAGAGTTGGGCCGTCGCATACTCGAGGTTAGTTGTACATCAGGAAGTCGATGTGGGAGTAAGACATGATCGGAGTGTACTCGTGATAGTTTATTTAGATTATAAATTTGATTATGTGATAAACTAATATTAGTTTGAGTTAAGAAGTATTATAGACTTCTTATCTGTAAATTCTTATATAAATGGATTATGTTTTATATTTCCTTAACTTATTATTATCATGAAATGATATTGCTCATACTTGTGCAACTCTTAGTTGTTAGTTATAGCTATAGCCTTATATATCGTATAAAAGGATCGTCGATTGTAAGGGAATTTAATCTACAGTCCTTTGTACGATATACGGCAACTGCTACGACTAGCCCCCTTTGAGTCGTGATACTTTAAACAATTAATCGCTAAAGTTTTGATTCTTAATTTAATTAACTTACTACAACATATATGTAACTATGGATATTAGATAAGCCACAGTCTATTAGAACCACAAAGAATCAGTATCCCCTACCAAACAATAAGATTAGGTAGTAAAGTTCTAAAACTTAAACTTATGAAAGTCATAACATATAATTCAAACAAAATATACAGTCTGACATTAGATTCTAACTTCTATGTATTTCGATGCTGATACTCAACACTCAGCTTTTAAGCCATGCCCAATTATTTATCAACCTGCAAAAGAAAACTATTGGGGAGTAAGCTATAAGAGCTTAGTGAGTTATCTCTCATACTATAACATCAAACAGGTTATCAAACAGTTTGTTATCAAACATATGAATGCATGAACAAACAGTATGTCAATCAACATATATGCAGTTGAGCGATGATTCATACAACATTGGATTTAATGCCCTCCAAAGAAAGGATTAGAGATACATCGGTACTAATTGCATTTAGGCTCTAACACCTAAGTTTTTAACCATATATAAATATATATAGAAACTTTTTGTTTTAGGAAACAAGTTTCTATTTCCAATAGTCAATAGTATACAAATATCCAAGTCTAGCGATAAGATGGCCCCCGCAGTCCATGCTCACACGTTACAGCGATGGTCTCTAGATGCTATCCCCAGTCACCCACGGTTAGCATCTCTGGCACCAAGTAAACCCATAAACCAAGGGTAAGGTCTTGTTGTACCAGTACTCCTACATTGTATTAATCAAATCATGTTGGAATCCATCCCTCTAAGGCCCTTCATTACTAACCGCGTAAGGTGACTACTGAAACATTATATACAATGTTCATACTTTATGCATGAACCATTTAATTTTAGTTAAGTCGAATATGATTAAGTCAACTTATGAGGTGATCAACAAATATCAACAAACCATTCAATTATGCAATAATAAATCAAGCAATCAATTATTCAACTATTATGTTTCATAATCTTTTACACAATACACAACCAGTATTCAGACACATGCATAACCTATACCTCCATGCATCAAATTATTAATATTTACTTTAGGTACACTAATTATAAGCACAAAACAAGTATAGAGTCATCAAGAGTACTCATTTGGTCATTAAGTCTATTAACGATTGTAATAATCTGATGGTAAATCAAGGTTAAAGTCGAGATCACCTGAGAATATAAAATACGGAAAGTAGTAAGTTCGAGGCTTAAAACTAAACTAGTATTGTAATTCGTACTGTTTACTTAACTTAGTTATTGATTTACGTGAAATCGTTGATTTGAGCTTTTTATCGAATCACGTATAACTTTTTCGATTTAGCTCAAATCCTTATGAACTTATAGTCTACTTCAATTGTTTTCAAGCGTACTTTCTCATAGCGAAGTCCGTTTTAGGCATTGTAAGTCGTAATTTAGACCGTGATATCAAAATATCACAAATATCATCATTTTGACTTAAATAGTTGTAAAATATAAATTTAAGCTTTTCTTAGTATAATTATGATTTAATAATTATTTGAATTGTATATTTTTATAATTTTCTTATTTATTGTTACAATATTTTATTAAATTTTCCAATTTACTCATTTATTATATTTCTCCTAAAGTTATGGTATACATAAATATTTATATATATTTATTAAATTACTTTTATAATATATTATATATATTATTTAAATATAATTGTATTTTTATGTTTATGATATTATTCTTATACGTATATTTATATGTATACTATACTTTATATAATAAATTATTTTAACTTTAGTTATACATTATGTACAAGTATAATATATACGTATCTCTACTTTATATACTTATGTATATATACAATTGTACTATATATGTGTATATATACTAAAATACAAAATATTTTTAATAATAATATATATACACCTTTACTCCAGCACTTATACATGTACAAATATTATACAAAAATTTTATAAATTGAAAATACTAAGTATAAATATACATACATATACCTACTATTATACACATACACACATATATATATATATCATATAATATAAAGTACTATGGATATATACATATATAACATCACGCCTACACACACATATATACATAAAATACGATATATGTACATATATGCATAAATACTAAAATACTTGATACTTGTACATATATCTCATACACGTATAAACATATATATAATAAAAAAAATTCAAAATACTATATATGTATTCCTATACATGTTCACACCTACCAACTTATATATATATATATATGTATATATACATAAAGGAAATACAAAAATATACATATGTACATATATATACGAAATTCTATAATACATGTATATACTTATCACATACTAAACTAAAAACTATGTATATATACACCTCTATATATTTATGCATAACTACATATATATATATCAATACTTAAAATAGATAAAATACCAATTACATTCCATATGTATTATTATTTATACATACATACATATACTGTCTATTATAAATATATATATAATCAAATGTACATGTAAATAAATAAATAAATAAAATACTTAATATATAAATACATAGTATAGAATACATATATATACAAAATAAATAAATAAGCCTACCTAAATTCTTTAGTATATTAATTGATCAAATCCTCTTGGTCTTCTTCTTCTTCTTCTAACTACATGTTAAATTGTATGTGTTGAATTGTTTTTCTTTGGTTTTCCCCCTTTTTCTTTTCTCGGTTTTGAGTGTGTTGCTTTGTTTGTTTGTTTGTTTGTTTTTTTCTCTCTTTTTGGTTTCTAAGCTTCTAGGTTTTCCAAGTGTAAGAACAAGGCAAGAGCAGCTAAATAACAAATGTAAAAGAAATGAAACAAATCAAATGAGATTGAAACATTAATGGAGACAAGACAAAGCAATCATATCCTTTGATTTGGTTTTTTCAAAAACTCAACACCTGGAGGAGCAAACTTGTTCACATAGGTTGTTGGAAAATTAAAAGATCCACGTGGAAGTAAGAAGAGAAAAATAAGAGGAAGGAAAAAGAAAAGAAAAAGGAAGAAAAAGAGAAGAAATAAAGTAAAAATAAAAATATTAAATTTTTCCAAACATAAAAATCATAAAAATAATATTTATAAATAAATTTTGGAATTTTATGAAAATTTATTAATTTAATTGGTACCTGTTACAATTATAATTTTTATAAGTTATTTTAACGTCTTAGTAAAAGTTTTACGCGATTACATGATTTAGTTGATAATTGTAATCGACTACAATTATATCACTATTAGATGATATTTATTCATTTTATAACCTTGAAGTTATAGTTTTAAGGTTTCGATCAAATTCGAGTTCAATTTCGAGTATTTGCGTATATATCAGATTTAGGGTTTTAGTATACGATTTAGGTTTTGATCAATTTCTAGGGTTTTTACTACTTATAATATATTTAAATTTATAATTTATTAAATTTTTTTCATGTTCCTCGACTTTAGCGACTCATGAAGTTATCTATAGTATTAGGGTTCAATTCTACTCTTAAATAGCTAAATTTGCGGGGTTTATAAGTACAAACATGTATGGAATCACAGGGAGTACTCACTCGGCCGTGACGTTAGTCAAGGATCATAGTAATCAGTGTTTGTGTCAGGATCACCTGTTGATTAGGAAATAAAAAAGATAATTAGTATTTAACTAACTATCCTATGTACCTATTTATCTAAATCTACCTATATTTCTATCAAATTTCTCTAATTCGAGCTCTTTTGGTAATCGCATATAACTTATTCATTCTAACTCCGTTATTTATAAACTTATAGTCAATTTTGATCGTTTTCGAGCATATGTTTGTATAGTAGGATTTGTTTTGAATGTTAAAACTAGTACCTTCTAAGATAAGCTTAAATTGCTATAAATTTAATTATTTTGACTCAAATACTTTTATTTATTAATTTTCGAGTTTTCTTTATTATTTTATGACTCAGTTAATTTCTTAATTTAATATTTTTGTGATTTCTTATTTTTAGCTTTAATTTATGTAATCTTCATTATTTTTTTATTTTAAGCTTGATTTACTATTTATTGTAATTTTGTTATTATCATTAATTTACTTAATTAATTTTATTATTATTCTAGAATTATTTTGGAGTTTTTGGTTTAATTATTTAATTAGAATTAAATTGCTAATGTGGCATTATTTTAGCAGTCACATGCCATTTTATTAAGTTTTCTTTATTTTTTATATTTCTTAAATTTTATATTATTATTAGGTATATTTATATATTATCATATTTAATTAATTAATGGATTATGGGCCTTAATTGTGTATTATGGGTTTTGGCCCATTATATGTGTATGTGTATTTTATTATATACACTTATACACATATATGTACATAATATTTTTCTTTATATCATTATACTTAATATATCAGTAATTATACTCATTCTTGACATACCTAATATATGCACACATACATGTATACATATGTATATATATACATGTAGGCATACGCATGTACACACATTTATACATGTATTATACTTTTATTATACATATTTATGTATATGTTGAAAACCCTACTACTTAAGGAACATGTAATTAACTAAGAGTATTTCCCAATCATTCCCAAGGATCAACTAAACTAAGAATTAAAGCTTACATTTAGAAAACGAACCTAGTTTTTCAATTCAAAAGTTCATTCTCAATAGAAAATCGAATACAAGAATAACATATTCTAAGGCACCCAAAACCTTATACCCTAGGATAATTAAATACTTGTGACCCTAAACAATTAATTAAAATTTAATTTGAATAAATTTATTCAACTTTAGAAAATTATAAAATTCCAAAAGAAGTAAATACTAACTTATGAATTTATTTAAAAACCAAACCCTAAAACAATTACATTTAAGATAATTTCTTTATTTCCCATATAAGTTGTGTTACATATGGATAGGTAAACCAACCAATCACATGAGATAACTTATCATTTGAGAGTTGGAATCACCTATCACTTGCTAACTTATCAAAAGTGTGTGATAAGACCATTTCCTTATCCTATCATAACTTACACTACATAAGGATAACTTATCCCATCACTTTATCAGTTTAATTTTTGAATAAGTGACAAGACAAAACCTATACCCCTAAGACCCCTACATGGCCAGTTGAAAAGAGAGCATAGGAGAGGCCATACCATGTTAATCACACATCAATCCATTTGTCTTTCACATCTACAATTTGCCCCCATAATGCTTACATCATCTAGTCATTACAAAGTAAGACTTATGTAACAAGTTTAGATGCTATAAAAAAAAAAAAGAAAAAAAGAAAATTGATGGACGCAAAAGCACACCTAACATAATCAACCACACTCCTCTAAAAACACTCTCACTTTTACTCACCTTTCAAACACATTTCATTCTAAACACAAAAGCAAACCAAGTCCCATAAACCCACACTTGCCACCACATACATGCACATATACTCATGGTGCAAAAACTTGTTTTTGTTTCCTTCATCTTGTCCACATCAAAAGCTATTTTAGGAAGCCTTAGAACACCTCAAAACCAACCTTAAACATCAAGACTTTGGAAACCTAAGGAGCTTACATAAAAGGGAAGGAAAGTAAGGAGCAAAAGAGGATCCTTAGCACACAATCACCTTTTTTACTACTTAGGACAAATAAGTTTTTAAGATTTAGAGCGCTATATTATGCCATGCCTAGGAGTTTATATATGTTCATGAAGATATTAACATATGTTTAAGGTGATAACATAGCTACTTTATTTTAAGTAATAAGCTTATGAATCTCTTATATGAAAGTTGAATTTTGAGCATATTAGGTTTAGTAGTATGTGGGATACATGTCTAACACTTAAAATAGAAGTCTACAAATTAGGAAAATCATGAAATATGAACATGGAAGATTGTTGAACATGCTGGACGTGAAGCTTTAGAAGAGTACTTATGTGTTATTTTTATTTCCATTGAGTTACATATGCTTAAACCTAGCTTTAGGTGAAGGAAAATCCATTACGTGATGTTTTTATGAAGAAATCAAACTTTTTGATATGTAAACTAAGGCATAAAACTTATGATAAATGTGTGAACTATAATTTTTACTTAGTACATAAGCTGAATAATCTTCTTATGAAAGGGAAGTTAAGTTGGAGTTAGAATGTGGATAGTATAGGTTCTTGATTTATCACCTAAACTTAAGAAAATGATGAAATAAGTTGAAATACCAAGGTGGAAGCCCTTGAACCGAACTAACCAGATTTGGAATCACAAAGAAACCCATTTAAAAATACAATAAAATAAAGTAAACAAAGTGAAAAGACCAACTAAACCAAGTTGGAAGCCCTTAAACCGATCTGACCAGATCTAGAATCACAAAGAAACCCACTTAAAAATACAATAAAATAAAGTAAACAAAGTGAAAAGACCAACCAAACCAAGTATAAAGCATATAAAGCTTAAAACTCAAAACTAGACCTAAAACTTTCAAAATAAGCTTTGAACTTCTATTTGAACCCTCACCAAATTTTTTACTAGAACTTTAATTAGTCAAGAAAATTTGTTTTGAAACCCATAAGAAACTCACATAAAACATTCTAAGCTCAATAAAGTCATTAACTTTAATTTAGATAAAAAAAAACAAGCTCATTTGACTACTTAAGTCTACTTAAAAGTCAAAGAAAATTTTGATAACACCAAGGTCATAAGAAAAGGATGAAAATCTGACCTTGAAGAGTGTTTTAAGCTTAGAATAGATTCCTAAGCCCCTAAAAAAATTTCCTAAGATAATAAAAAGCCCAACAACCAAACTAAACCCAAAAGAGCACCAACATTGAGGACAGCAACTATTCTAACCTGTGGACAAAATTGTGGTTCTTATCTCAAAAATCTAACCACACCACATTAAAGTACACACAAAAACAATGAAAATTAACTATAAGATCATAAAAATCGAATTTAAAATAAGAAAGTTATAAGCAATCGAAGTTTCAATATAACCAAGAAAAATATGAAAACTAACTTGAAAGTGTTACTTAAAAGATTTTAAGTTAGCATTTTATTTTATCTCAAACTCTTATATTATCATATTTACAATATTCAGGGCACCCTATCATTAGAGAAGAGTTACCCTTAAACTACTAGAATTGAGTTATGGTCGAGTAAGTGATTCTTGATGACCTTATACTTGGCTTTGATTGTAGTTTAAAAACACTTAAATTTATATAATGAACTTAAATGCTTATAGGATATGGGAAATGCATGTGTATGATATTATGATTGAATGCCATGGCTTGCTAATAAGATAATAATGGGAATTGTTTGTAATGATGAATATGCGTAGTTATGTCGAATGAAATTGTCTTATCACAATGAAAGTTGAATTAATTAAGTGTTCGATTAAAAAATTCAATAAGTCATACATTTCTCATAATTGTGTCATAACCATATTAACTGCCACCTTATACAGAAGGTAGGAAGGGGCTTATAAGAGTGGGGGCTCCTATAAAGATTAGGCAATGGTTATGTAAATCTTAGAAAATCAATAATCTGAACCTTAATTTAAGTCCGAGTGTCCTAAACTGTGTAATGAATTGATAAGACTAGTAACAATAAAAGATTATGAAACTTAATAAATCGAATATAACACCGATAATAAAAACCCTAGAAATTAATCGAAACCCTAAATCGCATACTAAAATCCTAAATCCAATTTATGCATAATTAATCAAAATTGAATCCTGAATTTGATCGAAACCCTAAAACTATAACCTTAAGCCTATAAAATAATTAAATATCACTCAATAGTGATATAATTATAGTCGATTGCAATTATTGACTAAATCGTGTAATCACATAAAATTTTTAACGAAATCGTTAAAATAACTTATAAAAATTATAATTATAACGGGTATCAATTATATTGATAAATTTTTACAAAATTTCAAAATTAATTTATGATGATTATTTTTACGATTTTTAGGTTTAGAAAAATTACATATATTTATTTTTAATTTCTATTTTCTTCCTTTTTCTTTCTTTCTTTTTCTCTTTTCTTTCTTTTTCTCCTTACTCCTTTGCTACTACGTCCTGGAAATCAAAAGAAAATAGAAAATTCAATAGTCTACATGATGAAATAATCAAGAGGAAAAGATAAGGAATTTGATTACTTTCTCCCATCATATTTAATGCAACACTTATCTTATCAATTCATCTTTAATTATCTTAATTTTTTTTTTTAAAAAAAAAAACTACTTAAGTTCACGTCTGGAAAAGTGGGAACAAAACAGAAAAAAAAAATCTAGAAGTTAGAAACGTGAGAAAGAAAACCAACAAGAAAGATTAAGAAGAAGAAGGAGGAGGAGGAGGAGAAAAAGAATAAGAAGATCAAATATATTTAGGTAAGTATAATTATTTTGGTTGTACATATGTATACTATATGGCATGTACATGTATATACTAAGTATTTTTGTGGTATTTTACTAAATAATTCATTACATATACATAAGTAGATAACTTAAGATATATATATGTATGTATAAATATATGTATGTAAACATGTGTTTATATATATATATATATATATATATATATACTATTAGGTAAAATATACAGTATATGAGTATACATACGTGTATAAATAAGAATACATGAATATATGTATGTGTACATAAGAATATGTCAAGTATTTATTATTTTCACAAAATAAATATAGATACATACATATATGTATACATGTGAGAATGATTAATTATGTATATATGTATACAATCTTTATTTTCATATATATATATATATATATAAGGATAAGTATTCGTATATTATATACATGTATTTTGTATTTATATATTCATATATACATATAAGCTATATTTTATATACATATATGTATACATAGACATATGACATAAATATATGTATAACATATAGTATATAAAGTATATCGTATATTAAGTAGTATATATGATATAATAATATTGCTAAATAAAATAAATTCATAAATATGTAAGAAGTAGGTATATATATATATATATATATTACCGTAAATTAGGAATTTCTAATTAAGTAAATTATAAAAATTAATCAAATATAGTAATAAGAATATATATATATATATATGTATATTGTAAAATACAAATGAATAATAAAAAAAATAATAATAAATAATAAAAATAACAGTAATAATAATTGTAATAAGTCTAAAATCTCAAAAATAGGAAAAAAAAATGAGTAACTAAGGTAAAATATGCTTAAAATAATAAAATTATCAATTATATGATTTAAATAATTATTAAATCATAAATATATTAAAAAAGAGCTAAAATTAATATTTTATAACATTTTAAATTAAAATAATAAATTTTGTGATATTTTTATATTACAGTTCAAACTGCGAGTCACAACATTCAAAACAGACCTCGCTATGAGAAAATATGCTCGAAAACGATCAAAATGAATTATAAGTTCATAACGATCCAAGCTAAAACGAAAAAGTTATACGTAATTCGATAAAAACCTTGAATCGACAATTTCACGTAATTAGGTAAAGTAAACCTTACAAATTATGATACTATTTTAGCTTTAAGTTCCTAAACTTACAAATTTTTATTATTCTCAGGTGATCTTGACCTTAACCTTGACCCTGAACTACCACCAAATTATTATGACTCCTAAATCGATCATGGCTGAGTGAGTTTTCCTGATAATTCCATACTTGTTTATGTTTGTAATTAGTGAATATAAATTATGATTAATAATTAAATGTTGTATAGGGCTGGGTTATGCTTGTGTATGATAATTACTTGTTAACGATGAATTTACTTTAAAGTACGATAACGTATTGATTGTTGCATAATAGATTCGTTAGGACTTGATTGTTTGCAACCTTGTTGATCATTGAATAATAAGACCTAATTTTACTCGATTAGAAAAAGTTAACTTGGAACAACATAATCATACACCGCATAACTAATTCCGACAGTCTCATTACACGGAGATAGCAAGAGGCCATACGTGGGTTGATTATTTGATTGTTATAGATTTTATACGGTGTACACATGCAATATGACCTTACCCTGGCCTATGAGATTACTAGGCATTGGAGGCGCCAACAACTTGGCTAAGGGTCGAGTCTAAAGGCCTCCGTTTAGGGGTGAGTGAAGGCTGCATAAAACTATTCACAATCATATGTAGAACTCGTTTTGATAAAACTGATAATGGATATACCATTACATTTTAAAAATGAAACGCAAAGTTTCATTATGAGATAAGTTCTAGTATGATACCCAGATTTGATTGTGTTGATGTATCTCCAACCCTGACTTTGGAGGGCGTTAAATCTGAGTTGCATACAATACTTGGTTACCTGCATGTATTTGTTTGGCATACTGGTTGACATACATTCATTTGATTGAACTTAATTGTTGTATAACTTGATTACTATATGGTTGAGGAGATTATCTCATTAAGCTAGTTAGCTTATACCATTGCAGTCTTCTTTCATAGGCTGAGTTATTCATAGAGTCGGGCCGTCGCATGCTCGAGGTTAGTTGTTTATCAGGGGATCGATGTGGGAGCAAGACATGTTCAGAGTGTTCACATGATAGTTAATCTAGATTATAGATTTGAATATGTGATAAACTAATATTAGTTTGAGTTAAAAGTTCTAAAGACCATACATCTGTAAATTCTTATATAAATAGATTATGTTTTATATTTTTGTACCTTATTATTGTTATCATGAAATGATATTACTTATGCTTACGCAACTCTTGGTTATTAGTTGAAGCTATAGCCTTATGTATTGTATAAAGGGTCATCGAATTTAAGGGAATTCAATTTACAATCCTTTATACGGTATACGGTGACTACCACGACTAGCCCCCTCGGGTCGTGACAGGTTATGTCATTATTATATTATTAAGTCTCTATTTTAGCTATCGAGCTTAATAGGCACTAGGGGACGTTAGCCGTTAGTGAAGAGCAATATCTTGTGACTTCCGCTTAAGGTGTGTGATGTAGACTATGGGGGCCATCACACCACTAGACTTGGGATTTTTGACATAAATTTTTACTCTTGAAAAGGAAAGCATATTTTCTATATGAAAAGTAAAATTTGTATATATTACATATATTTTTGAGTTGATTTGAGCATGTAGAACTCAATTGATGGTTTATGTCGGTTAATTATCTCCAACCCCAACTATATGGGGCATAATTCTGAGTTAGATGTAGTTCTTAGGTCACTACATGTATTGGTTGGTATTCTGATTGTTCATGCATTTATATGTTTATACATTTAGCGAAATTGTTATGCAATATGATGAGGAGATTAACTTACTAAGCATAAGCTTATACCTTAATAAATTTCTTTTGATGCAGGGCCACCTCTTCATCAATCCAACTTGAAGAATGCCTAAGGTGAGTCTCGTACCGAGATGAGATTACGTGTTTTAGGAAGTGAAGAGGGAATTTCGTAATGATGGCTTGTAGATACTTATTTATTTAGTTTAATTCTATAGTTAGAATTTCTTAATGTACTCTTATAGGATTTTAAATGTATTGTAATATTTTGTTATAGAATTGTATGAATCCATACTTTAACTTCAATACTTTTGTATTTAAATGGTAAATCTTAGTTAATATGCTTGATATTGCATATCTATAGGTCTAATGGTATTATAGAGTAGAAGGAGCCTTATGTGTTGTATGGAAGGCCTATGATCAACAAGTAGGTTGATTGTAGATCTGTATATTTTACATGGCGATCTACTATAATAATGATACTGTTCAGGTGGTCATATATGTCAGGACCCTACAGGGGGCCTAATAGAATTGCCTAAAATTTCCATAACACGTATACACCCATGATATAGAAATCGCCTTACAAGTCAGAGATTACAAGACTCTAAATAATTAGTCACTAAGGTTACTGATTTTTAAGTAATTAATTTACTGTAGAATATAAATATAAATAACTATAGGTGTTCGATATCCTATAGTTCCTCAGAACCGTAGAGAATTGGTATCGCTTATCAAATAATAAAATAGGATATACCAACATTATAAAACTGTAGGAAGAATTAAATTATATTAAATTCTAACATGTGAATATTTTCTACAAAGAATATTTATGCATCACCTACAAAGATCTTAACTAATTCTAACATTAATGTAGATATCTTCATCTTACACTCAGCACTCGAGACTTGTCTCAATCCCATCGTATGTAAACCTGCAAAAGAAAGACTATTGGGGAATAAGCTACAAGAGCTTAGTGAGCTATCCCTTATACCATAGTGGCAAACAAGTTATCAAACAAATTGTTACAACCATATGAATACATACACACGCAGTATGCCAAATAATATATGCAGTTGACCGGTACTGCATATAATATCGGATTTTAACACCCTCTGAGATAAAGGTTGGAGATTCATCGGCACCAATCACAATCGGGCTCTAACACCTAGGTTTTTACCCATAACTTTGAATATCATATTTCATAAAATATATTTCCATTTCTAAGTCGTCTAATAGTACACAAAATCCTAGGCTTAACGCTGAGGTGGCTCCCGCAGTCCACACTCACACCCTACAGTAGAGATCTCTAGACTCGACCCTCAGCCATACGGTTGGTGTCTCCATCACCTAGTAAGCCCGTAGGTTCGAGTAAGGTCATGTTGTACGAGTGCACCATACAGAAACACTTTAATATATATAAACAACCCCCGCAAGGCCTCTCTTTATCTCCGCGTAAAGTGATGGCAGAATAAGTAAATGCAATGCATGACCCTTTTAATTTAAGATAAGCCAAATATAATTAAGTCAAATTATGAGGCGATCAATCAATATCAGCAAACCATCTAAATCATATAAAAATCAATCATACCATCAAATCATCAATTATCGTATTTAACAATATTTCTAAAAATAATCAATCAATATCAAGCACACGCATATCCCGAAACCCCATGCATTAAGTTATTGATATTCAATTTAAGTGCACTAACTACAAGCACAAACAAGTATCGAGTCATCGGGAGTACTCACTTGACTATGACGACTCGCTCTAGTCGTAATAACCGATTGGAAGATCCTCGCCCTCGTTAGGATCACTTTATCATTACGAGATAATAGGGATAATAAGTAGTTGACTCAACTAATGGTTCTAGATATCTATCTACCTAATTCTACTTAGATTACTATCAGTCCTTATTCGATTAAACCTAATTGCTAAGCATACATAACTTTTTCATTCTATTTTCAACATTTACGAATTTATAGTCGTTTTTCATCGTTTTCAAATGCACGTTCACACGGTGATGTTTATTTTGGACGTTGAGACCCGTGTTTTACGATGTAGATTAAATTTATTGAAATTTTAACTATTGAAGCTTAATTATTTCTATTGGCTAGTTTTATGTTCCATTTTAATAGTTAATGATTTAATTAGCCATTTATTCTTATACTTAGGGAATTTTACATTGATATTACTAATTCACGTACCTAATGAAGTTTCATTTAATTTAGGAAGTGTCTTAAGGTTTAAGAGATTTTCAACTTCTAAGTACATGTATATATGTATGTTATATGCTTATGTAATCTTATTATTTCTTCTTTTATAAACCTATGCTTATATCATCGCTTATGTAATCACTTGATGATGTCATGGCTTATGTTATCCTTTGATGACATCATTGCTTACATCATTAGTCTATTATTATCCTTATATATTTACACACTTTCTACATATGTGATATACATACCTATATTTCTAATATACTAATATGTATACTTGTGTACTTATAAGTACTTATACATGTGTACTTATACATATACTAATACACATACCCATATACGCATACGGTGACATACATATTTTTATATGTATTTTCGTATGCCTTATTTACCCTCTTAAAAAATCTTCATAATTTCATTCTTTTTGTATTTTAAGGGTGTATTTAGCATGGCATATGTATGTATAACTAGTATAAACCTCCTTTTAGGTTATGTACATAATGGTTCTTCATGTATAAGAGTTCCCATACATGTAATTGTTAAGTATACTTTTATATACACATATTTAAGCCTATGTACAAGTGTTCATCTTTCCATTTAGCTAAGGATTTATACGCTTATACTATGGGTTTCACTAAAACCCCAATATGTACACTCCATATATACTCACTTGTTGTATGTACATGGGTATTTCTATACTCTAAACATAAGTATAAGGATTTCTTTCCTTCCATAATACAAAAGCACAATTTACATAAAGTTCCCATACCAATCATAGATAGATAACTAACTCACTAATTAAGATAAGAAATCATATAAAACATACCTTTTTCTCCTTTATAATTTGAAAAGGAAAGCAAGTAGATATAGTAGATTGGTGTATAGTGGTATTTAAGATTATGAAAGTGAAATTTTGGAAAAGTGAAGATGATAAAGCAAAGGGGAATTCACGGTTTGAAATGGAAGAAGAAAAGGGAGTTGTTCTTGTCTCAAATTGTATTTTATAAATGAGAAAAGCAAAGTCTAGAAGAGGGAGAAGAATGGACAACAAAGAAGTAAGAAGAAGGAAGAAAAATCTAAAGAGAAGAAAAGAAAAGAAATCATTACATAACTTAGATATTTTCTTAAGTGAAAGTGCCTTTTGTTAACTTTCTAAGTGTTGACTTTGGTCAACATGTGTTGACTTGGTCAACTTTCTATACATAATGTAGTAATTAAGGAAAATTAAGGGAAAAATTAAGGAAATGAAAAGAAATGAGGTATTTGGTGAATTGATTAGTAAAAATAGATGATGAGATCTTACTTTAGATATTTATAGCCTATAGACATCATTTGGTAAACTATTTTATATAACTAGTATGAAAAGTACTAATTAGGATATTAAGGTTCACTATATTTAACTTAATCTTCAACTATACCCTTAACTCTATGTAATACTATCTTAATCATATACTTAAGAGATAAATGGAATCTATGATTCATTATCTTAATTTCTAAAGAACTACTAGAGGATTCAAAACATATATGCATAATTGAAAGTTATCTCTAACTTTTTACTAATGATTTGGCAAAATACGAGGGTTATATTATCAATTAGGGTTTTAAGGTATATTATGATGAATTAATGCTCATATGTTTTTAAGGTTATCATTTTAGGGTTTTTATCACTTTTGAATGAAATCTTTAGTGTTTACATACATATAGGGTATAAAAGTTTCATACGCAATTGATTAGTTCTTTTAGGGTTTTCACTTTCATTAGCCTTGTCAACTCTTAAATTATCTGATATACTCGAGTCTATTTCAAAAGCTAGATCGAAAATTTTAGGGGTTTACAACTTGGAGCTCCTAGGTTTAATCCATGGAAGGTACAAAATGCATATTCTATTTTCTTTTCTAACTTCATCACTATGTTACAGGCCACATCATCGCTACGTCATGGGCTACATCATTTACCAACTCACTTTTAAGTGTGGTAAGCATACTCTTATGTACGTCAAATACACTCCTACACATGAAGCTTTATATTTAACTTCGCATATTGTCTAAGCTTGCCCAACCCAAACATGGAAGAAAATCACATTGCATTTAATATTTTTCATCCTTAACTCAACATGATATCTATAAGTAGGGGAATCCATTTCACTACAAACCATCAACTTATCACTCACAATCACTTAAATCCATTCATAGCGCCACTCTCTCTCTCTCGACATAGTCCCTTTTTCTAGGATTCATGCAAACTTTAGCTTAGTTTGGCTCTGTTTTGGTTTTTATTTGTGTTTTATTCTTCTTATTTTGTTTTCTTTGCTTTTATTTATTTTTGTAACATCATACTTTTTCTTTTTCTTTTTGTTGTTGTTGTTGTTATGATTGTATTCTATTTGCAATTGTAAAAAGAAAAAAAAAACGAAAAAGAAAAAAAAAGAGAAGGAAAAAAAAGGAAAAAGCTTAGTTTGTTTGCTTTACTTATTTTTATGTTTTAATTAGAAATATACAGTAAAAAAATAATAATAATAATGAAAAATAAAGATGTCCTCTCACTTAGAAAAATCCTTTTTTCAATAAAATAAATAAACTTTTTAGATATGTTTTCCATAATTCAGATATCTTTTCTATGATTTAAATATTTTTTTCAATGATTTAAGCTTCTCTTCTATGATTAGACGTCTGTTCCTTTATTTAAGCTTCTTTTCAATATTTAGGCATCTTTTCTATAATTAGACATGTTAGTCATGGTAATTGCATATTTCATGGAAAGTTACATTTAAGTATTTTAAGATTTTTCTAAAAAGTTTTATCACCTAGAAAAATTTTTTTCCAAATAAATAAAAATAAATGAATCCTTTTTTTATTTTCAAAAATTAGGATATTTTAGAATTTTCCCAAAAGTAAAATCACCAAATTGAGATCTTTTTCTTTTAGGTTTTTTTATTAAATAAAATGAAATGGCTACAAGACGTAAACTCGGCTACTTTCTAAATTTAAAATCAACTAACTTACTAATATTTTGGAAACGAACTATGGAAATCTGATCCTGAATAGCAAGTACATAGGCACCCGTATATACATGGTGACTTAAAAAATGAAAAAATTTATTTTCCCCCTTTAGTAGTTAATTCTTTAAATCCTTATTTTTTTTATAAATAGGCATAATTTCAATTATAACCTATAAATAAATATCATTATGGGGGTATATTGAAAAATAAATTTAAATTCAAAAAGATTAAAAATGGTACTCGTTTAGGGTTTAAAAGTTTAGCCCTTAGATCCAAATCTTTGGTTTCCCAAAAATCGTTTTATTAAAAATTGGTTTTATCGAAAGATCAGTAGCTAAGTTATAATTAATCCACCTAATTGATTATAACTTAACTCTTTTTCTTAACTCTAGTTAGGAGGCGACTCCAAAACGTTTTCAAATATAAAAGAAATAGTTTTCTTTAAACCCTAGTCGAAGGTCAATATTAAATGGGTATGGTTTAACATTAATCGATTTAAAGAAAACTAATTTATATAAAACCGAACGGAAAAACCAAGCTCGACATCTATCTTCCTTAGATAGATGTTTCAAATTGAAGTCATGAACAAAACAACTGGAAGTCTCCTTTAAGCTATAGTTTGGAAGAATCTACATGACTAGGATTTATGTCTGGCCATCACCAAGTTTGCCTTTAATTGCTTAATCCACAGCTCAATAGACCAATCACCATTTGGGATTATCTACGACATCAACCCTAACTTACCTTACGACATGATTGCCAACCCAATCCTTGGAGGAGAAAGTTAAATTGGCCTATAGCGCATCGAGGAATTTTAGAGAGTACATAAGTTGTTAAACAACTAGCCAAAATAATGGCCTAATAGCAAGAGCAAGGAAACTGAAGGAGAAAGTGCATTGTTTACAATCTTAGAGATCTTGTATGGATTCACCTCAATAAAGAGCATTTCCCAAGGAAGAGGATGAACAAACTTTGCCTTAATTCAGATGGTCCATTCAAGGTTTTGAGGAGATCTAATGACAGTGCCTACAAGCTACAATTGCTAGAAGGATATGGGGTATCACTAATATTCAATGTCAATGATCTAATGCCCTATATTTTAGAAGAAGAAGTCGAGTAAGATTTAAGGGCAAATCTTCAATAACCCCTAGGAGCTGATGGAATGCTGACCTTTGAACCCCTTACCCAAACCCATCTTAGTGCCCTACAAAGTCTTGTAAGGAGGATTCTATCTACTTAGCTTGGCCAAGACTCATTTATCATAAAGGCCTGATGGTGAACTTCTTAAGTGCCCAATACGAACACACCATGATCTACTCCATCTTATGCTCAAGTGCCAAGTTCACAAACATTCCTAGTATGACTGACTTATTAAGAGTTAAGCATCCTATTGCAGACTAACCAATTGCTAAGAACCTAACTATCAACCTGCCGCATGCCAAGGACTTAAATGCTAACCTCCCCAGCTTCTTCCTGTCAACCTGTCTCTTTGCCCAAAACATCTCAGCTCTATAACTTCACTACCCCATGTACAAAGGGAATGACAGCATGCCACCTGTCTCTACTTTTTATAACATTGTACTATATTCTATTTGTCATGATTATTCCATTCGACCCTTTTGGCAATCTACTAAGTTTCTTTACCTTCTATTACCCCTTATGTAATTTCACGCATTTCCTTATTGCCCTACAGACTTATTATAAATAGTCTCGTGTCATATGTAGCTAGAATCAACTTATCCTATATTAGCTAATGAATATTCTCTCTCTTATGTCTTACTAGCAACCCTCTCAAGTTATAAACTCTCACTCTTATCTAATCTTGCTAGTACCTCGAGTTAGTGGTAAGTAGACCTTAGTTCTTTGCTTATGCATTATATCAACTGAGGCTAAGTCGTGTAGTGTTCATTGAAGGGTCATATCTGATGAACAACCTCATAAAGCTATCGAAAAGGCTGATGTCACGAACTAAGGATGGCCTAGTCGTGGCAGACACTATATACTGTACGAAGAACCCTTGATTGGTTACCCTTCCAATCACAAACTCCTCACACAATATACAAGGCTCTACAACCACTAGTTTCCCAAGAACATATAGATCCATATAATATCATCACACAAACATATTTATATAAAATTTAAACTACAAATTTTACAATACACAGTAATTTATTACATCTAGGTCTATATTACTACTAAAACGAAAGTACATAAATAAGAGTCTACATAATCTGTTCTCTCTCAATACATAGGATGGCTCGTTCTTGCCTAAGTCCCCAAGCTAACCTATGGTGTAGCGACCCTAGGAGGGGCCTAGTAGTATTGCCTAAAATTTCCATATCACGTGTGCACCCATGATAAGAAAATCGCCTTGCAAGTCAGAGATTGCAAGACTCTAAATAGTTGTTTACTAGAGTCTTCAATTTTAATTCATTGACTCATTATATAATATATATAATTATGGATATCTAATTTTTCCACAATTCCTCAGAACCGCAGAGAATCGGTATCCCCTACCAAAATAATGAAATAGGATATACAATTTTCGAAAATTCTAAACTTACTAAAGATAGTAAACTTAAATGAGACATTAGTCGTTTTTCGGAGCATTCCGAATTAACTACACAAGCTTTTCATCATATTGATTCAATGGTAGCACTCTGCACTCGATTCTTATCCCCTTTCCCAACTATCGATCAACCTGCAAGGAAAAGAACTGTTGGGGTGTAAGCTTACGCTTAGTGAGATAATTACCCTCCTCAGTACCACATAATAGAAATTTATTATATGCACAATCATATGAATGCATGAACAATCAGTATGCCAAAAACGCATGCAGTGACCTAGGAACTGCATACGACTTAGAATTACGCCCCCTGAAGTCGGGGTTTGGAGATAATTAACCGACCCAAACCAAAATCCGGGTTCTAGACCTTGGGTTTTAATTCATTAGCACTATTGTGCTTAAGTCAAAACAAAACTAAGTATATATCCACATATATATACTTTCCCTACCGAATAATAAATTATATTTTCAAAATCCCAAGTCTAGCGGTGTGGTGGCCTCCGCAATCCACAAACACACGCCCTAAACAGAAGCCACAAGACTCGGCCCCTCGCCGACGGTTGGCGTCTCCCAGCGCCTAGTAAGCCCATCAGCTTAGGTCAGAGACTCAATATATATAAGATGGCATAGCTAGTGCTCAATCCTGCAGGAAACTCGTATTCCTGTGAGTCCCCTCCCATCTTCTGCGTGAAGCGGCAGTCGGTGTTATCCGTATGCAATATGGAGAATGCATGATTCATTTTGAGTTCTTAATCGTACAAGTGATTAACTTGATTTTTAGAGTGACCAAACAATTTCATTCCATACAATTCACATATATATATGCATTACAAGCAATTCCCATTATTATATATAATTAAAAAAAATCATCACATTCATCCATAAATTCAAACACATGCATCTCCCATATCCCACCAGCATCCAAATTTATATATATAGTTTAGGTGCATCTATTCTACAAGCACAATCAAGTAAAGAGTCATTGGGAATTTACTCACTCAGTTATGCGGATCAATCAAAATAATCTGGGATAGGTCGTCTCCCCAAAGCCGAGTCCCCTGGACATCGCAAATACGATACTATAAGGATTTGAATTAAAACCTAGAAAACTAAGCTAAAAACTCTTTAAGTTATACTTTGGACTTGGTTTTATAATTTTTCTCGGTTTTACTTAAAAGTTCAATCGCGTATAACTTTTTCGTTTTAAATCCGATTTTTATGATCTTATAGTCAATCTTCATCGTTTTCGAGTGTACTTTAACGTGGTAAGGTTAGATTTTCGAAATGAGGTATACAATTCTGTCCATGGGTCAGAACAGTAGCGTTCCTCATGTGTTGGAGTGTTTTTGGGCCTTGTTTAGTAATTGGCCTTTTTGATAACTTAAGAAATTCTTTGGGCTTGGTCTTTAGATTTTATCCTAAGCTTAAAATACTCCTTAAGATCAGATTTACAACTTTGATTTATATTCCTAAGGCTAACAACCATTTCTTGGGCCTTTTAGTGGGCTTAAGTTGTCAAATGGGCTTGTTTTTGGTTCAAACTAAAGTTAATGACTTTGGTGGGCTTATGGGGCCTTAGGTGGATTTATTAGGGGCTTCAAAACAACTTCTCTTGGTTCTTTAAGTTGCTGGTCAGATTTTTGTTGAAGGCCCATCTTAGAGTTCTAAGCTTGTTTTGAGAGTTTTAGGCCCGGTTTTGACTTTTAGGCTTTGTATGCTAATCATACTTGCTTTGATTAATCTTTTCACTTTGTTCTTTCACTTTTATCATATTTTTAGGCCTCATTTTCCCAAGTTCCAGATCTGTGCATGTTGGTCCTAAGGGGTCCTTACTTGGTTTTTCAACTTGTTTCATCATTTCCTTAAGTGTAGGTGGTAGATTATGCACTTAACTACTTGTGTATAAATCTTAACTTAGGTTTCCTTCCATCAAATGATCCTTTAACTCATGCTCCACATAAAGAAATAAAAGATCTAATACTTCATAAAACCTCCATATCATAGCTCATGTCATACAAAGTTGATTTCTTCATAAAACTTCATGTGATGGATTTTTCCTTAACTTAAGTCTAGATTTGAGCATGTTTAACTTAATGGAAACAAAATCAACATTCAAATGATCATGGAACCTTCACGTCCAGCATGCTTACCCTTCATTAAAGTTCTCATTTCAAGATTTTCTTAGCTTAAAATCTCCCATTCAAAGCATTAAACAAATGCCCATACAAAACACCAACTTTACATGCTCATATTTCAACTTCGTGTAATGGTTTTAGGGTTTGTTTCTTAAAACGATTTTTGGTGCTATAACAACTCAAACCTTACTCATATCTTCAAGAAATCCAAGTCTCCTAACATAAATACTAATCCGCACATCACAAGAAACACTTACTCGTCCTTAACGCAAAGTTTGGTGGTTGTGCACTAAGGTTCCTCTTTAAGCCTTTAACTTTGCTTCCTCCTTTTTTGCTTACCTTTTGAAACCCGAATCTTTTGCTCTTTTGGAATGGGGTTTATGGATGATTCTAATGGTCTTAGATGATCTTAAATGATGAAAGAAAATGGCACATGAACAAAGAAAAAAAATGCCGTGAGTTGAAGCTTTGAAAATGGAAGAAAATGGATTTTGTGGGGTAAAGTTGTTTCCCCTTTTTATGTTTGTTTCTAAAGAGAGAAAGATGAAGTAAAAATGAATTTGAAAGTGAGAGAAATGGAGAGGAGTGCAGCCGGTTGGAATGAAGAGAGAAGGAGTGTTTAAATGCCTTGAAAGTATTGTCTTAAAGCTTACAAAAAGTCAACAATTGCAACTCTTGATGATGTAAGCATTAAGGGGTGAATAGTGATGTGTAAGGGAAAGTGATTGATGCTTGAAAGACAAGAGTATGGCCCCCCATTCCTCCTTGTTTAAATCTGCCATTGGAAGTCTCTTTATGCCATGGAGTGGTCTTGTCACCTTTATTAAAGTTAAGCTCATGATTTCTTGTGAAAATTTGTCCATATGTAGTATAAGTGAAGTGGTGATAAGGAAATTGTCTTATCACTAGATTTTGATAAGTTATCAATTGATAAATGATTCCAACTCTCAATTGATAAGTTATCTAAGGTGATTGGTTGGTCCACTTATTTATATGTAAGGCTTATGCATGAAGATAAGGGCATAGCCTTATAGAAAATTGTTTTAGGATTTTTATCTTACATTGTTTTGTGATTTACGATTTGATTTTCGTAGAATTGTGAAATTTTCTAAAGTTGAATGAAATTATTCAAATTAAATTATCGATTAATTATTTAGGGTTAAAATTCCTTAATGGTTTTAAGGTTTAGGGTTTTAAGTAGCTTCAGAGCTCGCAGTTCTTCAAGCTCGGGTTTTATCGACAATTGGCTTTTGAATTGTAAAATTTTAATTCGTTTCTAAATGTAAACTTAAGTTTTTAGTTTAGTCGATCCTTGGAAACGTTGGGACAGTACTTTTGATTGAATCATGGGCCCACTAAAAGTAAGGTTTACATTTATCAATTGATAAGTTATTTAGGATGATTGGTTGGTTTACTTATTCATGTGTACAAATCTTATGTATAAAGATAAGGAGATTGTTTGATATGAAATTCTTTTGGAGTTTTTCTCTTAAATTGATTTGTAAGTTATGATTTAATATTTATAAAATTATGGAAGTTTCTAGAATTGAATAAAATTATTCAAATTAAATTCTTAATTAGCCGCTTAGGGTTACAAGTCCTTAATTGTTTTAGGGTTTTGTGTTTAGAGTCTATGGTTCTCGTATTCGAGTTTTATCGATAATAGGGTTTCGAATTGGAAAATTAAATTCGTTTTTAAATGTAAACTTGGATTCTTAGCTTAGTTTATCCTTGGGAATATTTGGGAAGTGTTCTTAGTTGAATCACAAGTTTGCTAAAAGTAGGGTTTACAATTTATCCATGCGTAACATGGCTTATAAGTGAAAATAAGGGAATTGTCTTATATGAAATTCTTTTAAGGTTTGGTCTCGAATTAATTTGTAAGTTGTGATTTGCCTCTTAAGAAATTTTCAAGTTTTCTAAAGTTACATAAAATTTATTGAAAATATATTTTTAATTATTTATTTAGGATCGTAAGTCCTTGATCATCCTAGGTTTTAGAGTTCGAGTGAGATTATGTATGTTTTAAGGTTTTTCACCAACTTGGGAATAATTTACTTACACTTATGAGCTTAAGGATCAATTGGCTTAGTTATTTAGGAACATCGTTTTATTATGCAACATATATATATCATATGATAATTTTATTGATTTATGGCTTTTCAAGCGTTAAGATAATTTTATAGAGTTTTAATTTAATTATATATATATATATTTTTTTTTTAAAGTACACGTATGTAGGGATTGTGATTTTCTTGCATGATAAGAGTTTCCAAATTATATAATTGGGTCTTTCAAGTTCGTTTTGAGTTCCAGGTTTAAAATTTTAGTCGGTTTTCATTTTATGTAGTTTTATTGACTTAGAGAAATGTCTACGGCACTCGAATCCGATACTATGTTTAAAAGGTTAAATTTACGGAGTCTACAATACTACTAGGCCCCTCCTAGGGTTGCTACATCCTCTCTTAAATGTCCTTGGTTTAGCCTTGTCATTAGCTTGGTTCTTCTGGCTAGGTTGGCTATCTTCAAATCAGTCACTCTCCTTTTCTTGACTCAAGGTAGTCAAATTAGCATGAAATAGTAGTTTGCATAGAGCTTGGATTAGGTCAAATAAAGGCATTTCTCCTCTACTTCTTAGCCCTTTGAGCTATCTTAATAGCTTCTCCAAAGCATAAAACCTCCAAACTTCCACAATGATATGAATCTTATACTTAAGCTTAAAGATAAACCTTAATATAGTGTAAGCTTCGAGTTCATCAACATCAGCTCGAATCATTAGCATCAAGAACTCCCTGACATAGTCATCCATATTTCGGCTTCCTTAGTGATGTTCTTTCCATTTGGCAAAATGTGTCTTGTAAATATGTCTCAAACACAAATCTTCCCCTTAACAACAACTTCATGTCTTCCTAAGTTTGCACTCTTCGCTGACCATCTCTCTCTCTAGTCGCATTCAAGTTTTTCCATCATATAACAACATATCCTGAAAACTCAAGGGTAGTAAGTTGAACTTTCACTCCCTCAATATAACCATAACAACCAAACATTTTCTCGACCTTCTCTTACCCCAAGTATTCATTAGCATCTCCACTACCTATAAAGGTCGAAATCTGGACCTTGATATTGTTAAGTTCTCAAGGAGCTTAGCATCTTCGTTATTCCACTCCGTAGTACCCTTCTTCCTCTCCATTAAGTTCTTCACATAATTCCTCGTTTGCTTTCTCAATTTCTTTCATCTCTAACTTCCTTTAAGCAAGGCAACCCACTACTCCTCCGACTCAATCAAGTTAAGTTGGGCAATTAGCTTAGCTTGCATAGCCATATCTTGGCTTTTGCTCATCTTCTACTCAACCATGATTAGGTGCACCTTGTGGCTGATATCTAATGCCTTGCATATCTATGACCAGACTCTCAACAAGGATAGTGAGTCTATTAAACATATCATCAACCAACCCTAGTGTATAGTTGCCTTGTTGCCTATGGCCATCACGTGCACCACTATCCTAGTCACCAATAATGCCTCACACACTTAAATATGACATTATGCACTACTTATCATTGCTACCTTCCTTAACAAGAACAACTATGATAACACACATAGCCACAAACCTTATGGACCAATACTACTTCAAAACCACTTCTCGTACACAATTAGTTATAATTCATTACCCAAAATCACACTAATACACTCTAATTACTTTGATACCTAATATAACTTAGTGTAGTATTGTCACGAACTAAGGACGGCCTAGTCGTGGCAAACGCCGTATATTGTATGAAGAACCTCTGATTGGTTACCCTTCCAATTAAGAACTCTTCACACAATATACAAGGCTCTACAACCACTAATTTCCCAAGAACACATAGACTCACATGATATCATCACACAAACATATTTATATAAAGTTTGAACTACAAAGCTTGCAATACAAAGTAATTTAGTATATCTAAGTCTATATTATTAGTAAAACATAAGTACAAGAGTAAGAGTCTACATAAACTGCTCTCTCTCAATACACAGGATAACTCGCTTTTGCCTAAGTCCGCAAGCTAACCTGTGGCATCCCTCGACCAGCCTCTACAAACAAGCTATCCTGCAGCAAAAGTCTAAAAGGGTGTAAGCCTAAGCTTAATGAGCAAAACCCTCAGCCATACCACAAGCAAGTTATAAGTACATTATATTCACGCATATGAATGAATGATCAAACAGAATGCTAAACAATACGTATAATTATCTAGTTCATATACGTAACTCAGATTTAACGCCCTCCAAAGTTAGGGTTGGAGTATACACGGCACCAATCATATCCAGATATTATACTAGAACTTACTTTACTACGGAACTCCATGTTCCGTTCTTAAATCAAATAATTCTTTTATTTTCATAAAAACCAAGTTCTAGTATAATCATGAGTGGGCCCCCATAGTCCACACTCACCCCTAAACGGAGGCCTTTAGACTTAACCCTTAACCAGGCGATTAGCGCCTCCAACGCCTAGTGTTCCCGTAGGCTAGGGTAAGGTCATTTTGTACAAGTGCACCGTACAGAACCAATAAATTAATAATAACAACCCCCGAATGGCCTCTCTTTCCCTCCGTGTGATGTGACAGTCGAAATTGTGTCTATGCAATGCATGTTAATGCATGTACCAATTTCTTTTTATAAGTCGAGTATAATTAAGTTCAAACTATGCTATGACCATCCAATAATACACACAATCATTTTCTATACTACCGTGCAACAAACATAGCATTATCTGTACTTAGGGTAAGTTCATAACTCAGTATATAACAACATACACAAGCATTTCCCCAAACCCCACGCAGTAGTAAATTAACAATAATAATAATATTTAAGTCCACTATCTATAATCACGTACAAGCATGGAATCATAGGATAAATACTCACTCGGCCATGGCGACCCACCCTAACGTAGTAATCGATTGGGAGATCCTCGCTCACCTCGAGATCACCTAATCATTACGATATGATAACGCTAGTAAGTAATTGAATTAACTAGTAATTCTAAGATACATATTTGCCTAATTCTACTTAAATTACTATCAACTTCTATCTAGTTAGACTTTATTATTAATCGTATGTAACTTTTTCGTTCTATTTCTGATATTTATGAATTTATAGTCGTTTTTCATCGATTTCGGACATACGTTCACACGGTGATGTCCATTTTGGATGTTAAGACCCGTGTTTTACGATATGAACTAAATTTATAGAAATTTTAATTATGGAAACTTAATTATTCTTATTACTCGTATTTATATCCTTTGTTTATACTTAATGATTTAGTTAACCCTTAAATTCTTATACTCAGAGAATTTTACCTTGCTATTGTTAATTATGTACTTAATTAAGTATAATCCAATTTAGAAAGTGTATTAGGGTTTACTAAGTTAGGTAGCTAATTATTATACACTCTTCTTATTTTCTCGTTTTCTAAACCTATGCTTATGTCATCGCTTATATCATCATTCGCTTATGTCATCGCTTATATCATCGCTTATATCATCACTTGCTTATGTCATGGCTTATGTCATCTTTTGATTACCTCATTACTTACTTCATCATTTGATTACATATGCCTTATCTCATGATTATGTAATGTCTAAACATCTTATGTACATTTCACTTAAACTACTATGTACATATATCCTTACTATACTTATATGTATACTAGTATGCTTATACATATACTTATACTTATACTTATACCATATTTATACTTGTATACATACTCCTATACCTATACAATCATATACGTATTTTTGTACAATTTCGTATGCCTAATTTTCCTCTTAAGAAAATCTTCCTAATTTCATTCTTTTGTGTTTTTAAGTGTGTATTTAGTACAATATAGGTATGTATAGTTAGGTTTTGTCCTAATTTAGGTTATGTACATTGTAAATACCTATGTACAAAGATTCCCATACTTGTATTCTTTTGGTATTTCCTTATGTACACATATTTCAAAGCATATACATATGTATTCCTTTCCTCTTCTTCATGATTCCTAACTTCCTACACTTAAAGACAGGAACTTTATATCCTCTTCTTCAAGATCACACATAACACATGTCTACTTATCTAATCTATCTAATTACCTAACTAATAAATAATATAAAGCAACATAAAGTAACTTAATTACATACCTTAGTTTGTATTGGAATTATGAAGACAAAAAGGAAAGTATTGAAAGTGAAATGGAAGAAGAAAGCTCACAGCAATGGAGAGGCTTTTTGTTTTGTTTCTTTTGCTTTGTTTTGATTATGGAAGAAAGGAAATGGTGGGGTCTAGAAGGGGAAATGAATGGACGGCAATTAAGGGGAGGGAGAAAAGAAAAACCAAAAGAAAAGAAAAGAAAAGAAAAGAAATTATTAAATGCTAAGATATTTTTCCTTATGCATTAGTGTCTTTTGTTGACTTTTCAAATTGTTGATTTTAGTCAACATGTATTGACTTGGTCAACTTTCCTTAAGCATATGTAATTTTGTACACAAAATGTAGTAATTAAGGGAAATTAAGGGAAAAATTAAGGAAATAAAAGGAAATGAAGTATTTGGTGGATTGATTAGTAAAAATAGATGATGAGGTCTTACTTTAGGTATTTATAACCTATATATATCATTTGGTAAACTATTTAGTGTAACTAGTATGAAAAGTACTAATTAAGGTATTAAGATTCACTACATTTAGCCTAATCTTCAACTATACCCCTAACTCTATGTAATACTATCTTAATCATATACTTAAGAGATAAATGTAATCTATAATTCATTATCTTAGTTTCTAAAGGACTACTTGAGGATTCTAGATATATATGCATGATTGAAAGTCATCTCTAACCTTTTACTAATGATTTGGTAAAATACGAGGGTTATATTATCAATTTAAGGTTTTAGGGTATATTATGATGAATTAGTGCACATATGTCTTTAAGGTGATCATTTTAGGGTTTCTATCACTTTTGAATGAAATCTTTAGTATTTAGTTACACTTAGGGTAGAAAAGTTTCTTACGCGATTGATTAATTCTTTTAGGGTTTTCACTTTCATTAGCCTTGTCAACTCCTAAATTGTCTAACATAGTTGAGTCCATTTCAAAAGCTAGATAAAAAATTTTAGGGGTTTACAAGTATAGAAGTTAAACTTGCCTTGTTTTCATAGTCAGAAACAGAGTAGAACAAAGCAATACAAGTCACTGCACTTATCACTTGTAGCTTGATGCTCCTCAACGCCACAACTTTCAAACTTACTTAAAACACTCTACCACAACTTTACAAATGCCCACAAATCACTACAATAGCTACAGGAGAAGACAACAACTATTAATAGCACTATAGACAAGAACTCCACTGCAATTTTCACATACTCCCTCTCTAGCAAAGCTGATGCATCTACGGGATCGCACACATGGAGAAGCACCTTAATGGGTGAAAATGAAACAAAAGAAACTAGCAAGTTCATGAGCAACTTATGGATATGGTGCACTATAAGCTTGCATGGCCTAACTCTACACTCTATATTACTCATGAAAGTAGAAATTAAGATTACTCACCACTAACACTTGCTAAATGAGCTAAATAAGAACTGGGAAGGATAGAGAACACAAAGGTTATTCCAAAGGGAAAGTTTCTGTATTCAATGATAAATGGAAGTTCACTATTGCATTACAAGAAAATGAGGCTTTTATATGGCCTCCATAAGGTTACATACATAAGGGCAAGAAACAAAAATGGGAGTTGAATAATAAAGATTCCTAAAACATGCTAAAAGGGAAAAAATGACAAAATAGTACATAGTACGAAAATAAGGTAATCCTTCTAGAATGTTATGTAAAAGGATATGCATCAAATTATGGTTGGTAAGCCTGAAAGTTGTATATTCAATTGTTCTTGATAGAGTTAGGAAAGATTTATATTCATCTTAGCTAAATAGAAAGGAGTCATGAATGGTTCTTACCCAACTAAATAAAATTTGGACTAATTTAAGAGAGAATCCTTAGTTAAATTGCATGATTAACATTAGTTTAGAAGAATTAACTATTGATCTTATGGCCAATCAGGTTAGCCTACGACCAATTTAGATACTGTAGAAGAGATAAAAGATATGGCGAAGGCCAAGATAGTAACATACCAACATAAAGTAGTGCACTATTATCATGAACTTATAAGGGGCCTAATAAGATTGCTTAAAATTTTCATATTACGTATGCACCCATAATACGAAAATCATCTCGGAAATCAGAGATTGTAAGACTTTAAATGATTAGTCACTAAGGTTTTCGATTTTAATTAAATAATTTGCTATAAAATATAAGTGACTATAGATATCCAATATTCCATAGTCCACCAAAACTATAAAGAATTAATATCTCCTACCAAATGCTAAGATAAGGTAAAACAACTTATTAATTTACAAGAAATACTATATTATACATAATCTTATATAAATATTTTCTACATCAATTGGTTCTATACCAACTATATATGTAAACCCTGCGAATCTAGCTTTCTAAGTATAGAATCAAATGCCCAAACTGTAGATAATTTCCTGAAGTCAATAGAGCCAATGAGATCTAAAACCAATTAAAATCTCAATTCAAAACCTCAAGCGAATATAAAAATTCTTAAATTGGTAATTGAACCTCTAATCACATACGAAGACACTAAAATTTCAAGTATATGTAACTACAAAAGTTAACCTCGAACCTCAACAAAACCTTAAGATAACAATTGAAGACTTAATTGCGTATGAATATATTAGACCCTAAATGTGTAAAAACACTAGAGATTGTGCCCCGAAGTAATAAAAACCCTAAAACTATAACTTTAAGAATATAAAAGCACTAATTCACCATAATTTTTCCTAAAACCCTAAGTGATAATATATTCTCCATATTTTGCCATTTTATTAGTAAATGACTAAAGATAACTTTCAATTATGCATAAATATTTAGAATACTTAAATGAACCCTTAGAAACTAAGATATTACATCCTAGATCACGTTCATCTTCTAAGTATATAACTAATTTAATATTACATAGAGTTAAGAGTTTAGTTGATGCTTAGGTTATATGTAGTAAACTTTAATACCTTAATTGATACTTTTCATACTAGTTATACTAAGTAACCTACCAAATGATGTATATAGGATATAAATACCTAAAGTAACATCTCATCATCTATTTTTATTAATCAATTCACCAAATGTCTCATTTCCTCTCATTTCCTTAATTTTTCTTTTAATTTTCCTTAATTACTACATTATGTATACTAAATGGCTTATGCTTTTGAAAAGTTAACCAAGTCAACATTTAGAAATGTCAACAAAAGTCACTTTCACTTAAGAAAATATCTAAGTCATCTAATGATTTCTTTTCTTTTAGATTTTTCTTCCTTCTTCTCACTTTCTATGCTGTCCACTTCTTTCCCTTTCCTAGACCCCACTTGTTTTCCTTTTCAAAAACAAAAGAACATAAAAAAATTCCCTTTCTTCTCCTCCTTTCTCAACCGTATCTTCCCTTTCCCTTTCACTCTTCTTTACTTTTCAACTTTGCTTCCATATTCAAGAGCAAATTAAAGTATGTTCTTATGTTACTATGTCTTGCTTCATATTCTTTACTAGTTAGATGAAGAGTTAAGTCAAGTTAAGTAGTTATGTGTTGTGTATATATATGTTGATTAAGGTTTCAAGTTTCAATCTTTAGGTGTAGAAGAGTAGAAATCATTGTAAAGTGGAAGAAGATGCATGTGTATATGTCTTTAAGTGTATGTACATAAGGATATACTAGAGAAATACAAGTATAGAAACCTTTGTACATAAGTATTCATTAAACTAAGACATATACTAACTATACATACCTATAACATGCTAAATGCACTCTTAAAACACAAAAAGAATGAAATTAGAGAAGCTTTCTTAAGAGGAAATTTAGGCATACGAAATTTGTATAAAAATACGTATGTGATCGTATATATATATATGGATATATGTATAAGTATAAATACAGTATAAGTATAAGTATATGTATAAGTATACTAGTATACATATAAGTATAGTAAAGGTATAAGTATATAGTTAGTTTATGTAAAGTGTACATAAGACACTTAAGTATGACATAAGTATAAGGTAAGGCATATGTAATTAAATGATGATGTAAGCAATGATGCAATTAAAAGATGACATAAGCCATGATATAAGCAAATGATGACACAAGTGATTGATGACGTAAGCAATGACATAAGCATAAGTTTATAAAATAAGAAATGAGAAGAGTACATAAGAATTAGGTACATGAATTAGTAAACCCTAATACACTTCCTAAATTGGATTAAACTTAATCAAGTATGTGAATTAATGTAAAATTCCCTAAGTGTAAAAATCTAATGGCTAATTAAATCATTAAATACTAGAATAGGATATAAACATAAGAAATGAGAATAATTAAGCTTCAGTGAGTTAAAATTTTAATAAGTTTAGCTTATATCGTAAAACACGGGTCTTAACATTCAAAACGGATATCACTGTGTGAACGTGCATCCTAAAATGATGAAAAACGACTATAAGTTTGCAAATATTGGAACTAGAATGAAAAGTTACAAAATATATAAAGGAAGTCTCATAACTTACAAATATAAGAAAATGATTACTATTAACCTCATTGAGTATGATAAACCCTATACACATTATACTTGGGTTATATTAGGAGAACTAAAAAAACTACAATAGACTTTTAGTTAACTAAGGAGTTTGACTTCTCAGAATACTTATAAGTTTTACCATTTTGATTTAGGCGTTCAATATTGAGTTTTGGAAACCCTAAAGGTTTGGAGAATGAGCAATAATTCAGGTGAGGAAGTTCTAATAACCTGCTACTTGCTTATGCGTATTATTTGTATGAGGTTTTGCTGCTTACTATCGCTTATATGTTTGAATGACCGCTTTGCTTGTTTGTTATCATCTGTGTGATCACCTTTTTAAATTGAAAAATATAAGTATCAAACTAAAATAACCAATTATACTCGTCACATGTCTATGACCCAATAAAGGTATGAATGGAGAGTGCTAGCTTTGCAAAAATCTTAAGAAAAGTATTTTTGGAAAAAGCATTTCTAGTCTTAAACATATTTTTGTATGATCTCTATAAGGGCTCGTAGAGCCATAAATAATATTTTAACGTTGAGGCAAAGCTAGCATGGGATCTCTAATTGATAGCAAGAGGACTTGCTTTACTATGCTTGTAAGGCCTTGAATAATTATAGTTACGAGAGGACTTGCAAGTTTGTGCCCAAGGGGCTTTAGATGGTGGATAGTCCTAGTTTGGGATCCACCTATTTAGATTGGAACTCTTTTCTTGACTAGGGTAATAGTTGAGTGTTACCAGTGCTCCTAGGTAGCCTCATGCAAGTAAGCTAAGGTGTCTTGTACGAGTAAGTACAAGGGATAATTGAAGTATAGACAACATAATTCTACACTTTCCATAGTTTTGAACTCCTATGGATGTGTTGTTTGCATTCATCGCGCTTGCATTCATTTTATATGTAGATAGCTTGCTTGCATGTGTGATAATAATGTGTGATAACTTACTTAAACGGTAGTGGTGAGGGACAAACTCACTGAGCTATTTCATGCTCATTCCCCCTTAGTTTCCTTTACAGGTTTACTTACGATGGGATTGGGATATGTCTCGAGTGCTGAGTGCAAGATGAAGATATGTATACTAGTATTAGAAGTAGCTGAGTACTCTCTAAATGATACATAAACATCCCTTGTAGAAAATATTTATATGTTAGAACTTACTATAATTTAATTTTTCTTGTATATTTTTTTTTATAATGTTCCTATATCCTGTCTTATTATTTGGTAAGGGATACCAATTCTCTACGGTTCTGAGTAACTGTGGGATATTAGATATCTATAGTTATTTATATTTATATATTATGTTATGTTATAATAAATTAATTACTTGAAAATCAGTAATCTTAGTGATTTATTATTTAGAGTCTTGCAATCTCTAACTTGTAAGGCGGTTTTCATATCATGGATGCACAAATGTTATTGAAATTTTAGGTAATCCTATTAGGTCTCCTTTAAGGTCCTGACAATAAACATTTCACTCAATTCTAACGTTATCAAACCTATTTCCGGTTTGTACTCTACTCTCATGATTATCCCGGATCCCTACTTAAAGGAACCTGCAAAAGAAACTATAACGGAATGAGGAAACTATAGCGGAATGAGTAAACTATGGCTCAGTGAGTTCGTTCCTCACCACTACCGTTCAATCAAGTTATCAAATATTATTAGTACAAATGCAATCAATCTACAAGCGAAATGAATGCATATGTAGTGAATATAAGCAACACATCCATAGGAGTTTGGAATTACAAAAGGTGTAAATTTATGTCGTCTACACATCCATTTTTCCTTCGTACTTACCCACATAAGCACCTCACCTTAACTACATAAGGTTACTTAAGGACACAGTCCCACCAAACGATACTTAACTATTACCCTAGTTCGAGAAACAACAATCAACATAGGTGGACATCAACTAAGGCCATCGACCAAACATCTCCAAGGCCCCTCAAGCACAAATATGTGAATCCTCTTGCAATAAATTGAAGATACAATGTTAGCTTTGCTTTAAGGATAAAATATTATTCTCGGGTACTATGAGCCTTCATAGAAATCATACAAAATATAATTAAGGTTGGAAAAACGTTTTCCAAAAATACTTTAATAAAAAATCTGCAAAGTTAGCACTCTCCATTAGTATACCAATTAGGTTACAAACATGCGATGAATATAACTACTTATTTTAGTCAAATAGTCATATTTACAAATTTTAAAAAGTGATCATACAAATGATAACACACAAAACAATCAATTATTTAATCAAACAATCAATATCATCCAACAAACAGCATACAAATAACAAATAACAAGTAGATAGCAAATCATAAGAACTCCCTCACCAGGGTTAATGCTCACTCTCTCAGCCTTTAGGAATTCCAAAACTTAATAATCAAATACCTAAAAGATAAGAAAACTTATAAGTGTTTTGAAAAACTAGGTTTCCCAATTAACTAAATATCTATCATTATTTGCTAAATTTCCCACTATAACCTAATTATGGTATAAATATAGTTTAACTTAAATCTTTTAACTATTTTTCTCAATTAATCATAAATTTTGAATTACATATAACTTTTTTAACTTAAGTCCGATTTTTTATGAATTTATAGTCCATTTTTATTGTTTTCGGATGCACTTCCCCGTAACAGGGTCCATTTTAAACATTGTAACCCGTCTTTTCTATTATACTGTAAAAACGTTATAAATTTTATTATTTCAACTTAAGTAATTATAAAATATTACTTTAAACCTTTCTTTGTATATTTATGATTTAATAAATATTTAAATTTTATATTTTGTAATTTTCTTACTTTTAAGTCTATTTTACCATAATTTACTTATTTTGCTAATTTTAAACTTTAAGACTCATTTAATTCATTTTTAATACTTTATTAATTTTATAATTAATCGATTATTTTATTATTTTTTTAACTATGAATTTAATTAAATTTAATTAATTACTAACATAGCAGTATAGGAAGACGCCACTTGTCTTTTCTGAAATTTTTGTACTTTTCTAATCTTTTTCTTATTTTATATTTTTACATAACTTGTATATAATAATATTTGTTATTATATTTTACTAAATTTTTCAAATTAGTTATTTTATATTTCTTTAAGGGCTACACTATATATATTCATATTTACTACTTTACTTTATTTATTAAATTAATATTATAGTATATTATATATGTACTATTTAAATATACCCGTATTTCTACATATATCATACTATTCATATACGTATTTTTATATGTCTAATATACCTATGTACTATAATAACATAACCTTAAATATATTATATATATTATACAAATGGGTATATATATGCATGTAATTATATTTTTGTATTTAATACATATACATACATATACGATTATATTTACATATATATATATACTAAAATACTTAATATACATAGTATTATGCATAAATACACATACATAAGTATCATGTCCATAGATATATATATACATAATCTATATAATAAAAATACAACATAAATACACTATAGGATTCTCTTATACATATTGAATACATATATCCTCTATTATACACATATTATATTATACTAGTATTTTGTATTTTATACATATAAAATATGTGCATATAATTTTGATGACATAGTATATTCATGTACATGTAATAAAAATTATATAAACTTAAATATACCTATAGTATACTATATAATAAAAATATCAAGTATATATATATATATACTATACACGCATAGATATGTATATATGTACTTAAACATAACTAACTATTTATAGAAATTATTGTAACATGTATGATATACATATGAATATACTTGAATATCTATATACATATATGAACATACATATACAAAGAAATACTAATATTACATATACATACTATAAAATACAAGCATGCACAAGAATACATAAAGAAGATTAATATAAAATAAATATATTATATATACTACTTACCTAATTTCTTTAGTAAATTGGATAAAATAGAGAGGATAAGGATCCTTTTTCCTCTTCTTTGGTTGTTGCCCTTTTGGAAATCACCAAAAAATTTGAAAGAAAAGAAAAGGTTGTCCACAATTTGAGAAAAAAGAAAGTGAGAAGTTGCAGTCTTGTGTCTTGTTTCTTTTCTTGTTTTGAAAAGTAGAAAACAATGTGTATGTTTAGCTCTTGTTTTCTTCTAGCTACGTAAATAAGGATGGTAGGAAAAGAAAAAAAATCCACCATGACCAAAAGAAGAGAAAAGGAAAGATTAAAAGGTAATTAAGATGATTTGACTTATGCTTATCTCATCCTTTGTCATATGCACATAATTACACATGGTAATAAAATATAATGACACAAGTGTCTTTTACAATCTTCTGGAGATGCAATCATGTAACTAGACGTAGCAATAAGGAAAAAAAAAATAGGAAAGAAAAAGGAAAAAGAAAAGAAAGGGAAAAGAAGGGAAAAAGGAAAATAAGAATAAAAATAAAAATAAAAATATTAGGTTTTACTAAATAAAAAATTATAAATTTATTATTTTTAAAATAATATTGAAATTTTATAAAAATTTATTAATATAATTGATACCCGTTACATTTATAATATTTATGAGTTATCTCAATGTTCATTAAAATTTTTACACAATTACGCGTATTAGTCGATAATTATAATCAACTAAGGCTTTATTACTAGTAGGTTATATTTATTCATTTTATAAACTTAAAGTTATAGTTTTTGGATTTTTATCAAGTTTAAGTTTGAGTTTGAGTTCAATTTCAAGTATTTACACATATATAGGATTTAGTATTTTTGTACATGATTTAGGTTTGAATTGAATTTCAGAGTTTTTATTACTTATAATATATTAAATTTTATAGTTTAATAAAATTTTTATCTTACATAGCTTTATCAAATTGTGAGATTATCTACAATTCTAAAGTTTAATTTTATTCTTAAATAACTAAATTCGTGGGGTTTATAGCTATTATAACTAGAAAGTGAAATACAAGGCTTTTCAACCTAGAGATTTAGTATGTCGCAAGGTCAAAGAAACATGAGTTCATGATGGCCAGAGGAAGCCTATAACCAATTGGGAAGATCTAATTTAGATCTGAGAGATTGTAAGTTGATGAGTATAAAATTACAGTCATCCTTTATGTTATATTTTTTTTTATATTTGAGTTATTTTGAAATAATTCCATTGAATTTGTTATTGATTTGAGTTACATTTTACTTTAGGACTCAAATGAAGCAATGAGATGAAATGATGAGAATTCAACAGTTTCTAGGTCTCTTCAGACCTCAAATGAAGCAATGAGATGAAAATTTAGATCTAATTTTGAAGGAATGACCAAGCATCCAATAGTTTTGAGGTCGAACGTCGAAGGTAAGCACCGAGCTAACCAAAAGAAAGCTAAGGCAAGAGTAAGGCCAAGGAACCTTAGGTCTGAAGAGACCAAGGTTAGAGCTCAGGAAGAAAGACCTAAGAAATTAAATGTTTTAAATGTCTCAGTTATAGACACGTAGCTAGTCAATGTCTAAAATGTTAAGTCATGACCATAAAGGAAGACAAGCCCTAATTTAAAGTAGAAAGTGCCAATGAAGGAGAGGAAGAGATAGGAGTTGAACAGATGCTAGAAGAGTTTCAAGAATACCTTGATGCCGAGAAACCTCCTAAGGGCAGTACTGAGTACTGTTTTGTCATCAAATGGTCTCTTAATCTAGTTATGGCAAAAGAGAATGAGCAAAGAGAGAACCCCTTCCATACAAATTGCAGGGTGANATTATATTATACATATAATATGTATGTATGCCCCGTATCCTACATATGTATATTATACCCTCAACATATGTATTTTCATACACATAATATACTTATGTAGTTGGTTTTCTTCACTTATTTTTTTCATATATACTTATGTAATTAAGTAATATAATCCCTAAATATATTATATGCACTATATGTATATATATATATTATACCTATATGTATATTATACAAGTATTTTTGTACTTTATACATGCTATATATATTTTTGACCACATATTTATACATATACATATACATATGTAATGAAAATACATACTATAAATATACTACCATATACACATATATGTACACATAATTATACTTAAATATTTATACATATATGTGCATATGTACATAATATAATAATAAATTTTAAGATACGTACATAAACTTTCTTTCACAAACAATAAAATACATATAGCTTTTATTACATAATCTTATAATACCTAAAATTCTACTAAAAACACATGAAAAAGTACATATAATTGGGTCTTACAAAATAACATAAGATAAATGCTACTTAGTTCTTACAAAGTAACATAATATACATACTACCTACTTATTCCACTTAGTAATTTGATAAATATTTGATGACAAAGCTTCCTCCTCTTCTTGATTGTTAAGATAAGTGGAAGAAAACTAAAAGATAAGAGAGAAAAATAAGGGGGTTCTTGGTTTGGAAAAAAAAAAAATATGTGTATGGTTTTGTTTTTCTTATGTTTGAAATGAAACCCAAAAGAAGAAGTATATGTGTTTGTTCTTAGTTTTGGCAAACATGAAACCAAGCAAGAGAAAAGAAGAAAATAAAATATGTAAAGTAAAGAAAGAGAAAAAGCAAATGGTATTAATGTGATTTGACAAATCTTATCTAAATCTTTTATTTTATATCATATTCAACACATGGTGAATTCACATTACACATGTGTCCACCGAACACAATTATAGAACTGTTCAACGTGGCTAGGGGAAAAGACTTAGGGGAAGGAAAAAGGAAAAAGGAAAAGGAAAAGAAGAAAGAAAGAAAAAGGAAAAACATAATAGGAAAAATCAGAATTTTCTAAACATAAATATTATAAATTAAATAATTATGAAATAATATTGAAATTTTATAAAATTTATTAATTAAATTGTTACACATTACGTTTGTAATATTTGGGAGTTATTTCAACTCATTTGTTAACAATTTTATACGATTATACATATTGATCAATAATTGCATTCAATTAGGATTTTATTAATATTGGGATAAATTTATTCATTTTATAAGCTTTAGTTTATAGTTTTAGAGTTTTTATCAAGTTTGTATTCAATTTCGAGTATTTACGCATACATAGAGTTTAAGGTTTTCATACATGATTTACGTTTCAATTGAAACTCTAGGGTTTTTATTATGTATAATATATTCAATTTCATAATTCAATAAAATTTTTATTTTACTTAGGCTTATCGACTTACGAGATTATCAACAGTTCTAGAGTTCGTTTTTATTCTTAAATAGCTAAATCCGTAGGGTTTACAATATTAGCATGTGAGTTCATTTAGAAATGACACCTAGTTGGCTAAATATCTCCTATGCATTAAATCGATTAGAAGCATTCATAGGTGGGAATGTTTGAATTACACCTAGATTTAGATATACAATAATATAAATTAATCAAAAATAAAATAAAAAGTTTAGTGCTTAAGACATACTCTAAAAATTATAATTTATATCAATGTTCTTAGAATTAAGTTGAACCTTCTTGACTAGTTAATAAAAATTAAAAGAACTATATAGTTTTAATATCTCAAATTAAGCTTGTTTATATACAATTTTCTTAAAACTATTAAGTTTATCAAATCTCATCCCTATAACAGAGAGCTTTGTCATGTTTTATACAGCTTATAATGAATCTTTTAGAATCAACTACTTAATCTTAATAACTAATATTAGTGAGAAAAATTTCATATAAGGTTTATATGAATAAGTGTCAAATAATTAAGAGAACTTAACTATATATTGTGTTACTAATATTTTTACTAATAACTACTTTAAAACTTACCCAAAATAACAATATATGGGAAAAGAAAAGTGTAACTATAAATTATTCCTTACTAATAATGTTGATAGCAAAAAGAAGGAATATTCTTTGAATATTCTAGAAATTAAGATAAGTATTAAATAATATATAATATAAATTTACTAAAATATGAATGTAAAAGAAAATAAAAATAATAATAATTAATCAAACTGCCTTAAAATAGGCTGTGGGAAATTAGCCTATAAAGGTGGTCTTTCTACCATAATGGCAACACAAAGGGGGTGGTGAGAGAAAAGGTGAGAAAGAGAGACAGAGAATTTAAAAGAAGAAGAAGACGATGAAGAAAAGGACAGAAAGGAACAGAGGAAGAAGAAGAAGGAAAAAAAATAAAAGATTCAATAATTTAATTTCTTCGGTGTCCAATATTTCTATGTAACCTCATTTCCATAGTTATAAGTTTTATCTTATAATTGATATATAATAGTCTTATAGGAGATATATCCGTAAACTCATTATTTTCCTAAATGGAGTATTTTATCCATACAATTTCATAAATTTCTTCTTTTTCAAATTTTAAACTTAAAATATTGATAGTTGTAAGACTTGTATATTATTAGTATTAATTCTCAAAATAAGTAAAACTCCAATAATAATCTTTTATTAGAACTATTAAAATTGAACATTATATTTTTTCAAATCTAACATCATTGTTTTCGTATAATTTGAGTATATATAATTATTAGCAAAAAGTAGAAGTTTCCAAAGTAAAAGTTTCCAAAGTAAAAGTTCTTTGAAAAAGTAGAAACTTCTTAGATAATATTAGAAACCGATGCCATATAAATTTTAAATGTAAAACTAAATTACAATGATATTACATAATAAGTATCTATGACTATATCAGGCTAAATTAAAGGGGGTAAGTCTAATATACTAGGTAGGTCTCATCCAAGTATTATATTTTAATTTTTACATTATTTTGTATTAAATAGGCCAAATTCGTAACCTTATCAAAGGCTTTTTGGAAAAATTGGCTAGAAGACTATGTAAGTGAATATTTCTATTTTTGTGCAAGTAGACCCATATGTACTTGACTTGGAATCAATTGTGTCGTAAACTGTAATGATGCATTAGATTGATTGGATACATGGTTTTGTTGAATGTGCATTAACTAAGTAAAGTGTTTCCTCATGTATGATTGATTTGTTTATGCGTATTATTGCTTAGAAAACTTGGAAAATGAACTATCCTTCAAGGTATTCACCTAAGTGAACCCTATATGATGTAATGAATTATAAATTTGAGACACAAAGTAGATGTTAAGATAGTTAGGATGTTTATGTTATGGAATTTGTAATTCATACCTAATACTAGGTTATTGCTTATTGCATTCATGGTATGGCACGAAATGACCTACAAGTCAAGTTTCTAAAAGCTTGAATATTACTAAGCTAAGTTTAAAGCATATAGATTTGCATTGCTCAATTAGTTTTGGCCACTTCATGTAGTCTTTACTAGGCCGGCTATATGCTAGATTTTCAAACCACAATGGGTGGTTTCTATTTTGCAAAGTTTTAGGGGTCTTACTCCCAGGTAACTCTTTGTTACCTCTAGGCATAGGCTAACAACTCTTTATGGTCGAATTTGGTAAATGCATAGTTAGGGATCTTACTCCCAGGAAACTCCTTGTTACCTCTAGGTTCATAAATGTTGTATCCAAATCCTCAAGTATGTCAACTAATCGAATGAGTAAATTAAAAGAGCATAGGATGTCGGTACTGATATATATCATATACATGAGCATGGCATGGCACGATACGTATTCCCTACATAGACAGTTTGTCTTGGTAACTGTTAATATGAAATTGAATATCTTATGATAATAATATTTGTAAATGTATGTTATGTATGTCCTATGATTTGTTTTTATCCATTCTCACTTAGCTCACAAAGAGCTGAAGGGATACTTGTATATTCTCAAGTTGTAAAGAAAACTGACTAAGCAACATCATCAATTAAGGGAAAGACTTTTGAGAGTGCATAGGAAGGAGTCGGCTAATTTTGAAGAAGCCTTGCCATATTCTGATCTTAGTTTTAAGAAGGATTTGTACATATGTAATAAAAGGAAAAAAAAAAGTATTATGTTTTCAATGTAGTTATATTTAGAATGATGTACTCTTTTATATAAACCAATATAAATCTAAGCTCCGTTATAGTACTCTTTTGTTGAATATAAACAGGTATTCCTTTGTGATGATACATCCCGTGCTATGCTAGAATGTGACACAATCCAAGCTTGAATGATGTTTATTTGATATTCTTGAGTTGAAATCCATCAAAAATAACTAAATCTAACCTAAAGTTATCCTAAATTACAAAACCCTTAACTAAGGAAAGAAAATGGGCTAAAAAATGTGGAGTGCGACCTCTTTTTTCATGAGCTACAGAATGTAACTTCTTATAACAGTAACCTACTGATTGATTGGTTACAGAAATCTTAAAATGTTGCGATCCATTCTTATGAAACCTAAGGTTTGCATTACTTATTGATTAAAAGAAGCAACACCAATCAATCAGAAGAGAAAATCCTTCTTGACCATTTTGTGTTTTTCCTTATCCTCTCTTCTAACACTCTAGGGCACACCAATAAATCGATAACATGGCTATTAATCAATCAGTAGGCTAAACTCTCACATTCCTTAGCCTCTTGATCAAACAACATGGTAGCCCCATAAACTTGCATATATGGAATAAATTTAGAGAAACTCAATAAAAGCTTAATCTTTTTCGTTTATTTTTATCAACTTCCTTCAAGTTTGTCCATTTTGTGCATAAACTCCATTTTTATGTAAAATCTATCAACTATTCCTAAATTTATGCATAAGTACAAGTTTTAAAGTTGGGGAAAATTGTGTATTTTGAACCCAGATCATGCCTCTAGCCGTAGCATCGATTATTTGATGAGTAGGATAATTGAGACCATTATAAAAAGTTTGAATCTACATCCATAAAGGCAACCCATGATGTGGGCAGTACCTTAGCAATTCCTTAAATCTCTTTCGAGTATCATATAATGTCTTACCATTGATTTAGGCATAAAATTATACATCATTCCTAAATTTTACGGCTCTAAGAGTTGGAAAATATTTTCCAAAAAAAATTTGATTCAATTCTTCCCAAGTGATGATTTTCTTATGTGGTGATTTATCCTCAATAAAGTGAATTAAGCCATTGCTTAGCCTTACATCTAAGCAAAAAATGGGAATAATCTAAGTCTCACTACATGTAACGACCCTAAAGGGGGCTTGGTAGGATTATCTAAAATTTTCATATTACGTATGCACCCATGATACAAAAACTATCTTATATGTCAAAGATTGTAAGACTCTAACTAATTGATTACTATGGCTTTCAATGCATAATTTATTCATTTAACTTAAAATATAAATGACTATGGATACTCAATATTTCACAGTCCATCAAAACCGCAAAGAATTGTTATCCCCTACTAAATAATAAGATAGGGTATATTAATTTTATAAATTACAACAGTTACTAAATATTGAAGAGCCTTAATAGATAAATACTTTATGTTCCTACTAATCTATTATTCTACTGGTTAGATTACTCTGCACTTGAGTCCTAGCCCAAATGCTAACTCTTAGATAATTGGCAAAAGAAACTATAAGGGAGAAAGCTTCATCTAGCTTAATGAGATATTCCTCCTATTACACCCTTCAAGCAAGAGCAAGCAAGTTAAATTAACAACCATATGAATGCGGACAAATCAAACATGATGCAACAACCATGTAATATAGCCATCTAGAAACTGTATATATGATTTTTTCCCTCCATAGCTAAGGTTAGAGATGATGGTCTGTCAAACCCAAGTTTTAGTCACTCCAGCATCTAATCCACCAAATAGCATCACACAGTAATCAATATTTTTCTTTCTCTTATTATTATTTTTTTTTTCTAATTCAACCTATGCCATAAGTATGGATGCGAGTGACACAAGCAATCTACTCACCCCTAAGTGGTAAACTCTAAGACTCGACTCATTATCATGCAACTGGCATCTCCAATGCCTAGTAAGCCTGCAAGTTAAGGCGGGGCCATGTTGCATGAGTACACCGTGCACCATGCAAAAAAGTCAAGTATAATAATCACAACCCCTACAAGACCCCACCATCCTACATGCGTAGTATGGCGGCCAATAAGTGCCTGCTAATGCATGGTATGCATGACCATTTAATTTATTAAGTCGAGTATAGTTAAGTTCATTTTATTTAAGTGGCCAAACAATTATCATATCAAAAAGACACTATTAATTTATCACTCAATTCGGTTCATATTTCTTATGATATTTTAGCAATCAAGGTAAGTAATAATCAATCACATACATGATTCCCAATTCTCTATGCAACTAGTTAATGGTAGTTAGACAATTAAGTGTAACTAATCAACAAGCACAATCAAGTATAATAGTCATCAAAATACTCACTTAGTCAGGTCGTCTTATAGTTTTAATAATCCAAGAGTAAGTGTGTGTCAAGGTCAGTATCACCTGATATTAATAGTGGAGAATACAAATAAGTGTTTGAATAACTACCTATTAAATTGCCTAAATTTGCTATAATTCTTTATTACCACTAAAAATTATTTTTATCATAACTTTCTCATTTTAACTCCAATTTTGTATTCTTATAGTTGTTTTCCACTGTTTTCAGATGTAGATTATCGTGGTGTGATCCGTTTTGGTAGATTGCAATCGAAATTTTTGGTATCAGTCCAAAAAGTTATGGACCTCTTAATTATTAGGCTTAATGGTTTCATTTTACATGATTTTAGCCATTAAATCCTATTTCTCCAATTCTTAATGAATTTTAAATTCTTATTTGGTCCTTGGGGTATATTTAGGATGAGTTCTTCATGGGTTGAAGTTCAATCATTGATCTAACTTTAGCCTTTTATTATTGCTGTCTCTTGGTTAAGCTTTTAGGCCTTATTGTTAAGGCCCCTTAAGTTGGGCTTTCCATTTGCTCTTTTAGGCTTTTTAATTGGTTAAGTTGGGCCTTAAATATTATTAATAAAATTTGGAAATGCCAGTTTCCTAACTCTTTAAGTTTAAAGTTTTATTAGTTTAGCCTATTTTGTAGTTTTCGGCCCATTTTAGCCATTTAGGGCCTATGACCTAAGCCCGTTATGCTTTTTTGGATCTAAAAATTATTTAACCATGTTTTTAAGTAGCTTTTCAAGTTGATTCTAGTTCTGTCCAAGATGCTTTTGACACTTGTTTGGGTCAGTTTTGGGCTCATAACATGTTTTTAGCTTGGTTTTTCCTTCTAGTGTCCTTGTATGATAGTTACACTACTTTGGGGAGTCTTAAATCACTTTAATCATTTAGAAAAAATTATTATAAGTGAATATTAAAGTATGGTCAGATCTTTAAGGGCTTGTTATGTTTCCAAATGGACATTTTTCCCAAGATTTTTGTCTAAACAATAGACATACTTACAAAAGGAGAGATGAGGCGATATTTCTAAACTAAACTAATAAGAATAAGACTAAGGAACTTAGGATTACCATTAAAATGTCCCACATCTAGCAAACTTTTATGGGTGTGTTGAGTTTTATTTGGATCCTCTTTTAAGTTACAAGCTCAAATCCTTACTAACACTTAATATGTTGGTTTTTCCTTCACCTAAAGCTAGATTTATACATATGTAACTCAATAGAAGTAAAAATAACACTTAGGTACTCTTCTAAAGCTTCACATCTAACATTTTTAGCAATCTTCCATATAAATATTTTATGATTTTCTCAACTTACAAACTTCTATTCTAAGTGCTAAACATGTACCCTACATAATATCAAACCTAATATGCTCATAATCCAACTTTCATATAAAAGATTCATAAGCATATCACCTAAAGTAAACTAGCTATGTTTTCACTTTATGTGCATGTTAATATCCTCATGAAAATATAAATTCCTAAGCATAGCATACTAAAGTACTCAACAAGAAAAGAACTTATTCATCCTAGATGCGTACAAAGGGTGGTTATGCACTAAGAATCCCTTTTTTATCCTTATTTTCCCCTTTCCTTTTGTGAGCTTCTTATGCCTCCACTACTTTAGGATTTAGGGTTTGTCGCGACCCAAGAGAGCTAGTCGTGGCAGTCGCCGTATACCGTACAACGGATTGTAGATTGAGTTCTCTTACAATTAACGACCATTTTATACGATACACAAGACTACAACTACTACTAACTACCAAGAGTGCGCTAGCTTAAGCAATATCATTTCATGACGAATAATAATATAGTAAAACATAACACATAATTTATGTGTATAAAAGTTTATAGATATAGAGTTTAAAACATGTCTAAAGTCAGACTAATATAAAAATTACATATTCAAATCAACATGTAATCAACAGTACTCTCTGTCCTCAAACAGCTCCCACATTTATCCCGTAGAGAAAGCTAACCTCGGGTATACGATGGCCTGACTCTACGAATAAGTCGGCCTGCAAGAGAAGTCTACGAGGGTATAAGCTTACTAGCTTAGTGAAATATTTCCCTCAACCACACAGCAATCAAGTTAGACCACAGTTAAGTTCAACCAAATGAATGCGTGAACAAGCGGTATGCCAAACAAATACATGCAGGTGACCAAGTACTGCATGTAACTCAAATTTAACGCCCTCCGAAGTTAGGGTTGGAGATTTTTCGGTACAGTCAAATCCGGGTATCGTATTAGAACTTATTTCATAACGAAACTCCGTGTTTCGTATTTAAAATGTAATGGTACATCCATTACCAGCTTTATCAAAACAAGTTCTACATATGATTGTGAGTAGGTTCACGTAGCCCTCACTCACCCCTAAACGAAGGCCTCTAGACTCGACCCATAGCCAGACAGTTGGCGCCTCCAACGCCTAGTCATCCCGTGGGCAAGGGTAAGGTCATATCGCACGTATACACTGTACGAAATCAATAACAATCAATAATCAACCCAAGTATGGCCTCTCGCTACCTCCGTATAATGTTTCTGCCCGGAATTAGTTATGCAGTACATGATTTATGCATGATCCAAGTTAACTTTTCTAGTCAAATAAAAGTTAAGTCTTATTTAATCAGTGATCATTCCAACTCACAAACATTCAATCTATTGAATCTACTATGCAACAAACATTATATTATTGAAATTTAAAGTAGATTTATCATCAACAACAATTATCATGCACAAGCATAACCCAACCCCATACACATTCATTTATAATTCATAATTTATATTCACTAACTACAAGCACAAAAAAATGTGAAATCATAAGGAAAAACTCACTTGGCCATGGCTAGTTCAGGGATCGTAATAGTCGGTGGGCAGCTCAGGGTCGATATCAAAATCACCTAAGAATAAGGAAAATTTGTAAGATAAGGAATTTAAAACTAACTAGTGTTATAATGTGTAAGGTTTATTTCACTTAGTTACGTGAAATTATCGATTCGAGCTTTTTATCAAATCACATGTAAATTTTTCGTTTTAGCTCGGATCATTATGAACTTATAGTCTATTTTGATCGTTTTCGAGCGTATTTTCTCGTAACAAAGTCTGTTTTGGACGTTGTGACTCGTAACTTAAATTATGATACAAAAATATCACAAAAATTATTATTTAAATTTAAAAAATTATAAAATATTGATTTTCACTTTTTCGTAACATAGTTATAATTTAATTATTATTTAAATCATATGTTTGTTATTTTTATTATTTTGGCTATATTTTCCTATTTTTCTCATTTTCTTATTTTTCTTATGTACCTCACGATTATACATATATATATATATATATTTATTCCTGTACTTATAATATATAATTTATAGTTTATGTTATTGTAAATTCTTAAATTGCAGTATCATATATACATATATACACTATATATTACACGTATTATATATGTATACGTATTTATTTAAAACATATTCTTATTCATATATTTATATATATAAATATATATATTCGGCATACATTCATATAAATACATACATATATATATATTCAGCATACATACCTATAAATACATATATATATGTTCAGCATATATATATACTTATATAGTATTTATCATTTATCATAAAATATATAGTAATTATCATAAAATATGTATACTATAC
>JAMXBB010000009.1:57800798-57900826 GCA_024138015.1 Lumnitzera littorea
TATGTATATTATAGTTATGTATTAAAAAAAACAAATACATAATACATACTATATACTTATGTACACACATGTATACACAACCTAATTTTATATTTACACATAAATTAAATTTGGGTATTCATGTACATAAACATATACCTATTAGTATTATATGTAAAAATACCATAAAATACCATACAAATACTATATTTTTACATGTATATACTATAATATACATCTATATTTTCTAAAATAAATCACTTACCTATAAATTTGTATTTTTCTTCTTCTTTTTCTTCCTTCTTTCTCTCTTTTCTTTCTTTCTTTTTCTCTCTTTTTCCTCACGGTTTGCAGTTTTTGTGTGTGTGTTTGTGCAGATTTTTTTTTTCTTTTTCCATATTTATATGTTGTTCTTGCTCACGTGATTGTTAGCTTAATTTTTAAGCTAAGTTAGCTTTTTATTAATGTAAATAAAACAAAAAATTAACATTACGTAGCTGCTGATTTTTTTGGTCTTAACTTTTGTTCTTTCTTTTGCGCAGGAGAAGAATTGATTTGGAAATGAGGAAGGAAAATGAAATAAATTGGAAATGGAAGAGAAGGAAAATGAAAATTATTAACAAATATGTGTAATTTTTCGAATCATATAAATTATATCAAATCTCCTCGTAGATTAATTTTCAAATTTCTGTGAAATTTTATCTATTTAATTGGTACCCATTACAATTATAATTTTTACAAGTTATTGTGACAATTTCGTACGAATAGGCGATTTAGTCGAAAATTACATTCGACTATAATTTTATCACTATTGTGTAATATTTAACTATTTTGTAATATTTAACTATTTTATAGGTTTATGTTTATAATTTTAGGGTTTCAAGCAAATTTTGGGTTCAATTTCGATTAATGGTGCATAAATTAGTTTTAGGGTTTAGTAAGCAATTTAGGGTTTCAATCAATTCCTAGGGTTTTGTTATCGGTATTATATTTGATTTATTAAACTTCATATTCTTTTATTATTATTAGCCTTATCAACTTATTGTACAGTTTAGAACACTCGGACTTGAGCTAGGGTTCAACTACTGTTTTTTCCTAGGGTTTACAGGGTTGGTTTTAAGATGTTATAATATTTCCTAAAATGGTCTTTTAGGTAGACAAGAATGGAGCGGCAAGATGGCATATTTGTGCCATGAGTGTATCTGTATATGAGTAGTGTTTGGGTAAGGATTTGAGGCCTTGGTTTGCTTTTGTTTTTGAGAGTTTAAAGTGTATGAAAAAAGAGTGAAAATGAGAGAGTTTAAGAGAGAGAGTACCGGTTATGTAGGGTGTGTGTTTGCATCCATTAAGTTTCTTTTCGTTGCCTTTAAACTAAGTACATAAGCCATACATTGACATGATTGGATAATATAAACATTAAGGGGCAAATAGTAAATGTAAAAGACAATTGGTTTGATCGATGATTGACATGGTATAGCCTCCTATTCCCTTTCTTTTCAACCGGCCATAGACTTGTCTCGTAGGGTATGGGTTTGTCACATCTTGTTAACTTTAGTACAAGATTGGTGGAGTCACTTATCAACATGTACAATAGCTTATATGGAGATAAGAAAATTGTCTTATCTTATATCTATGGGAAATTATCATATAATAAGTCAATCTAACTTTCACCATTGTCTTTAATTCTAAATGATTCCAAATGGAAATACAGTTGAATGATCAAAAGTCTTACATGTATAGTCCTTTTAGGGTTTGGTTCGTGTTATAGTTCATATATAATGATTTATGTCGTAAAGGAAATTATAGTTTTCTAAAGTTGAGTAAAATTGGTCAAGTTTGAATTTCAAATTTTTAACGCATAAGTTGTCATGTAATAATTAGGTGATGTAAGCATGTAAGAACTAATAGTGATTGGGATAAAATAAATGAAAGGATGTTGGAATGACAAAGTATGGTATGCCCTTTCCTTCCTCTTCCTAATGGCATGGCTTATGTCTTTTAGGGCATAGGAGCTTGTCACATCATTGTACTTTTACATTTTAAATAATTGATTTGTTTGTTCACTTATCTATAAGTAGTGAAGCCTATATGGAGAGATGGGAATTGGCTTATCTTAAACTTATGGAAAATTTTAAATGAAAAGTCATTTAAGTCATCACCATTGGATTTGGTTTAAATATATTCAAATAGATAAGGAAATTTAGGAAGAAGTGATTAGTTCAACTTCATATGCAATTTTCTAAATTTCTACTATTGCATGACCCAATTGGTTATCTTATTCAATTAACTAAATAGGGTTTGCTTCGTAATTATTTTCCCACTTTAAGTTAATTTTGTAAATTTATTGATTTATTCTTTTAACTAGCTTAGTTTTGTTATTTATTATTATTTGAAATTATCTTTGATCGTTCGTTATCGATTTTATACAATATTGTGAAATTAACGATAATTTTATTGATTTATGATTTTTCAAGCATTAAAATAATTTATAGAGTTTTAAAATTTTACAATTTGGCATTTACGATTTCTATTAAGTTTAGATTCACGTTTTTAAAAGTGTATGTAAGGATTGGGGTTCTCGTATGTGATTTGGGTTTTCAAATCGTATAATAAGGTCTTTCATATTCGTTTTAAGTTTTGAATATAAAATTTTAATCAGTTTTCATTTTATGCGGTTTTGTTGACTTAAGGAAATATCTATGGTACTCGAGTTCGACACTATGTTTAGAAGGTTGAATTTGTGAGGTTTAAACTACATCATTTATGGCTCCATTGATTTTGAATGTGTCACAAATTATGTATTTTGAACCGTGATCATACCTCCAACTTCGACATCAATTATTTGATGAGTAAGATAATTGAGACCATTATAAAAAGTCTAAATCTACATCCATAAAGGCAACCTATGATGTGAATAGCGCCATAGCAATTCCTTAAATATCTTCTAAGTATCATATAATGTCTCACCATCGATTTGGGCATAAGATTATACATCATTCCTAAATTTTGCGATTCTAGGAGTTGAAAAATATCTTCCAAAAAAATTTTCTTTTAAGTCTTCCCAAGTGATGATTTTCCCAGGTGGTGATTTATCCTCTGTGAAGTAAATTAAGTCATTGCTTAACCTTACATCTAAGTGAAAACGAGAATAATCTAATTCTCACTACGTCATATGTGACTCCATTGATTTTGAATGTATCGTAGATTTCTAGAAAACTTGAAATATGATTGTTTGTATCTTCATTAGCCAACCCATCAAATTCGACAAACCGTTGCACCTTTTAGGTCATGTATGGCTAGATTTGAAAATTTGTTGCCTGCACTGCTGGTTTAGTAATAGTGGACTCAAGTCTAATCACCTTAGGCTTAGCAAACTCCATCAAGGTTTTGTTAGCATCATCATTATTCACTACCACATTTTCAAGTTCTTCTTCTCTTCTTTTGAATCTTCTTCCAACTCATCTTTAAGTTAGAATGCTAAACCTTGATTAATGAGATCCATAGCTTCACATACTCATCGAAGTAGGTAGCAAGAAGTCCTTTCAATTTCCAAATCAAGGTACCACTATTCCTGGTCATAAATTGAAACGATCCAAAAGTTAGAAGCAAATTAACAAAGAAAGTACCAAAAGAAAACTATAGGAATGATATGTTACAAGCATGTTAAAATAATTGGAAAAATTAGAGTTTTGCTAATATCCTAATTAGTTTCACTCTATTGATTCCTAGCAATAGTGCCAAAAACTTGATTACAATGCATGAGGCATAGTATTAAGCAAGTGCACCTAATCAAATTATAATATAAACACGAACTTTGAGTCCAAGATGTCGATCCCCTAAGGAACCATGAATGGGAGCAAATCCTAATTTATTAGCAATGTTTCCTTACAATTCCCAATTATCTAACTTTTTCAATTAAAAGTATAATTGAATAATCAATAAAATGAAGAAAAATAACCCAAAAAAATTATACGAGAATAAATAATAACAATGATTAAAATAACAGAACTAATGACATAATTAATTAAAATATAGAAGATGCACAATCCTTAATAAAACTTATGTTATTTACTACCTAGTTCACTGTAACTTTTTCAATCTCAATTGCAATTATGGACCGTAAAGATTCCTAATACCAACTAATCAGACTCACATCTTTAAATAATTCCTAACTCGAAGTACACTGTACTCGAATCACTTCTATAATCGAGTACCTCAGGATTGCATTATGACCTTAAATCCTGCTATTAGGTTTTCCTAATCCAAAAACAAAACAAAAAAACACAAAAAGCTATAAGGTTTAGTCAGTAAATTTCTTCTAATTGTATCAGTTAATCACACTATAAAATCTCGTGAACACTATAATAGACTCACATAATATTTAATTAACGGTAAAACTAAAGTAAAGAGTAATACAATGTAATGCAATTAGACCAAAGAATCATGATTAGACAATATTAGTAGTCACATTGGAATCTAGGGTTCAATAATGATTCACTAAGAACAAATGAAATTATAACATAATAGAAAAGAAGAATAAAAAGAAGAGAAAACCCATGCGTAATTTTTACCCTATAAGCTCTTATTTAAGGGGCTCTATTTGCAACCTCAACCTAAACATCTATTTATAGATGCTAGACCTAAGTTTATATAGAAAACTTATAAAAAAAATAGAAGATTCAAGAATTATGGAATCACCATGCCTTAAGATCATGGTTATGGAGGCTAGGTGTAGTCTTGCACTTCACATAAAGATTCTTCAAATTCAATAGAATTCTTTGATGAGAGGTTTATGGCCAAGACCACAACCATGGTGTCTATACGTGATCTTTTTTAGACTTCAATTCTTGCCTGAGTTTCTTTACTTCAATCACTTGATCAATGCACTTCTTCAATTAAGCTCTAAAAATCCAACAAAATCTCCAAAATTTCATCCTTCCAAAAAGCCCTACAAACTAAATATTAACATTCAAAATTCAAATCACTATAAAACTAACTCAATTAATCTATAAAATCATGCAAAATCATCTTAAAATACATATACTAAATGAGTGTTATCATTGACATTCTATAAACACAAATAAAGGTGAGACAAGAGGCAAACTAAACAAATCAGGAGGATAGGTCAGTACTTACACTTCGCATCTTAGCCTCAACCTCCTCAATGGCCATTAGGATGTGCCCATTCATTTGTATAGGCAAAAGCTAGTCTAACTTCAAGTGCAATAACATAAATAGAAATAGTTCGACATAGATCTAAGCTTACAACATACAATTTGGTGGCAATTAGTTCTACAATGCTGTTAGAGGTAAGGATCCTCCTATCCCACAGAGGGACAAAGTTGTAGATGTCCTCTTATTAAGGCGCAAAGTTGGTATTGAGATTCCAAAAGCTAGAGCATGTTGCACCTCTATAAGGATAAGGGGTGAGGCAATGTTATCCTCCACATCAAGGGCTGGAGGAGCCAAAAGTCTTTGATTTCTTGGCAGTAAGAGCTTCCTTAGACTCTTTCCCTTCCTTCCTTTTCACCGGCATATCCGTAGGATTAGTTATAAGATTGGGCTCTGGAGCCTTAGGTTATGGCTCTTGAACTGATAGGAATCAAGCTACTAAGCCTTTGACTCATAGTCAAGTCCAAGGACTAGAAGGGTTGGCAAGGAAGATCCTCCTGCTCTAGCTGACTCCTGCTGAAGCCAAGTATCTCTTTGCTGAGTCACTCTTTATGCCAAGCCGAATAACTACCCATCTCTCTAAAGTAGGCTAAATTGTTGATTGTCGAGAGAGCTACCAAACCCCGTGCATCTACTCAACTATGTCCGAACCATTTAGTTTCTCGATGCCACCTTCATCAAGAAGCCAAGAGATAGAACCTAGGCTAATCAATCGCCCCTACTCAGACGAGTAACTTGACCTTTTTGTCGGCATCCTCCAACGATGTCACCAATGCTCCTATGCCACATGTACAATACCACTTGAAGAATCTGCTACACTAATCATTGTTTTACTTGAAAATTCCTTTTCACCCTTTGCATTCTTATATATTACTTCTTTAGGATAATACCCTTTTTGTCTTTTTCCCTTTGAGGCAAATTGCCCTAATTTCTTAGGTATAAATACCCCTTGTACATATAGCTACAACAAATCAAACTACCATTATATACTAAATATTCTTCTTCTTATTGTACACTGATTGTTTACTTTCATTCTACTTTTATCTTAATCCTTAAGTAAAGCTAAGTGGTGAGTAACCTTACCGATCCAATTCATGCATCATATCTAGTTATGCCGTGAGTCCTTGGAAGTTCCGTTATTGAGACATTTCCATTTGAGCTATTCGTGGGTTTGCTTACTTTTCATTCCCTTTGTTCTTTCACACATTCCCCATTGTCCCCTTTTTCAGGCTTTTGGCAAGGTTGGACCCATTCGACGACCAGTGTAGTCTATTATTAGTTATGATTCGCATCATCTTGGTATCAGAGTATAGGTTTCATTTGGGTTGTAGTAATCTGTTTCGTAGTATTATCTGTACTTTGTTTTACATAAGTGAAACAGAGCAAGTTACTATGTTCATCTTAGCTACTGTATTTGTTGGCTGTTTAGTTTCTGGTTTGGGGAAGTATTTGTTGTAATACCTACTTGGAGAAGCTTAAGGTTTGAATCAATCAGAGAAATGACGATTCCAAGTGTTAATATTAAGGTTAGAGATGATAACAACGGTGTTGTCCACTACGGTTGACAATCTCAGGGTACTCTAAGAAGTACTAACAAGAGACTTAATGAGGTGGCTAACCTCTTAATAGATTTAAGTCAAGCTATTCATATGTTGGCTTATCAACCTGCTGAAGCCATGCCTAACACCCCACAAGCTGCTCACCTTACTAGAGGTTAAAACCCATCTCAACCAGTTTAAGGTAGAAGAGTTGGCAAACAAGTAAGATGAAGGATAGACTTAAGAGAACGTTAATGAAGAGGATGAAGAAGAGTATTTTAAAGAAGAGCGAGCTCAAGTCTCCAAATCATTTGACCATATGAAGCTTCAGATTTCCAGCCTCGATGGAAAGTGGAGCTTGTTTTTTACTATTATCAGTACAAAGATTACGAAAAAGTGAGAATTACTATTGTTGAGTTCTTCAGTTATGCCGTCATGTGGTGGAAGAATTTCCAAGCTATGAGGAGGCGAGAAGGCTACCATAAGATCAATACTTGGCCTAAAATGAAAAAAATACTGAGAAACAAATTTGTGCCAGATATTTATCTACAAAACACTTTTACTTAGCTTCAAAAGTTAAGACAAAAGGATCAAATAGTTGACAAGTATGTCTAGGAATTCTAAATGCTCATGATTCGATGTGAAGTAAAGGAACCACCAGCATTAACAACTATAGGTTCCTTACTAGGTTAAGAGGTGACATTCGAGACGTTGTGAAGCTCCAATGATTTACCTCAATGGCTGAGGCCATTAGAATAGCCTAACAAGTGGAAAGGCAGAAAAGAAGCCAAGTACCAACCAAATTGCTGACTAGCTAACCACGACAGTGAAGTTACCGAGCTCAATCAAGTACCAAACCGATCCAAAGGGTGGATGTCCAAGCCGAGTAGAAAGGCTGACCTAACAGTGACGTACCGACCCAAACTTATGAGAAAAGGCAATGATCTAGTAGGAAGGCGAGCCAAATCAAGTGCTTCAAGTACCAAGTGTTCGGATATATGGTTGCTCAATGCCCAAACCGAAGGACTATGGTCATCAAGGGAGACGCCCTGATGCTAGAGGTAGAAAGTACTAATGAGGAACCTGAGGAGGAGGAGAGAACTGCCGAGAAAGAATTGATTGGAGAGAATTTGTTTATTGAGGACTTGGACCAATTGGTCCTAGTTGTCCGACACACAATGAAACTGGAACCCTCACGAATGGAAGAGCAAAGAGAGAACTTGTTTCATATCACCTGTAGGGTAAATCATTAGGTGAGCACGTTAATTGTGGATAATGGAAGTTGCACTAATGTGGCATCAATCAATTTGGTCACAAGGTTAAGTTCGTCGACCACCGTACACCTAAGGTCATACAAGTTACATTAGCTAAATGAGAAGAAAGTACTACATGTCACTCGACAAATACTACTGCCGACTACAATTGGAAATTATTCCAACGAGGTTCTCTATGACATGGTGTCAATGTGTACTTTACACGTGTTGCTTACCCAACCATGGTTATTAGATAGAAGGGTTATCCACAACGGATAAAAGAACATGTATGTGTTCGATAAGGATGGTAAAAAGATTACGCTAAACCCAATACCACCAAGAGAAGTTAATAAATTGCAAACAAAACATATTCACGAATCAAGGAAGACTTTGATAATGAGTAGAGCTAAACTCTAAGAGGCCATCAACGCTGATGAGCTAACCCTCATGTTAGTTAGGTGTCATAACCTTAAGGGAGTCTAGTAGAACTGTCTAAAATTTTCATATCACATGTGTACCTATAATATGAAAATCGTTTTGCAAGTTAGGAATTATAAGACTTTAAATGATTACTCACTAAAGTTTTCGATTTTTAATTTAATTAACTTACCATAACATATAAGTGACTATGGATATTCGATATTCCACAGTCTACCAAAACCGTAGAGAATCGGTATCCCTTACCAAATACTAAAATAAGATAGTAAAGTTTTAAAACTTAAACTTATTAAAGTTATAAAATCTAAATATAGTATTCATAATTATATGTAATAATTCAAACCGTTTATACAATCTATCCTCAAATTCTAACTTTTAAGCACATCTACACAGGTATTCAACACTTAGCTCTTAATCCATGCCCGATTATTTAGCAACCTGCAAGAGAAAACCATTGGGGAGTAAGCTACAGGAGCTTAGTGAGTTATCTCTTATACTATACTAGCAAGCAAGTTATCAAACATATGAATACATGAATAAGCAATATGCCAAACAATATATATGCATTTGAATAGTATTGCATACAACACAAGATTTAATGCTCTCTAAAGTAGGGATTGAAGATACATCAGCACTAATCACAATTGAGCTCTAGCACTTAAGGTTTTGAACCAACAATTTTAATTTTGTATTTCACGAAATATGTTTTTATTTCAAGAAAATTCAATAATACACAAAATCTCAAGTCTAGCGGTGAGGTGGGTCTCGTAGTATACGCTCACACCCTACAGCAGTAGTCTGTAGACACAACCCCCAGCCACCCAAGTTAGTGTCTCCAGCACCAGGTAAACCTGCAAGCTAAAGGTAAGGTCTTGTTGTACCAATGCTCTTGCACTGTACTAATCAAATCATGTGAGATGGTCTTATTGTGCTAATGCTCCTATATTGTACTAATAAAATCATGTAGGAATCCATCCTTCCAAAGCCCTTCATTACCAACTGCATGAGGTGATGGCCAGAACATTATATGCAATGTTCTTATTTATGCATGATCCATTTAATTTTAAATTAAGTCGGGTATGATTAATTCAATTTATTAGGTGATCAACCATTATCAACCAACCATTCAAATTATGCAACAATCAATCATATAACAAAATCTTCAACTATTACACTTAATAGTATTTTACACAATAATCAATTAATATCAAACACATGCATAACTTGAAACCCCCATGCATCTACTTATTAATATTTAATTTATGGGCACTAATTATAGGTATAAACCAAGAATAAAGTCATCAAAAATACTTACTTAGTCATTAAGTCTATCGACGATCACAATAGTCCACTTGGTAAGTCAGTATCCATACCAAGATCACTTGACATTTAGAGAACATAAAAGGTGATGAGTATCTAAGTGGAATAATTAAGCTATTCATATATTTGGTACTAACTACTTAAATTAGTTATCTATTCTTATGAAATACTCGGTTCAAGCTTTTTCATTAACCACGTATAATTTTTTCAATTTAAGTCTAATTTTTATGAACTTATAATCCAGTTTGATCGTTTTTGGATGTATTTTCTCATTGCGAGATTCATTTTGGATGTTGTAACCTACAATTTCGATTATAATGTAAAATTATTACGAAATTCATTATTTTGTCTTAAATAATTATAAAATATTATTTTAAACTTTTCTCTATATAATTATGGTTTAATAAATAGTTAAATCTCATATTTTGTAATTTTCTTATTTTTTTGGTCTATTTTCGTCCCACATTTTCTCTTTCTTTTTTTTTGTATTTTATGCTATATATATATATTTTAATATTTATTACTATATTTTACTAAATTTTCTAAATTAATTATTTATTATAGTTTCTTCAAAGTTACAATACATATACATATATATTCATATTTATTAAATTAATATTATAGTATATTATGTATGTATTATTTAAATATACTTGTATTTCTACATATATGATATCGTTCATATACATATGTTTATACGTATAATATACTTATGTACTAAAATATCCTAACCTTAAATATATTATGTACTATACGTATGAGTATATATATATACATGTAATTGTACTTTACATACATGCATACATATACAGTTATATTACATATATATATATATACTAAAATACTTAATATAAATAATATTATACATACATGTTCATCACATCTAGGATATATGTATATACAGAATCTATAAAATAAAAATACCACATGAATACACAACGGTATGTACTTATACATTCCATATACCTATACTCTTTATTATGTATTTGTATTTTGTAATTATATATCTATATATTTTAGTTACATAGTATATTATGTACATGTAATAAAAATTATGTAAACCTAAATATACGTATAGTATACTATATAATAAAAATACCAAGTATATATATACTATACATGCATACACATACATATCATATAATAAAAATACTACGTATATATATATATATATATATACATATTCACACATACATAAGTATATATGTATATAAATAAAAAAAATACATAGTATATATACATATTATTATAGGCACATACATACATGTATATATACATAATTTCTTATACAAACATTTTTTTTTTTTTTTGTAAAATCCTAATTACATGTATATGAACATATATGAGCATACATACTCAAGAAAATACTAAAACTATATTTAAATTCTAAGATACATGTATATACAAGAATATATATAAATAATTATTACAAAATACATATAATATACATATTAAATACCATACTTGTGTAGTATTCTTGGATGGAGTCTCTAGCTTCTTCTTCTTCTTCTTAATTTATCATTTGAAACTTTTCCAGAAAATAAAAAGAAAGAAGGGAAAGTGCACTGTTCCAAAAGAGAAGAAAATGAGATATATATATATATATATATATATATATATATTGAAGTTTACAGTTGAATACTAGGAAATAATTTGGGTGCTGTTACTTATACTTTAGAAAAGTGTGTTTGTATATGTGTATGTGTAACTGGCCAAGAGGTTAAAAATAAATAAATTTCACCATGAAAGAAAAGAACACAAAGCCAAAGAGGAGATTATGTTGTAATTAATGGGATGGGACAATGTAATCATTCCTTTTTTTTTTCTCTTCTCATAACTAAACACTTGGAAGATGAACAAAAAGCACATGGGCTGCTTGAAGAATCTAGACTCCCCAACGTAGCAAAGATAAGAAATTAGGGAAAGAATAAGGAAAAAGAGGAAAAAGGAAAATAAAAATATTTAATTTTTATAAATACGAAAATTATAAATTTAGTATCTATAAAATAATATTGTGATCTTATAAAAATTTATTAATTTAATTGTTATCCGTTACATTTATAATATTCACGAGTTATTTCAATATATTCGCTAAAATTTATACACAATTACGCGTATTAGTCGATAACTACAATCAATTAGGGTTTTATTACTATTAAGTTGTATTTATTCATTTTATAAGCTTAAAATTATAATTTTAGGATTTTCGTCGAGTTCGAGTTCGATTATAGGTACTTACATATACATAGGATTTAGGGTTTTTATTGTATGCGATTTAGGTTTCAACCAAATTTCTAATGTTTTTATCACCAATACTATATTCGATTTCACAATTTAATAAAATTTTTATCTTACTCGACCTTATCTACTTATGAAGCTATCTATAGTACTATGCCTTAATTCTACTCATAATTAGTTAAATTCGCGAGGTTTATATTCTTTCCCTCTTACAAAAAGTTTCATCCTTGAAACTTGATTGTATTAACTTTATTTTCTTAACACCTTTCAAAACATCTTTCAGCTTAAATTTGAAATCCAAATATCTAGTCAAACACTTTACACATCATCATCAGGTTCTTCACAAATACATAATATATAGTTCTCACTTTATACTAGTTCTATTATTAGAATACTTTGAAATATTTACATATCTTTCTTTTCACTTCTAATAGCTTTATGAAAAATATTACCATCTCTTAACACTTTTCGCAACAACGTACTTGATAGATCAAATCGTCATCCTTTAGGTAGTTTACTCCTCAAGGTAAGAGGTAAAGTCATGTTCATGATCTCCACAATTATAGCAAACTTCACTCTTCATAAGACATTGTTGAATCTTATGTTGTCATTTTTCTCCACAAATGAAACGCTTGTTTTGTAATCATGGGCAACTCTTTGGGTAGTACCGTTGACGACACTTCTAATATCACACTTTAACTATCTTCTTTATTTTTAGCTTACTTGCCTATGACTTCGATTTTCCATTTGATCTCTTTCTCTTTTTGTTTGTGTCATATTTCTTTTAACTATTCATAGTCCTGCCAAAGTAATATTTACCTACATCAATATTACTTAATAGTCTATGTATTTCAACCACCAATCGTCACGTTTAAATATTATTGTTGATATCATCGCTTTCTCCTTACCAATTACTTCAATTTTTTCATCAAAATAGTCTTTATAATTCATAAATTCTCAAATTCATTTTCCATAGATAATTTTAAGTCATTAGTCAACTATTACCTTAAGGCTCGTCTATTATATCAAGCTTACATCAATGATAAGTAAATCTTATGTATTACAACTACAAAATAACTATTCCTCATGATTTCCTATAGTCATTCTCTTTATGTTGCAATCACTTAACATAATAGGAAAAAATTTCATATCCTAGTAATATCATCTTATATTTCAAAGTCATCAAGGTATTCAACTACCAAATCAAATTTATAATCAACCATGATAACATTGTTTCCACTTATGTTATTAAATTCTCAATTCCAAATATTACTAAAACCATTAAACCAATAACCTCTAACCAATGAATTTTAAACTTCCAACATAAAATTGAAGTATCCTTGCACTCCTGATCTCAAACACAAATATTTCTTCTTAATTCAATACAATCGAGAATATCCCCTTTTATTTCCTTTTCAACACTTGGTTCTTACATTGTTATGAGCTTTGTGAGAGTAAACACATCAACAACATCTAAGTTGGGGAAGAAGTTCAACAGTTAACACGTAAACGTAGATAACATAGACATAATACGTATAGACTATACTAAATATAGCATATAATCTAGAAGTTTAAGTCTTTTAGTTTTAAATCCTAAATCTACCCAAGTTTTACCCCATCTCACCATTTAATAGGTTTTTACTATCTCTAACAACTTAAAACTTTGATACCACTTTTGTCATGATCCTAAGAGAGCCTCGTACAATTGCCTAATGTAAACCCTGCAAATTTAGTGTTTTAGGTAACGAATCAATTTAAATATTATAAGTTATTGCACTAACTCAACGAAGTTAGTAAATTTAAAACTAATTAAAATTTTAAACTTGAATATAATATGAAAAATAAAAACCCTAAAATTTTCTCAAAACCTAAATCGTGTACAAAAACTCTAAATCCAAAATACGTGTAAATACTCAAAATTGAACTCAAACTTGACGAAAACTCTAAAACTATAACTTTAGACTTATAAAATGAATAAATATAACTTAAAAGTAATATAACCATAGTCGATCGCAATTATCGGCTAAATCACGTAATCGCGTATAAACCTTAACAAAAATATTAAAGTAACTTGTAAATATTATAAATGTAATGGGTACCAATTAAATTAATAAATTTTTATAAAATCTCAAAATTAATTTATAAATACTAAATATATAATTTTTAATTTTATTTTTCTTTTTTCTCCTTCTTCTTTTCTTTTTTTTTTCCCCTTTTTCTTCTATTTTTTTTTATGCTTCCACGTTAAAGTTCTAAAGTTCATTAGCAACCTATGTGCAAAATTTGAATTGGACAAGTGTTAGATTAAAAGAAGAGGAGCAAACACAATGATTATGCTTGTCTTATCTCATTAATTACAAACAATTTCCTTCTTTGCTTTATTTCTTCTTTTATTTCGGTGGAAGTTTCATTTATTTTTTTTTTTCTTTTGTACCCTCCTGGACAGTGAAGCACACACAAGACACATATTTCTAAAGTTTGAAAAATAAAATAAATAAATAAGCTTCACACTTCATTTTCAAGCCAAATTCAACCGAAAATTTCTACTCTTTTTCAACAATTAAGAAGAAGGAGAAGAAGAAGAGGAAGAAGATCCTTATCACCCTTATTTGATTTAGTTTGCTAAGGAAGTAGGTAGGTATTTATATTTATTTTTGCACATATATGTATTTTATAACATGTATATGTATATTAAGTATTTTCTTTAATTATTGATATGTACATATGTATGTATTTAGTATTTTCTTTATGTATGTTTATGTATATATATGTATGTAGGCGTGGATGTATATATGTATTATACTTAATACTTTATATTATATAGTATATATATGTATGTAAAAATAATAATATATATAGTAAGTATTTTCTTATTCATGTATTTATGTACATATATGTGTACTTGGAATTTCTTTATTTATGTATTTATGTTAATGTGTATGCGTGAATATGTACATGCATATATATACTAAGTATTTTATTTAATTATTTATTTGTACATATATGTTGGACATGTGGTATATATATGTTTTTATGTATAATATCATTTGTATTACGTATTTTAGTATATATATATACATATAATATAACCGTATATGTACATATGTATATAAAATATATTTACGTATATATTATACTCATACATATAGTATATAAAATATAATTAAGATTAGAATATTTTAGTACATAAGTATATTATATGTATAAGTATACGTATATTAATAGTATCGTATATGTAGAAATACAAGTATATTTGAATAAGTATATACACAGTATATTATAATATTAACTTGATAAATAAAATAATTTAATAATTATATATATATGAGTATACCATAACATTAAGAAAAATTATAATAAATAATTAATTTAGAAAATTTAGTAAATATATAGTAATGAATATTAATATACATATATATATATGTATATATTGTAAATTATAAAATAATAGGAAAATATAAGCAAAAGTACAAAAGGACACGTGGCACTTCCATATGCTGCCACATCACCACTTAAATATAAATTAAGTAATTTTCATAATTAATAATAATAATAATTAATTAGAAAAATGATAAAGTAAAAAAATTTGAATTAATAAATCTTAAGTCACAAAAATAAGTAAAAATGGGTAATTATAGTAAAATAGACCTAAAATAAGAAAATTACAAATTATAAAACTCAAATAATTATTAAATTATAATTATACTAAGAAAAGCTTAAAATAATATTTTACAATTATTTAAGTCAAAATGATCAATTTTGTGATATTTTTATATCACAATCAGAATTAACGGTTACAACATTCAAAATGGACCCCACTACGAGAAAGTACACTAAAAAATGATCAAAATAAACTATAAATTTATAAGAATCCGAACTAAATTGAAAAAGCGATACACAATTGAAAATTTAAGATAATCTAAGTGAGAGATTTAAGTCAAACTATGTTTATACCATACTTGAAGTATAGTAGAAGACTAGAGAAATAATGATGGATATTTAGTTAATTGAAAAACCTAGTTTTTCAAAATACTTATAAGCTTTCTTATCTTTTAGGTAATCCATTATCGAGCCTTAGAATTCTCAAAGGTCAGGAAAGTGAGCATTAACCTAAGTGAGGAAGTTCTTATGATCTACTATCTACTTGTTATTTGTTATTTATATGCTGCTTGTTGGTTGATACTAATTGTTTGGTTAAATGACCGATTGCTTTGTGTGCTATCATCCGTATACTCACTTTCTTAAACTGGTAAACATAACTATTCGACTAAAATAATTAGTTATATCTATCGCATGTCTATGATCCAATTAGTATATTGATAAAAAGTGCTAGCTTTGCAAATTTTTGAAAAAGGTATTTTTGGAAATCATTTTTCTTCCAATCTTAAATATATTATATATGATTTCTATGAGGGGTTGTAGTACTCGTAAATAATATTTCTACTGTTAACGCGAAACTAGCTAGTATCTTCAATTGTTGCGAGAGGACTTGCATATTTTTGCCCATAGGGCCTTGGTTATTTATTGATAGGGAGATGAACTTGCTTTGTGTACCCAAGGGGCCTTTGATATATTTTGTGAGTGGCCTTAGTTGGGGTCAACCTATATTGATTTTTGATTTTCAAACTAAGATAATAATCGAGTAACATTTAGTGAGACTGTGCCCCTAAGTAACCTCATGCAGTTAAGGTGTGAGGTGCTCCATACAGGTAAATACGGAAGAAAAATTAATATGTAGACAACGTAACTTTACACCTTCCATAATTCCGGATTCTTATGGATGTGTTGCTTATATTCGTCGCACTTATATTCATTTCATAGATAGATAGCTTGCATGAGTGTTAATAATGATTGATAAATTACTTAAATGATAGTAGTAAGAAACGAACTCATTGAGGTATGGATTGCTCATTTCCTTATAATTTCTTTTGCAAGTTTCTTGTAACAAAGAGTATATGTATCATTTTATCATTATAATCCAAATTTATGTATGTATGTTGAAGTATATGTATAAAGTTATTCATTTCTTTGATTATGCACTTGTATATGGAGTATATGTATACGAATGTTTATTTACTTATGTATATGTATGGTACTTATTAATATGTATATAAGAGTATATAGTATGTATATATGCGTATAAGACTTAGTATATTAAGTTAATATACATATACATAAAGAATAGTATAAGTAGCATAATTAAATGTGTGTAAAAGAGTAGGAAAATAAAAGTATAAAAGTGTATGTATAAGTATAAATATACATATAGTATAAGTATGGTATACGTATAAGTATATGTTTAAGCAATATATGTATAAATATAAAAAATGATTAAATTCCCAAATAAGGTAATATGTGTGTGTGTGTGTGTGTGTGTACTTGTATATCGCAAGTAAAGAGAGAAAAATAGGGTAATTTTAAAAATTTAGCAAATTATAACAATAGATATATATATATATATGTATGTATAAATATTAATTAATATCACAAAGTTAGAAAAATATAAAAATTTAGAAAATTTACAAAAGGACGCATAGAAGAACAAGGTATTGACAACTGCCATGTCAACACCTTGTTCACATAATTAAAATCATAAATAATAATGATAATAAAATAATTAATTAATTAGAAAATTATTAATATAGAAAAAAGTGAATTAAATAAGTATTTAATCCTAAATAGTGAAATAAGTTAATTATTGTAAAATAGTCAAAAATAAGACAATTTCAAAAATATAAAATTTTTAAATTAATTAAATCATAAAGAAAAGCTAAAAATAATAATTTACAAATATTTGGGTCAAAATAATAAAATTTATGATATTTTAGAACCATCATGAAAAATACGAGTCACAACGTCCAAAATGGATCTCGCTATGTGAAAATACATCCGAAAACGATAAAAATTAATTGTAAGTTTACAAAATTAGAGTTAAAATAAAAAAGATATATACGATTAACAAAAATACAAAAACTAGGAGTTTTATACAAATAATTAGCTAGTGTCGGTAGTTATTACTAAATACGTATACAATTTAGTTATTGCATCAATTACCTATTACCTTGCAAATTTCCTAAATATCAAGTGATCTCGATACGGACATTAATCTACTAGTGGACTACTACGATCCCTGACAAACTGACCCTATGTACAAGTGAGTAATCTCAATAACTTTATACTTATTTTGTACTTATAATTAATGCACCTAAAGCAAATATTAATAACTTGATGCATGAAGGTTCGAGTTATACATGTGCCTGAATATTGGTTGCATATTGTATAAAATGTTGTGAGAAATAATAGCTAAATAACCAGTTGCTTAATTTATTGTAGCATAATTGAATGGTTTGTTGATATTAGTTGATCATTTAATAAATTGACTTAATCATATTTGACTTAACCTAAATTAAATAGATTATGCATAAGTACGAATATTGCATATAATGTTCCGATCGTCACCTCACACAATTAGTAATGAAGGGTCTTATAGGGATTAAATTCCTATATGATTTGATTAGTATAATACATGAGCATTGGTACAATAAGACCTTACCTTTGGTTTACGGGTTTATATAGCATCGGAGGCACTAACTGTAGGTGGCTAGGGGTCAAGTTTAGAGACCGCCGCTGTAGGACATAAGCGTGAATTATGAGAGCCACCTTACTACTAAACTTGGGATTTTGTATACTACTAGATTTCTTTGAAATGATAATATATTTCGTGAAATACAAAATTTAAATTTATGGTTAAAAGCCCTAGGTGCTAGAACCTTATTATAATTGATGCCAATGCACCTCCAATCCTTACTTCAGAGAGCGTTAAATCAGATATTGTATGCAACACCAATTAATTACATATATTATGAGGCATAATACTTGTGCAGCATCCTACTTGTTTATGCATTCATATGTTTGTTAACTAATTATTTGATAACCTACTTATCGATATAGTATGAGAAATATCTCACTAAGCTTATATAGTTTACTCCCTAACAATTTTTCCTTTGCAAGTTGATAACTATTTGAGCATAAGCTAAAAGCCAAGTATTGAGTACAAGTATTGAGATGTAGTTCGAAGATAGAATTTAAAGATAGATTGCATAGCTAGTTAGAACACTAACTGTTTAAGTAAAGTTTAAATTTTGTAATTTAAGTAAAGTTTAAGTTTTAGATCTTTATTACCTGATTTTATTGTTTAGTAAGACATACCGATTTTCTATAGTTTTGAGAAATTATGAAATATTGATTATCCATAGTTATTTATATTGTACAATAAATTAATTATTTTAAAATTAGAAACTTTAGTATTTAATTATTTAAAATCTTACAATTTTTAACTTACAAGGAGGTTTTCATATCATAAGTATACATGTGGTATGAAAATTTTAAACAATCCTACTAAACCCTCCTTAAAGACACGACATTTGTATAAGATTACTTCTATTTTTCTTTTGAGCATAAAGTTACTAAGCACCCCTTAGGGACATGACATTCATACAAGATTATTTCCATTTTTCTTTTGAGCATTAAGTCTAGCTTTTTGTACTACAATTAGTAGCCCTTTAAGGCCAAACCTTAACGCTTTCCATCGTATTCTTTTGGAGTCATTAATGTTGTTATGTTTAGTCACATTTCCAAGACACTAGTGGTGTACTACTTACTTACGCTTTGATATATTTAGGTCTACATGCAAAAAGCATAGTGTTTGATTTGTGGTTATTATTGTACTGAGTTTGTTGAAACTCATCCTTATTAATCTTTATAAGTGTATGTTGTGTGCTATAAGCCACATTTTTAAACTAATCCTTTGCTAGAATCTAGATTCAGATGGCTAGAGAGCTACATACCTAGTATTGGTAACATCACCTACTTAAATAATGGATATATGTATCATTGTAGAGGAAATTAAGCATTAAGGTTTTTTATTATTTTTTTAATTCTTGTATTATTTTTATAATTTTTCAGAAAAAAATAAACAATTTCTACAAATTGAAAAAAAAAATTAGGTGTTTTCAAAATCAAAATTTGATAGTGGCCCTTTAATAAGTAGTTTGTAAGTTGTAGAAGCTTATGTGTATTAGTTATGTAAAATACATAGCAAATCGCTATCACTTTTTAGGTTTAGATACAAGACATAACCAATATATTATTCATCTCAAATTTTTTTGAAATTAGACAATTATTCAATGTAATATATAGTGTAGAGTGATGGAACCTAAAAATGAATTGAAAAATGTTTGCAAATTAACATGTTTGCAAATCCCTTAAATTTTTTGTTTTAAATATACCATCGGACTCGAGTGCTAATAGATTTTCTCTAAGCCTAATGAAGTGAAGGAATTAAATTGATAAAAAAAAAAATTTAAACAAAACCTTAAAATGAACTGAAAAACATTAATACAAGATTTAAAGAGAAACCTTAATCACATATTAAAATCTTAAGTCCTAAACGTAAAGAAAACGCTAAGACAGTAAATTAAACTTGAACTTTATTAGATTGTGAAAATTTGATATTAAACAATTATAGATATCCTTAAATAATAGCACTTGGCTAAAATAAAACCAATTATAGTAATCAAATTAATAAAATTACTATTTTATCCCTACTTCTGTAGAAGTAATGTTTATATGCGTAGATTGATAATGTAATTTTAATCATGTAAATTTACTGTCAAGCAATTGGAGAAAACATTAAGTAATAACAATTAACTAAATTAAGCTAGTAGAAAGTGAAACTAATAAAATTATGAATTTACCCCTTTGAGTATGCATCATGCTATACATTTGTAATTTTCTTTCACATGTAAATATTTATAAGATATACTACATAATATCAATTGACATAAAATTGAACTAATTGAAACACTAAATTAATAAATTGACTCTCGATATTTTAGTACTACACAAATTCAATATCAAATTATTAAAGATGTCCCTAAAATGATAGCAACTAATTAAGTTAAGCTAATTAGTGAGTAAAATTTATAAAATTAAGAAATTACCTTACCAATATGTATTTCGCTATACATATGTATATGTATATGTATAATTTTCTTTCACGTACATTAAAATGTACAAGATAATATAAAATGTTAAATCAATTTAATTAACCAATTAGGACACTAAACCAATGAAACTACCATTTTGCCCTATGCATATGAATTATGCTATATATACATGATTTTAACCGCATATGATAAAAATTTAAAATTGAAAGCCTTAATTCGAAATCAAAGACCTTAAAATAATGATTTAAAACTACAAATGAACTACAAAACCCTAAATATTGATTCAAAAACCCTAATCTTAAATCCTAAATGCAAAAAAAAAAAAAAAAAGAAGCCCTAAAGTCAAAACTATAAATTCAATTGAATCCTAATTTGACCCAAAACCTTAAAATTTCCATAACTAGTGTAACTGAATACTAGAAAAGTAATGTAAAATACAAAACAATGCTAAAAAATCACATTAAATTTATCAATACCCCAATTAAATTAAAAAAAAAAAAAAAAAAAAAAAAAAAAAACCCTACCTATCCTAAGCTTATACCGTTACCCCTACCCCCATGTATACATGCATTTGAAGCCAAGTCTTTAAATTAATGAAGTTTAACTAGTTACATTCAAATTAAAAACCAACCTGATTTCTTCCTAACTAAAGAGGCCTTCCACACTCCTAAGATGAAGAAACTGCACCTCAACACATTAATTGCCCAAATTAGTTGAACACTCTACTACCCATACAAGCTAAGGATGAGAGGATTGACTTGTAACCACTTTAGGAAAGCTATATGTGTAGATTTTTCCTCCCAAATCCGATCAACACACTTCTCTAAATTCCCTTCTACCAATGTTAGCCCACTTTCCCACATGCACACACCATTTTCCCCTTATTTTGTGATCTCAAAACATTTGAAAGACATCTTAAAACCCACCATTCACATCTAGCCTCTCTCCCTCGAACACTTACACCTTTGTTTCATTTTTCCTCTACTTCGTTACTCCAAAAAACTCTCTCTAAGTACTCCTTCACAAACCCCTACCAAAAACCCTAACTCAACCCCCTATTCATCACATTTTTCCACCCAATTGAAGATAATAAACTATTTGCTTGAGGTAATGGGATGCATGTGATTGCTTGCCATGTTGTATCAACAAAATTATTTATTGTTTATGTGTATGTGTGTGTGTGCATTGCCTACTCATTGCAATTGTCTGCAACATTTGTTTGGTCATATTAATAAGTTTAACTTAAACAATATTCAAACCAATAATTAAAAGGACATGCATAGTACGAAATTATATCACTATATATTGGCCATCACATCACATGTAGGAAGGAGGGATCTTGCAAGGGTCTTAATCATTTATTGTAGTTTTTTGCATGGTGTACACATGCAACATGGATTCACCCTAACCTATAAGATCATTAAATGTTAGATATGCTAATTGCTTAGCTAAGGGTCATGTTCGTAAGTCCACCGCTTAAGGGCGAGTAAACTACGTATGCCACTCATCCACCCCCTTGGCAATAGAATTCAAGAATTGAAAAAATGAGGTATTGTGTGAGAAAGGAACAAGAGCGATAATATAACATCATAGGAAATAAGGGCCAAGTGCGAATGAAACCTAGATCCAACAGTGCAATTAACTCCAACCCTAGGTTTAAGGGTATAATTCTAAGCTATATACAGTTACCAATCTAGCTATATATAAATTGTTTGAGCATGTATTTGTTACATTCATATGATTGTTCAAGTAACTTGTTTGATATTGCATACAGGTATGGTATAAAGAATGCTCACTAAACTAGATATAACTTACCTCCTTATAGTTTCCTTTGCAAGTTAACTAAAAATTGAGACTTAAGCAAGGACGCCAATATAGAGCGTTCTATATAGTATAGTAATAAAAGAATGGGAATAGGAATAGGAATAAAAAAATAATAATTTTTACAACTAGATGGTACTTTTAGAGCTCTATATATTTATTATAAATATTTATAATTTACTTACCTAATTTTATTATTTAGTAGAAAATAACAATTCTTTATAGTTTTGATGAATTATGAGATAGGTTTCAAATATCACAATAATTGTACATAGGTTTTGGATAATATGCACACCAAAAGGGTTGAGTGGTGTACATATGGTTAGTAATTGTGATGATGTGTATCACAAGTATAACTTATAAGTCAACTCTGACAATCCACCAATTGTAGTCATGTAGGACTTGTAAAAAAGCCTCCTATAACATAGCCAATGAGGGCCTCCTGACAATCAAGTTAGTGAGAAGAGAGAGAGTTTAGTAATGGATGTAGAAAAGACGTTAAGAGAGTCCCCATGAGTGGCTAAAAAGAGAGAAGATTCTTCACCTAGTGGATTTACTCCTATTTATAAGTCGAGGGATCTAACCTACTTGAACATGCAACAAAAGAGGGTTGGCTAGCACAGAATTCGAGTACAAGAAAAAATTATCAACCTTCTACCGATTGGTAGAGGCTTAGGAGATGAACTTATCACATCAACGAGAGATGGCCGCCCTACTTCAATGGCTAGGCAATAGGTTGGCTATCAAACGATCATTCATCATTTAATGATAAGAGAGAAAAGGGTTAGGAGAAGGGTATGTACTTAGCATGTTAATTAACAAGCTCTCCGAAAGTAATCATTAGCCCTTCTCCTGCAAACAAGAGGTGGGGGGTTTCTGCCAGAAGGCTCTAAGAGTACTTAGAGTTAGTCCAAACAGACTAGATAGAGTTCGAATGGACATTGGGTTAGCCTTTATCCAAGCTAATAGGGCCTTAGAGCTATACTAACCGAGCTCTTTGGCGAGCTTGAGACTTTGGAGCCTTGGCCCAAAGACCAACCATCAGGAGAGAGCAAAAAAGGCAAATAAAGTGCACGATAAACCCTAGTTGGAGTTAGCATACACACTAGCAATAAATGTGCATTTGATGTAAATGAAAAGGCACTCGATCCTCATACGGCATGGGTGGCTTTAGCGTTAATCCTTTAGCATGTGAACAAGCCCACATCGCTTTCGAAATGCGAAATAGCGCGATTTACATGTACAGTTAGTTTAATATTAGAAAAAATAAAATAAAATAAATAAATAAATTTGCTGAAGGTGCATATAATGAAAATGGACCGGCAATGAAAACATTATTATTGCATACAATTTCACTATCCCATTCCCAACATCACATTTCTAGGTCGGTGTTTAATAATTTTTTTTACATTATATAGTAGATCGATTTATTTTCCGGCTATGCATATAATAAAAAGATCTTAATAAAACAAATAAATGAAATAGGACATACGAAAAACAAATTTCATACTAACTCACTAGGCGTTACGTTTAGGGTTGTCCTTGAAATCAAATTAATAATCGAATTAAACTAAATGGTATATTTCACAGTTGGTTAGAGGATTGAATCAAATCAAATAGTTTGAATTCGAATTAAACTTCTTCTTATTAAACAACAAAAATAAAAAAGCCACATTTTTTATTTTAAATCCTGTTGACAATCTAATCTAACTCTATTTACCTTTATTCTTTTTGTTGTCTTTCTTCTCACTCTCGACCTCCACATACACTTCTTTTCCATTAACATTGTCTCTCATCTCTAAAGCAAATTCAAGCATCTTTATTATCACCCAAGATACAATATCATAGTGATATAATATCATGTTATTTTAACTCGTGTGTAATATTTCTCAATCTAAATATAAATACTTAATTGAAAACTACAATAACTATTCATGAATAAGATATTTCTAAAAAGTGGTTCAACTAAGAATCTCAATGGTTGAAAACAGTTTAATTTATTAAAATTTAAACCAAAGCATTCCAAATACGATTCAATTCAATTTGATCCTTTAAGTCAAACAAAACTTTTGCATAAACACACCTCATTACCTTAGATTAAAGAAGCTTATTTATAAAATGAAAAGAATAAGCCAACTGTCAACGAGAAAGAAGGTTAGCCATCCTTAAGGACTAAACTTTGTCAGATAGCTGAATTCGGCAGAACCTATGAATGAGAAAAGCCATAAGGTACATCAAAGTAATATGTCAATTTGCTCCATCTAGTGGATGCAATCGTAGTTTTCAAAATATAAAATCTTGTAAAAATTTATATTTTTAATTGAATTTACCAATTCAACTAAAAATAAAATAGTGTAACCAAGCTTTTACTAACCCATTAACTATTATGACATTAAATCATCGTTTTTATCCAATTTTAATTTTTTTCCTCTCCCTCTCTCTCCTAATCCCTTGTTTTATATTCACAACCTTAATTCAAGTTCCAACTTTAATAAAAAAGTTTATAGATAAAACCATATATTTAAGTTTATATCATTAATAATTCAAAATATATTCTTTAATTCATTACTTTTGCCAAATAAAATAATGGGAAAAAAATCTAGTATCAACTTTGCTTGCCTTATCTATGAATATTAGGTTATAGATTAAGAAATTTTTATGAAAAAAGAATTTAATTTCTTCATTTCTTTATTTCTATCGTTATTATAATTTTTTTTTATAACTAATACAAATATATTTACAGTATTTTAAAAGCTATTTTACATAAATTATAAAAACTCGTTTTAATTTTACAAAACACTAATGATTCTAGATAAAATCATAAGTTTAACAACTTTTAATGCAAGGAGGATGACATATGCTAAGTAAAGATAAATGACATGTAACTTTCGGCACAGAAATCTTCAGAGTATATATCCCAAGTATGACTTACATACACAAGAATAGATGCGAGATACCTGAAGTTTCAAGAATCATAATCTATATTTACTTGTCATTGTTTAAGTCTGACTGCAACAGGATCAGAACAATATGGACAAGTGCCAAAGAGAACATTAAATGACCTGCAATGAAATTTACAGATAAAACAAATCAACAACCGCATTAAAAAAAATTATCACCAAATTCTCCACGACCTCAATCCTTAATCTTACGTTTGATTTATGCAATGAAGTAGATGAATTTATTTCTTGAAAGATAAAACAAATAGTTATAGACAGTCATATATACATATGCAAAGATTAATTTAGCCAGGAGGGAGAAAAACACAAGGAACGGCTTGGAAAACATTTGCAGGCAAAGATTAACCTTGGCTCCTTCCATGACCCTTTCCAACAACAATTACATGCGATGAAGGAATCTTCTCAATGACATGCGATGAAAGAATCTTATCCTCTGAGCCATTAAATACAGTGCAGAAGGAACGGGTTGGAAAACATTTGCAGGCAAAGATTAACGTTGGCTCTTTCCATGACTCTTGCCAACAACAATGACATGCGATGAAGAAATCTTATCCTCTGAGCCATTAAATACAGTGCATTGATAGATGGCAGCTGACTGTGTTGCCATTTTGATGCATTTGCTTATACAGGAGTTATATTTACGCTAAAGATCACTACATTAAAAATGAAAAAGCTATCAAGTATAACCAAGGAAACCATGAACACTGTGATAAGAAGAGAGACAAAAACTAAACGTACTTCCTAGTCGTTGTGATCGACTGCAACCAGTCAGCAAGACAAACACTGTGGAAAGCTCTGCTGCAGTTTGCATTATCACATGTATAGTCGGGCCTGCAGTCAATCTTACCACCAAATTCATTTTCTGGAAAAAAATAAGAAATAAAAAAATGTAACTGCAAGAGAAGCATAATAGTTCTTCATCTTGACCGGCAATTACATATTCTAAACCCATATGAAGCCAAGAACCCTTACCAACTGGAAGATGCGGAGCATAGCAAATTCCACATTCAACTTGGTTATCAGTCTTCTCAATGCTTGGGATCTTAGGCAACTGAAATCCTAAAATGCAAGCAAGATTATCTTTGAAAGGCTTCTCTTTTATCCTGACAAAAATAAACAAACAAAAGCCTCAACTTTAGAAAGCAGAGAAGAATTTGAAGAAATTGAGAACAAAATTAAGGTAAAACTAATGTGACAAAAAATAACTGCAGAAGATGATTCAATTTTTTTTTCCACAGCAAGCACAGAAAGGAATGCCAAACATATTAGAATCCTACAGGAATCACCAAAAAGAAGAAAAGGAAGATCTATACACATGCATATAACATAGATATATCTATATGAACATGTTCACTGTTCACTTTAGACTACAATTTTTGTTTATTTTTCCCAATGGTTAACTAAAAATGTCTTTCCATCAAATTAGACTGTGTAACATCAATATATTTCATAATAGGCTATAGTTCTTATCTTCCTACTGGTCAAACCAAAGCTCATTTTAGAAGCCTAACAAAGTCAAAAGAAAGAAAGAGTAGAACCCTAATAATGATGAGAAAAACATTATAAAGCTTAGATACATACCATTTCTTGCTATTTTTGAACCATGACTGACTGAGTGAGCCTATTGTACTAGTATCACTGCCAACAAAGCGGCACCTGCATGATCAAATTACATTGATGAGTGCAAAGAGAATAAGCCAGTGAGAGAATCATAAGCTAAAATTTGATGCAAGTATTACTCTGGTAGAGATTTAGGGTCATCAACACTTATCGATACCATGATACTGCAACCATTTCCTTCAAGTTAAAAAAGAATGAATTAGAGCATATAGAAATGACAGGAACAGAACAAAAAGCCATCAATTTTCAGATTCTACCTATGTTCACTTGTCGATTGCACATACCATGGCATGGTAGGCTACAACCAACAATCCAAAGGGATTTGTCTATCTCATCTAAAGTGGACCAAAATTGCTGTAGCTTCTCCAGATGCTGGCTACAACAAGTAACTAGAGCCATTGATTAGGATAGACAACTTTGAAGAAGCAATGAAAGGTTGAAAACTTGCTTGCTATACATAGAAACTACAGACACTTACCCTCTGAAACTGAATAACCACGTCCTTCAATCTTGAGTTTGTTGACCACTCTATTTTAGGAATACAAGGTATATCCTACACAAAGGTTTTCAGCATAGAAAAAAGAAGACTCATATACAATCATTATGAAGATACTGACCGCTGAGATGGAAGGTGGACACTTTGGGTAGGTTTTATCCAGCTGAAGTTCCAGAACATGCATCCTCTCCATCCCATCCCTTCACACTTTTAGGTATTAGAAAGTTTGATTTGCAAGTTAAGCTTGAAGTTGAAAGAGATGAGACGAGATATTCAGCAATTGAAAGCATGTTGCCATCAGCAGTCTACAATCCCATTCATAAACACAAAAAGCAACAAATATGCATTTGTTGATCAGTTATGCATTTAAAAGCGCCAATCAAGTAAATTTACGAAGCAACAAGATTTGAGAACTGCACTGATTATGCCCTCTCAAAGGTTGCATGACGTAATTCAGATGTATAATATGTGCATGTGTGTGTGTCTGCCTGTGTTGTTTGTGTTGGGTTGGAGGGGTGGAAATCAGAATGGGGCTCTTTGACATCCCCAAATCACTTCAAAGGAAAGATCAGGAATAGGATTGAGAACTGCACTAACTATTGGCCAAATATTTTTTCATACTCCTGACTGATGTTATTTTCATTCGGCCATGGACTATTAACAAAAAAATACAGGGTTAAATAATAAAGTTTAGATTTAATTACCCCAAGCTCCAATGGTACATACATGATTATGTTTTCTCTACTCCTGCATGATCCAATAGGTTTTAGCTGATCACAAAGTACAGCCAGTAGTACCCTTGAGAATCAAGCTGTTAAATGTGTGCTCAGTGGCTATTTTCAAGTTTTAAACCAAGACATCAGAGTGCCCAACAGCAAAAATCATAATAGAAGATTAAGTTATATTTCTCGTTATTCCTTGGTAAAATTAGTTACTAGACACTTTAGGTTGATAGGAATAATATTGAGGGGTAGATAGGATTGGTTTAGTACTGAATGCTATTACTAAATGTACTAGGACTGCTTTTAAATATGGCATCTTATATACAAACTCAATATGACTTTGAAAACAAATTCCACATTATATTACTTCATAATATCAGAGTTTTGGTCTGATCCAAAGCTTCAGTCTAACAAACCATGAGTATAACACCCAAAAAACAGCACAATATCATCCGAAGTAATCCACACTCAATTCTAGGGGACCAAATTTGACTGCTAATCAAATTGTAATGCTCCAGTAACTCTTGAGCCAAACAAAGGGTAGTGAAAATCATAGTGAAATAAGTCCAAGTGTTGCTAGCACACATTTAAAAAAAAAAAAAGTGAGTTCCTCTTTTGTGACTATAACAGAAGATGGTGGACAATTATCAAGGTGTGTTAAACCACATGATATACTCACTTGATTATTTTAAAATATAGAAGCCTTGTGATAATAATATGAAGATTTAGGTGGCTCATGGAAATATATCATATTCTAGAAGATAAGTTTTAGTTTGGTTGTCTATCTTTGGATTGGATACAACACTATTTGTGCCACAATAAGACACAAAAATTATCAGTAAGTAGATTGACAAAAAACATGCATTGAAAAGTGACCTTTTTCCTCATTACTGTTTTTCAGGATCTATCCTCAAGGAAGAGGATTGGTAGTACCAAAAAGCAAATTGTACAAAGACTGCTAATAAATCTCTTGCTATAATTTGGTCCATATCCTCTTTTATGTTGTCTCTAAATCAAGTATAATGTCTTACTTAAGTGCCTAGAGCATCCCAGTATCTCTTGATAAACTTATACTCATATTTGTTTTTGAACAAAGATAGAGAATCTTTATTGTGCCATTGTCAAACTTTCTCGAAATCATTGTCCCATTCAACTATATAAGCCATCACAACCATTCCACTTGATTCATAATGACATTTGGGATACATTAAGAATTCTCACTTGACAAGTCTTCGAGGGTTCATTAATTTCATTGACGACTACGCAAGAGTTTCCTAGGTCTATCTACTTAAAGAACAGTCAAAGGCTTGTAGCACATTTAAACAATTACATAGCCTTTATCCAATTCTTATGTACAGATAATGATAAGGAATATTTTTTAGCAAAATTCAATCAATATCTCATCAATAGTAGGATTTTCACCAATACTCTTGTGCACACACCCCATGGCAAAATGATATCTCTAAAAGAAAAAATAGACGTTTTCTAAAAGTTATGTCCTTAATTCATTTTGAGGTGATGCTATTCTAACTTCAACCTATTTAATCTATCATCTCCCATCTAAGCCATTAAATCTTTCAACTCCTTTAAGTGTGTTACAAGAAGCATATCTACACATATTCTCAATTTTATTCCTCTTTAGAGTGTTTGGGTGAGTTGTGTTTGTTCATCATCTTTACCCAAGTAAGAGTGAACTTGACTGGAAAGCTGCCAAGCATGTCTTCCTTTGGTATTCATCTACTAAAAAAGGCTACAAGTGTTACAATCCTTCAATACCAAAATTGCAAGCATTCCTCTACCCACAAAGGATACAAATATTATGATCATTCCATATGACAATTATGTGTCTTATAATGTTTCCTTCCATGAAAACATCTTCTTTTGTTCCAAGTCCTTTACACAAGGAGAGAATCCATATAGTGAAAGGAATTGGGATCCTTCTCTCTCTCTTCCAATTTCTGATTTTGCTACAAATCTGAGTCCACCGGTTACTTAGAATTCTAGGTGCCTATGTTCAACCCCTACAACTCCTTGTATGACCTCCAAAAGTTCTCCTAGCATTGGTTCTTCCCTTTCAACATTAGACAAAATTGTGCAACCATACAAGAGAATATAGTAGATCCATAATCGCAAATTCATGTATACACAAGAAAGCCCCAGCCTCCTAAATTGGTCCAATCGTCTATCCCTAGGATAAATCCAGTTAACTATAATGAGGAATTAGTTGTCTCATACCTTGACAATACTCTAGACAAGGGAAAGAAAAGGTTCAAAGCAAAAGTCTCAATATTACCAATAGCTCTTCGAAAAGGATGGCAAACATACGCTAGATATCTCATTTCAAACCACCTTATCTAATTAAACTTGTCAAAGAAGTTTCAGAATAGATGGTGTGAAAATTCCTCAATATATAGATGAAGTAATGAGTGATCGAAATTGGGATAAGGTCATATTAGAAGAAATGAGAGCTTTGAAGAAAAACAACACTTAAGATGTCATAAAACTACTTGAAGGCAAGAAATTCATAGGAAGTGAATCTTCTCCATAAACATGGAGTTGATGGTGAGACAACTAGACATAAAGCATGGTTAGTCCACTTGTCTGTAGCTTCAAATTTGGTTTAGCCTCTACATGAAATGGACATTGAGAACATAACCTTGAATGGGGAACTTGAGGAGATCTACATGAATATCCACCTAGATTTACAAAGGAAAATAAGATCGAGATATTGTGTAAACTAAAAAAAACTCCCTACGGATCAAAGTAATCACCTAAAGCATGGTTCAAGTGATTTAGTATCATTATGACTCATTTGTGTTATATCTAAGGAGAATCATATCACACATGATTCACCAATAAGACAAGTTCTAATAAAAGAGATACTTTGATTATTTATGTAGATGATATAATAGTTATAGGAGATGATAAAGGATAAATTGAAAATTTGTAAAGAAGATTAAAGATGGAATCTGAAGTCAAGGAATTAGGAGATTCAAAATACTTTCTAGGATTAGAGATTGCTAAAAGTAAGGGTGATACTTTCCCTCTTTTCTAGTCTATGTTTTGTTTATTCCACCTTTACATCCGTTTGAGTTCATTCAAACAGATGTAATTTCTAAGAGAATAATTGAATCTAATTAGAGGAAGTTTCATACCAATTCAAATTTTCAGCATTACTTGTTCTTAACTAAGATTTGAAGTGATGAAACATAAATAACTTATTTTGAAAACTTAGCTTTAAATCCCAAACAAAGTGAAGACGTGACTCAAAATAAAAGCTTCTTCTTTGGTTAAATTAAAAGGAAGATTGTTGCTTGTGTTTAATTGGATCCGGCGGCCAAAAAATGGTCATGATGTTCCTTTTTTTATTTATTATTTATTTATACTTAAAAATTGTATTAATATTATTTATTTTAATTCATTTACTAATATTATGAACAATAAGAATTTGCCACATTACCTATATAATATTAGCACAAAATAGGGAATTACACGTCATGTATTTGTCCCAAAAAAAAAAATATCATAGGCCACCTTTTTACAAAAGTACTAAAGCAAGGTCATGTATTTGTAATTTATACTTCTTTATATCACTTTTGTTATAACTACCACTGGTACCGTAACTAACTAATTTAAAAGCTTAAGTTTTTAGATGCAATATGAACTATTATATTTATTACTTAACTCTCGCCCTCACTTATAAGCCAGACTTTGACCGAAACCCACCAAGTGGATGACTTAATAAAATGGGAAGCAATAGATAATGCAGGGATTTAAAACTCATAACCTCTTATCCCGATACCGTGTTATGACTAGTATCATAACCGTTTGATTTAAAAGTTTAAGTTTATAGATGTGATGTAGACTATTATATTTATTATATAACACTTTCTTTAACAAACAGAGAAAATAAAAACCCAAAAGATGTCATAGAGAAATGCACGACACAGCATGACAGCAGCAACCTTAATATTTGGAAACTAGCAACCTGTAAAACCAATGTCATCATGCATATTCCAAGAACATCCTAACCAATCCAAGCATAGGATGCCTCCTGATTAATTGCCCAGAAAACAGCAAACGCAATGCAGAGGTTAAGCACAAACAGTGAGACAACAGAAACCTCCCCCACTAGAGGTGAAGGCACTGCTGTCTGACCCCAGTTTCTACATTTCTCTCTTATGAGGCCTACTATGCAAGCATGTGTCCCCTCAATACCATCAATGCAAAATAGAACAACCAGCACCCAGAAAAGCCATGATGACATGAAGAATTAAAGTAACACAAGGAAAGCTGAGGCTGTGATGACAAATAATACAGCACCCGTAATTGATATCCAAGACTTCCTTCTCATCATCTTTGGCTGCTTCAGCACTAACCTCCTTTGGTGAGAGTTCATTGCACATATTAATCTGGTCAGGGGCTGTAAAGTCAGACAGAACTGCAGCAACGAATATAGTTGCAACAGCCATCATCCATAAAAAGGCAACTGACGCATCAACAACTGGATGGCTTGGAGAATATAATAAAACTTCCAGTTTGACCTCAAGTAGGATAGATCTAAGAGCATCTCCAGCAGACTTTGATGCAGTTACAACAGGCATCAATAAGTTTGGCATACTGCCTTTTTCTGGGCAAACCATCTCTAAAAGATCTTCTTCGTTGTTGATCATCACAAGCACTGAAGCAACTCCACATTGTGCAACTTCAGCTTTAGTTATGAATTCACAATCACCACAATCACACAAAGCAATCAATCCAGATAACTTCAGTGGACAGTGAGTAGCTGTTTGCTGGATTTGTAAAGACAGCTTGCTGCTTAAGGTCTTCTTTAGCCTTAGAAGGGACAAGTTCTCCAAACCTTGCACTTAGGCCACCCACAGTTTTAGCTTCTTTGCCATTTACCCAAGTTTTGACTTGAACCACTTGGAATATATTGTGGCACAAAGGAGATTTAGTGGCAGATTTTCCATCATGAGTAACATCACCAGCGAGAGAAAGTAGGGTTGAGAGTGAGGGTCCGATCAAGAATGAGGCAATGAGGCCAAAATGATGCTATGAAGATGCCATGGGTATTAATGGGAGGAGAAGGTTGTTTGGAGAGAGAGACTTTGATTGGGGCCTAATAAGCGGGCAACTTACTTAGATCGAAAGTAACTAATGATGCAAGGGTTTGAACCTTAAACCGTCTACTTTGATACCATATTATAACTAGTACCACAACTAGCTTCTCTAAAAGCTTAAGGTTGTAAATGTAGCATCAACCATTATATTTATTACTTAACAACTTTAAAATATTTGACAAAAATCTACACACAAATCATAACTTATATATTTCAATTAAAATACATCTTGTTTATCTTTCTGAAGAAAGGAGAGCATCAACTAAAAAGGTTAAATTTTTCTTATCTCTCCATTTTCTCATGTTGCTAACCTACTAATCAACAACAAACAATCCCCCATTTGCTATTTGTTCAGGAAACTTTCCAATTTCTCAACTTCCAACACCAATTAAATAGACTGGATCAAAAAATTCTGATTTTAGTAGGAAATGGACACTTCAAGTCTTTTCCATAACTTTAGGAAACAAATTACAACTAAGTGACAACTATAACCAATCCAATTTCCAAACTTCAAACAATTATTGAATCAATTCAAAAGTGTAAATTGAATAATCAAAGCCTTTGCAATAAATGAGGGAAATAAAGTACAACTAAATAAAAGAAAATCACACTTTAAAGATTAAAAAAATTCAAGATAGTAATACATCCATGCTAGGAAATGGGGTAGTCAATCAGCTTTAGTAAATTTTTCTTACGATATACAGAAGCTCAGGAACATTAGATCCTCACTTGAGCGCAACAGATGCTCCCATCCAATCTCCTCTATCTACAAAATGGAGAACACATCATGGGTGTCTCAAAGTCATTAAGATGGTAACAAATGCAACCAACTAGACTTGACAACCCAATATGTTAGTTTACCATGATATCCATAACATGGATGTTATGATAACTGTAATAACTCATTAGCAATAAAAGCATTCAAGAGAAAACAATACATGGTTGTAACAACCTAAAACATGATGAACCAACCATTAATCCAAAAACTAGACACATCTTGTCTATGAAAAGGTTATCAACATCCCAATGAGGCTATGATCCAAAAAGCTTCTATATTGAGAACAAAATCTTCACACTAGTAAGATAGTCCCACACAAGGAGATGAAAAACACAGAAAGCATATACAGATTTTACAACTTGTAGAAATCAAGAAAAAGTAGCACATCTACTCTAATATAACAAATGCTAAAATGGAACCTAACAATTTTCATTAAAGGATACAGAGAACTTATTACTTTGGTTATGATGATCGTGACCTTTTTCTAAAGATTCATTTGTGGCTAAAGGACTAACAACAAGGATTTAAGATTAAAGAAAAGAGGATGCAGATAAAAAGCAAAGGACAACAAAAGGGTGGTTTCACCACTATCCTTAAAGTTTTTTCACTTATAGCCTATTTACTTTAAAGAATGTAATCTATGAGGTATAGAAAACCTACTCCTTGGGAAAAGCCAAGAATATATATTCAATTATTTACTTTGATTAACCCTATTGTAAGTAAAACAATTCGACTATTTACTTCAAATATTTATACCGTAGTAATGATTTTTGGAATAGAACAAAAAATGTCAATGTACCCATATTACTATAAAAAAATACCTCAACCACCATCGCCATAATCTCATTTCACCACCACCACTACCTTTATGACCCCATACCATCACTACCATAAGAACCAACATTGCCACCGCAACACCACTACAACCAATAACACCACTATTACTACCAAACCATTGCTACTACCAACAGTTTTGCTGGTGGTGGTGTGTAAGGTGGAGATGGTGTATTGATGACCTAATGGTGATTGTAGTGACAATGGTGGTGGTGGTGAGATCGCAGGGATCATGATCATGATCATAGTAGTGCTATGCACCAATGATGTTGACAATAGTAGTGATAAAGATTCAGGGCCTTGGCAGTGTAGGATCATAGAGTAGTAGAGATGGTGATGGTATATAAAAATTAATTTATATATGACATAACATATTTATTATAACATATAATAGTATTTATAGATTAAATTTGTACATGTCCACATATATTTTTATTCATGTATTACACAAATCATTTTGTCAAAGCATATTTCTTTGCAAGAATTAAATTATCAAATAAATATAAAACCTTCATCAAGGATGGAATAACTAATACAACCTCACAAAAGGTAACTTATTCCTATACAAAAGGAATAAAAAAGCCTCCGGTAATTGTCATTCTTGGGACAAGCTTCAAGTAAACAAGCTCATTGATCTTATTTTAGAAATTGCTGTTAGTTGGAGACCTAAGGGACAGTGGAGTGGTAGGGAAGGAAAGAGAGGGGTCCAAAGCAACTCACTTGAGGAAACCTAATTAAAATCATTGCATATCATAGTTTATGGGACAGACCTTTGAATAGAGCATCTCTTCAACTAAAATTTTTAAATTTCAAATATTAAAAATTAGTAGTTGCTAAAGACTAGGTCGTGACCCATGCTTAGAAGAAAATTTAGAAAGGAGACTAACTTTGTATTGAGATATTGCTTATCCAACAAAGATGACAAGAAGAATGTGACAAAACGTGAAAAACAAGTGTGCTATGTTATTACAACATCAAATGTGACTGCTGCATTTCAAATACAAATAAAGTAACTCAACCACTACCCTGTGTTCAAAGAGTAGAACCTTATAGCTGAGAAAGGTGCTGTAATATGTGGCAAGAATGAGCTTCAGCAGTGGAGTGGGCCAAACAGAGGGCTTTAAGCGTTGGGCTATACATTTCTTTGGCAGAAACACCAGCATGTTTTGGAGACCACCCAAAAGACTAAGAAAGGAAAGTGTTGATGAGGGAGGGGGAAAAGAATTATCCAATCTTTGTCCTATATCCCAAAAAGAGAATGTGATAAAAACAGAGATGAATCAAATATTCATTTGAAGGCATGCAGCAAGTATACCTCTCTATAATAGTCAATTGAAGTTCTCTCTCTAAAAATGTAGTGAGGGAAAATCCTCTATCCTCTCTCTTCCTTTTCTACCTTCTTTTCCTAATCTGTCATTTTTCCTTGCCTCTCCCTCTTGTTTTCTTTTCTTCTTAGCCTAGCCTCTCTATCCTTTATCTTAATCCTTATCCATTTCCTCTTATCCTTTCTGCCAGTTTTTTCCTCTTAGCTCTTTAGCCATTTTAGTTCCCCTTTATCTTTTTGGTTTTGCTTGGAGATTTGTTTCTCCTCGGTCAATTATTCTAGGCCTCTCTATCCACGATGAAAACGTTTGTAAGGAGAAATGAGAAGGGGCTCTTTAGTGATTTTGCTGCCAAGGCACTATCCATGCACCCTTCAATGTCAATAAGTCAAGTAAAAGAAAGAAGAGGTCCCCATCGTCTCTTCGAACCTTAGGTAAGGCGACTATAGTTAAACAAGTTGGAGTGATTACTGATTTTTCTTTGAAAAATCAGGAAAAAGGATTTTCTTTAGAGATTAAGGAAGGTGATGTGACTAATCATGGGGTAGTTGCTACAACAGTTGTCACTGGCAAAGTGGAGCCAAAAGGAGTTTCAATTCCTAGTTCTGATGCTCTACCCGAGGGGAAAAAAGTTCTCTGCCAACATTGCCTCTCCCAGTGAAAGACAACTCTATTAGCCACTACTATCCAAGCTATGACTAAAATAGCTGGGAATATTGAAAAAGGCATTCTTTGTGGTCAAAAAGGTGCCAACAAAGTGGTTCCCAGTGTGGGAGAAGGAACTTCCCACCAACTCTCAAAACCAGCTACCTCAAACCAACTTCATTTGCCTAGGTGGTTTCTAGCCAAAACAGCTCTAATTCTGAATGATTTTTCTTTAAATTATTACCCTTCTTCTTGTATGGATAATCTCATTTGTGTGGAACCTCCTCCATCCATTTTTCTAGTAAGGGAGAAGATTTGTAGATATACCATTATTGGCTATTTCCTCCACCGAGGTCTTTCTTTCCTCTTGGTCCTAAAGGTGGCTTGCTCTCTTCAGAAAAACGAAGGCCTCTCAAATGGTGGTAGGTTTTTCTTCTTCAAGTTTTCAAATGAACACTCCCTCTCAAAGGTTATTGGGCAACTATTGCTCTTTATGAACAAACCCATGGTTCTTGAAAGATGGAAACTTGGAATGAATTATGACAAAATCCAACCTAGGAAATTGCCCATTTGGATTAAACTATGGGGAGTACTTATTGAGTTCTTATATAAAGATGGTATTTGATATGCAGCAAGTGCTATTAGGAGACCTCTTCAAGTTAACCTTGTGCCAGCTAAGAATGAAACAATACATAATATGAGGTATTAGAGCCTCAGTTGAAGTGAAGCGGATGAGGAACTTCCCTTGAGATTTGTTATGAGGAGATCTAATGGGTCTGGCCATGGTAGATGTTGAATATCAAAATGATCCAGCTAGATGCAGTAGAAGCAAAGTTTTTGGGCATTGCACAGAGAATTGTGAGGAGGCAGAAAGTGGTAGAAAAGTTGCTGATAAAGCAACTAAGCCCATAGAACCAGGAAACAGATGGAAAGTTCAAGGGGACCATCTGAAAAGGTAAGTAAAGCTGAGGTAGCTAGTGGTACCAAAGGTATAGTAATTAAAGACAGTTCAACGATGATCAAGAACCAGTTACGCCAGGGAATGGTAAATCTAAATTATCTACTGTGGTTGAAGATAGCTCAGGTTTTGAGCACTTTCATCAGGATATTTCTCCTCCTCTCTCCTCTCCTTATTCACAGCAGAGGAGAGATTCTCCTCACCCTTCAAGTTCAGAGGGTGATCCCTCTGGTAATGGATCTCAAGAGATGGAAGAGTCCTCCATGTCTGTAGTGCCTGAAATGCAAGGGGAATTACAATCACAAGTTCAAGGAGAGATGGTGAACAAATTCCTGGAGCATTAGAAAGAAGAAACCTCGCAATAAAAAAAGATCTGGAGTAACTGTTGGATATTCTTCCAGTTTTCCTCATAAAACAAAAAGGGGAGATCCCCCTGCTGTTTTCTTTTGATGGTTCCCCCTCCCTCTTGTAAATATTTATGTTATTTGCATAGAACATTAGGGATCTAAATGACCCTTTGAAAGCTGGAGCTGTTAGGAATTTTTGTTTTGTAAACAACATTTCTCTTTTGGATGTTTTGGAAACAAAGTTAAAATCAATAATTCTGCTAAAGTTTAGGCTAGAATTCTCCCATCTTAGCAAACAGCTTCCTTATGGTTAGTGCAAATTATTCACTCTGCTAAACAATTGGTTTGTTGCCCATGTCATCTTCTTAGTGAGGACAAAATTGATAGGACTCTAGTATTAGTGGGGACTATATGTGATATTACGTGTAATAAGTGTAGTGCAGTAAGTGTTAGTAAGTGATCACCTTCAGATGGGGTAGAGAAAGTGGAATGGACTGCTGTGTCAAAAAAGAAGGACAAAGCAAAGAAGAAGAAACAAAGAAATAAAGCTAGGGGTGTTGCAAAATGCCCACCTTCATGTTGACTAGTGAGCTCGGTTTTTCATTTTATATATATCATGATAGGTTCATGGAACATTAGAGGGTTGAATGACCCAGCAAAAAGTAGAGATATAAATAAATTATGAAGAGAAAAAGATTTTTCTATCTTGGCTTGTTGGAAACTAAAGTAAAAGAGCAAGGTTTTTAAGGAATTAGAGATCGCACTTTTCCACACTGGAGTGTTGAAAGTCACTATACCAATCGTCTATGGGTAGCTTCAAGGCCGGATGAGTGAGTGGTTTAGGTGCTCAAAGCATCCCACCAGCTCTTACACTATCTCTGCCACAACAACCAGCTTTGTTCATGCGATAAATCATGAATACAGAAGAGAGGAGCTGTGGAATGACTTGTTAGATCTCAAGCAAAGCATTGCAAACTTTTGGCTCATCATTGGAGATTTTAACGAATATAGAAATCCAAGCGAGAAGAGAGGAGGCCTAGAAACAGTTACTAAAGGCATGGAGCAGTTCAATGTGGTTTGCTATCTCCTAGAAGTGGAAGAAATGCGGTTTACAGGTCCTTCCTTCTCTTTAGTCCAATTGATGCCCTTCAAATCCTATCCTTCGCCGGTTGGATAGAGTTTTGATCAATAATTTGTGTTTTACAAAATTCCAATTATCAAAGTTGCAAGTCCTTCCACCATGTATTTTTTATCACTCTCCTTTGGCCATTTCTTTTCCTAATGTATCTAATTGTGGAAGGAAAACATTATTCAAGTATATTGACTTTTGGAAGAGCCACTTGGAATTTTATTTTACAACATTGAAAGAGGTTTAGGGAACAAATGTGGGAGGATCCCTTGTATTTAGCATCTGTAAAAAGTAGAAGCTCCTAAAACAGCAGTTAAAGAATTTGAATGTTCAGAATTTTGCTGGCTTATTCGAGAGGGTAATCAAAACTAAAGAAGAGCTTGAAGCAATTCAATTGGCCAACAGAGCGGACAGCAACACAATTGATTGGGATAAAGAAAAAGCTTTGTTTTGAAGCCTTCTATACTTGAAATGCTCTTGAAGAATCCTTCCTGAGGCAAAAATCAAAAGCCACCAAGATCAAGCTTCATGACAGGAATAATAAATACTTCTTTAGTCAAGTGATAACAAGACAATACAAGAGCTGGTTGACATCTATGACAAATGCAGGCGGAGAAAGGGTACAAGCTGCCATAGAAATAAGGACATGGCTGTTCACCATTATTGCTCTCTACTGAATGATAACTCGCCTTTTGATGTAGAAGATAACAGATTGGAAGTGCTTATCAGACTAAACCAGTGTCAAATGAGGAGATTAAAGCTGCCATGTGGTCAATTACTAAAGACAAATCACCAGGCCCTGAGGGTTTTGGAGCATACTTCTTTAGGGACTCTTAGGAGATAGTAAGAGAGGAAGTATGTCTAGCTGTAAAAAACTTCTTTGCCTCCAGAAAAATGCTTCAAGAAGTTAATTCAACCTATCTTACATTTGTGTCGAAGAAAGATAACCCTAGTTCCTTTGTGGACTTTAGACCCATAGCTTGTTGCAATACATTGTACAAATGCATCTCCAAGCTCATTGCTAAACAGCTCAAGTACATCCTACCATCCTTAATTAGCTAAAAACAAATCGTCCTTATTAAAGGAAGGAGGATAGTAGATGATATTTTAGTAGCCCAAGAGCTTGTAAAGGGCTATCACAATAATTCTAAAGGTGCTCATTGTGCTATAAAGGTGGATCTCTCCAAAGCTTATGACAATGTCAAGTGAGGTTTCATTGAAAAAGTACTCAAGACCATGGATTCCCAATCCAATTCATTTCTTAGGTTATGGCATGTATCACAAACCCTAAGTTCTCTATCAACATAAACGGGGAATTCGTGAGTTACTTCAATACATCTAAGGGTTGTTAGTAAAGGAATCCTATCTCTCCTTACCTTTTTGTTATAGCTATGGAAGTATTTTCTGGTATTATGAAGGAAAAAGGAGAAAAAGAAAACTTTACATTTCATTGGAATGCAAAAGAGAAAAACTCAATCACCTTTTTTTTTATTTTCCAAATGATATCTTACTCTTTTCGAGGGGTGATACTAGCTCCTTGAGGCACATAAAGGAGGGACTTTAAGGAATTCCAGAAGTTTTTAGGTTTGCATGCTAACTCTGTGAAAAGCAACATATTTCTTAGTGACATTACAGCAAGTACTAAGGAGCAAATAACCAATATGATGGGCTTTGAGGTAGGCAAGTTACCTATATGTTATTTGGGTATCCCTCTCTTGTCCTCCAGTTTATCAAAGGTTGATTGCCAAGTGTTGATTGATGAATTTTCTTCAAGAATCAATCATTTGTCCTCTAAATTTCTATCCTATAAGGGTAGAGTTCAACTCATTAAGAGTGTACTGTTTTCACTGTAAGTCTACTGGGCAATGATCTTTGTTCTTCTTGCTGCCATTCTAAATCAAGTAGAGACTGAAGCTTAAAAGATTTTTTTGGAATGAAGGAGATGGAACAAGAGTTAGGAAGTAAAATGGAAGGACATTTGTAGGCCAAAGAATGAAGGTAGTTTGGGAATCATTGACATAAAGCTTTGGAATATAATAGCTCAACTTAAACATCTTTGGAATCTTAATGAAGATGACGGTTCTACTCTTTGGCCAAGCTAGGTCAAAAATGAAGTTTTGAAGGGAAAAAGTGTGTGGAACATTAAAATCCCCAATGATGCATCTTTGGCTTGGATGAAAATTCTTCAAACAAGACCCCCAGCTAAAAGGATGCCTAAATGGAAGATAGGGGATAGCAACCTCATATCCTTTTGATGTGATAATTGGCACCCTAATGGTCCTCTTGTGGGTTGGATTGATGAACAAATGAGGGCCTGTAATGAACAGAGAGATATTGGTAGAAAATGCGTACAGTAGTATAGTAATGTAAGGGGCAGAATAGTAAATACATATTTTAGCAATTTATAAATACATAGCAAAGGGTAAGAGAGAGTCAGTTAGTCAGTTCGTTAAAATTGTTGTGAGTTCTATAGGAGGTTTTCTCCATGTAGAGAGAAAGTGTGTGTGTCTAGAAAGATTGATAGCTTGATAGTCTTACTCTAATTGTAAAAGTTCTTTACTTTACAATTGATATTGAGTGTTTGGGATTTATCAAGTAATCTTCTACTCTCTATTATGCAATATTTTATTGAATAACAAAAGATTGAATTCACGGGTTGTATCAAGGCCACTTTTAGATACCCCAAATACACACTCTTAAACTCATTCATTTTGGATGGAAGGTGGTGTTGGCCTAGAATTAACAAATGGAATGTAATAAAAAATAACTTAGGAGCTGTGGAACCACATCCAAACTCCACTAACAGAACAGTTTGGACACAAGCTGAATCAAAGCCTCTAACCATCAAGGAGGCTTACAACCAAGCTAGAGTTAGAGAGTTAAAAAAGGCATGGGTACCCTTGGTTTGGCACAAAAGAATAGCACCAGGACACTCTACGATTCTTTGGATGATTGTACAAAAGAAGGTGCTAACTTTGGATAAATTGGCCCAATGGAGAATGACAGAGGACAAGACCTACTACCTATGCAAAAGTGAAGATGAGACGGCTGATCACTTATTTTTGAGATGCAATTTGCAAGATCTATATGGAAAGGAATTGAGAATGCCTTAAGATGGACAGTAGTGAAGCTATCAGAAGCAAATGACATTGAAATTTTTTTTTGAATAATCCAGGTTTAAAAGCCATCAATGAAGGTCAAGGAAAAGTTGTTGTAGCTGTATGCTATTATATTTGGAAATAAAGGAACAGTAGAAGGGTGAATGGGACTTCCATCAACTTCAACATCATATTGAGAACAATTATAGCATGCATCATATAGACAGCTTTTGATTTTTTTTATCTTACTATTCGCATCTAGTATCTTTTTGTTTTTTTCTTTTAAGGCACTAGACACAAATATTAGGTTTTGGGATTTTTTGTACACACCTTATGTACAAATCTTGTGCAATGGAAATTATCTCATTCACCCAAAAAAAAAAAACCACCAGTCCATATACCCTTTGTTTTTGTTTGTTCTATAGATGATAACTTAGGTATCTGTATAGGGTTATACCTAGCTGTTGCTCTCTTTACTTTTAATGAAGAGGAGAGAGGAGAAGGTGGGAGAGGAGATATGAAAAAGTATAGCTCTCTATAATATTAGCATTGAATCAAGAAGCATGAGAATACTAGTATGCTCCCTCAATGAACTAGAAATTTTAAGATAATTGAACTGTCTCCTATATCTTACGAATCACTAAACTATATAAACCAACCCCAAACTATGTAAAACAATGGTACCTACTTGTCATGATAGTTAAACTAAGACTATATGTAATTTGTGATATTATTGTCTTGAGGCTTAACAACTAAAGCAACCCCTTGGTTTGAGATAAGTAATTAACATAACAAAACAATGATGCAGAGGCAAGTAACTTTATGTAAGATGAATTCCTAAATACTGCAGAAGGTGCAGACATGTGAATATGGGAATACCTCTAAGTAGACTCTACGATAAAAAGAAGATGAATTTGCTAACTCGCTGCATTTGATCTCTTCAGACCAATCCTGCAAGTGAACGAAAAGAGAAGAATAAGTTTACATGCGTGTCATGTATCCCTAAATATCGTGGAAAACAGTGGCTTAAACTTCATAATACAAAAAATATTCTTTCTTTGAGATATAAACTTGTTAACATACAACTGAATTTTCAAAAGCTTGTCTAGGCAGCTCAAGTACCATTTCTATCATGGATAGGCATAATCCAAGAAATGAAAATATCATAAACATATTATTGTAGAAAATGCTTAATCTTATTAACACATATATATGGATGCATGTTTCTTCAATCTTGCTCCAAATCAGTCCTCAACCACCCTTAAGTGTGTTTGCACAGACAACAGCTTGGAATTTCATTCGCCAAACTTCTATTCTTCCAGTGGAGTTATGCATTCAAAATCATGTGTTTCAACACCTCAACAACAATTTGGCGTTGTTGAAAGAAACACCGACATATACTAAATTTTGCAAGAACCTAATTATCCAAGTCAAGCATATCTTCCCTCTCTTTTAGGAGATATCATAATCTTATGGAAGTACATATTGTAAATATTTTCACCCTCATTTTGCATAAGAAAGCACCACTGAAATGCTATTTTATAAATTTCCTTCATCTAATCACCTAACAATATTAGTTCCTCATTTTCTGCATCAACTTTGTTACCTCATGTAAAACATTGCTCCTAGAGCTATCAAATGCCTTTTTGTAGGCTACACATTAGGAGTACATGGTTTTGTTGTCTATGATCTCAATATGTCTCAAATTTTCATTTCAGGAGGTGTTATTTTTTACCAGCCATTTTTACTTATCCTTCTTTACATCAGTCCTCCACCACTGTTCCTACCACTCTGGTGTTACCTATAATTCCAAGTCATATATCAGAGTCACATGAACCCTTTCTTTCCTATCATTCATCTTCTGCATCAGTGCTTACCACCCACTATGAGCCTCACCAAACCAACCCCAAAACACAACGCAACCTCATAACAACTTAGTCACTTAATTTCTCACTATCTTTATTCTTGAACCCAAGAATGCAAATGGCTTTGGCTTAATGTAGTAAATCTAGAACAAGAGACCTTAGAAGCTAACAAAACTCGGAAATTTAATTCTCTTCCACTTATATGCATTATATTGATGGGTTTGTAAAGTCAATTCAAATGAAGAAAGTTCTCTTTAGAGGTAGAAAGTATCCTTGGTAGCTGAAAGGATATATAGCTAAAGACTTCGATTATCCTAAAAAAAAGAAAAAAATGAAAAGCATTTACTCTACTTCTTTTTGCCTTATGATCTGTTGTTATTTCACACATTCTCCTACAAGCTATTGTTGCAACAGTATTAAATATCCACACGTACCAGTAATAAATCCCCATATATTTCTGCATTGAAGAACCTATTTGTAACTACTGCTGTCCAATGATGTTTTCTTTTCAAGCTAAGCGCCATTTTTATTTTTTTTGTTGTTGGTGTTTAAAATCAAGTGAAGCACCATTTCATTTTTTTGCAATTAGATTCTACATGCAGCATTTCCATGCAGGTCCATCTTTACATAACCAAACCCCTATCCTTGAACTACAAACTATCAGATGTTCTTCTTCCACAAAGATACTCTTGACCAGTCTAATATAAGCACAAATAAATGAAAGTTAGTCCCTTGCACCTTGCCTTAAGTTCTGCCAATAAAACAAATTAGCTTTGAGGAGATAGTCTCTTGAAAAGCCCATTTGTGGCCCGAAAATTTGACTTCTTAAGACACTCAAAGAGAGGGGAACTCCTTGAAGTACTGTAGCACAAAAAGGTAATCCATGCGGTCCTTTTAATAGAGAAGATGACCATAGCCGTCACCATCAGCATCGTCATACTAAAGCAATGGTGGATATAGCAAGTAATGAACATCAGTTCCATCTAAACATTGCAAAACATTGCATTTGGCAACCAACAAATCGTGCTACTTGGCCACAAGGTTTCAATCCATTTCAATATAGGATCACATTGCCAAATAATGTCCACTTGATGCAAAAACGAATGGACCAATGTATTTTCATTTCACATTGCCAAATAATAGCCTCCAAGGATTGGATGTATTTCCATACACAAAAAAAAAAAAAAATTTTGTGGAAAAAAAAGTTTCATTTTAAGGACGCTATGTGTACTTCTACAATATCAATTTGAGTTCAAATGAGAATTTTGTTTCAATTTCGGAATAGATTTTTTTTCTAGTTATTTCTGGTTCTAAGAAGGTAAGACTAAGCTTCTTTCAAATTATTTCTCATTATTAAGAAAAGGTAACAAAGATAAAATATGAGCTTGTTTCATAACAATTTGATTAACAAAAAATCGAGTTTGATTATTCACATTCTTTAAAACTAATTTTTAGGTATTTGATTTTGTAAGCATCTGGGTCTAAACTGAAAATTAAAACTTCAACCTTTTTGGACATTTTATCAAACAGCTTATCCACTTTCAACCATAACAGAGCACGAGTATGTTTCCAGTTTGAATTGGTGATCAAAACATGCCAAGCTACGAGCTTTCAACCGTAATGGAGCATGAGTGAATTAATCAAGAATATTTACTGGATTAAACTAAAGGAAACAGCATTAAGAAACCAAACAATGCTCATATGTAAGCATGAAGAATGGAGCACACAACCCTTACAACAAAACTAACCATTTGTCCTTGGCTTCCGTTCTTCACTTTCACCGCTTCACGTAGGTTGATATCTTACTGAAGCGAGAAAGCAATATAATGACTTTTCTGATGCTCCAAATAATTCACACGGAAAAGAAATCAACAATTCCAGTAAATCAACACACAACAACATAGCGCACACACATTTGGGGTAATACTTTTTGGTATACTTCGTTCCTCGTGGACATGAGAATATATGGTGTATAGACACTTTTGCCTGTCTAAGGCTAACTGTATAACAAACTACGGTTTTTTATCTTTCATATTTTTTAGATATTCTCTTTTTCTATTGTTATATTACAAATCCTAAAGTAAATGTAAAAGGGAAAAATATAAGTTGTGCAATTCATATTTAGGCCATGCACTATCCATCCATATGTTGGCCCATAATTGAGCCACAAACCTGCAACATCTTCATCCAACAGTAGCACACCCAAGTCAGTTCAAACCTAAAGAGTCTTCGTGTCACGTCGTCTCGTCCACCATGTTTCACGCTGAAAATAGAATCACCATGTGCCTCAATCGCGACTTTTTCCCTCTCAACATTTTCCCCTTCTAATGGCCCAAAGGAAGGGAAAAAAAAAAAAAAACGAACGGGCAAAACTATGAAAACATTGACAGGTGCTTTGGTTTTTGGCTTTTCGGCTTTTCTTAACAACTAGCCGTGCTGTGCAAATGTCAAAATATCAAATCCATGCAATATTAATTGAACTTAGTAGTTAATTTATATGTAAAAATACTTGATTAAGGACTTAAAGAGAGATACACATAAAAAGTCTAAATTCATAAATCACAAGTGAATGCTTGTTTTTGCTACATACCTGCAAAAATAAGCAAAAATATATTAGTCATCTGCAAGCCTAAAAAACAATACTGATCATCTGATTTCATATAAAAAACATTGTAAGAGTTCTTATATAAACAGGCATTACCGGTTAAGAAAATCATAAAGTAAATCTTCTAGTTGATATTTAAGTACTAAATAATTGCAATTAGGAAAAAAAAAATCGATAAGATGTTGAAAACTTCTATTAATGCACACATATACATGAAAAGGGAAAATTGGTAAAATATAAAACAAGAATATCTAGCCTCTATCTGCACAGCATAGCTATTAGCCGGTATGTGTTGTGGCTAAATTAGATGTGAATTTTTTGGGTGGAGCTAACGACCAGATCGGTCAAGTCGACAGTTGTTTGAACTAGTAGGCAAGGAATCTTCGAATGTTGGTTCACCTTAATCTTAGGTGTCAAAGCTCGGAATGAAAGTAGCCGAGCTATTGGGCAAACTTGCTAAGCCATTAGAGAAGTTGTTTAGAATTCTTTCAAGTTAGTACTCTGCAACCTTGAACAATGTATAAGGCTTGGAATAGGTGGTAAGGCATGGGAGCTCAAAAGGGGATATGAGGTCGAACTCTTCCGCAATATGATGGAAAGTAAGAACTTGATGTGCCATGCACTTTAATCTTCATGCTCAGGCTCTAATTAGGGGTCCAATTAGTTGATTACTATCATCCCATTCAGGTTGGTTAGGATTTAAGATCAAATTCATATAATCCCCTAACTGCTCTTACTTCCTATCGGTAATGTCAAGTTGGCAATGTTGAACACATCAAAAACTCCATAATCTTCAAACAATTGTAATTGATTAGCATTGTTATTAACCTTATGGAGTATATTGAATAGTCTTTTGACTCGGGTGGACAGTTTATGCTTTCTCTTGCTCGGGGATAGTTCTATGCTCAAGTGTAACCAAACTAAGTCATTAAGCTGAAATTGTTTTTTCCTTCTCCCTTAACCTTTCTACTCCAACTTCTTAGTAGCTCAATCTATTTACTAAGTCAATTTTTTATAAATCTTCTCATAGGTTTGGGTTTATTTTCTGGCCTTTAGGTCTTCTTGATTAGCTATAGGCATAGGTACATAGTCTAAGGGTAATTCAAAGTTGAAACCCTAGACGACTTCAAAGGGAGGCTAACCCGTAGTGATGTGGACAAATTTATTGTAACCAAATTCAACTATAAGTAGACAGACATCACAGTCAACCAAGTTCCTTCCCACGGTTGCACAGAGTAGGGAACTCAGGTGTAATTAACAACCTTTGTTTGTCCATCAATTTGTAAATGACTTAATGTACTAAAGAGTAACTTTGTTCCCATTTGATGCTAAGGGGTTCTCTAAAAATTGTTTAGAAATTTGTCTCTATTAATTAGTATACTCCTTGGCATGTTATGCAATCGAATGATCTCCTATAAAAAGAAAAAAAAATAGCCAAGCATTGTTAGTTTTAATGCAAGGTGTGAAGTATGCCATCTTAATGAATTTGTCCACGATGACCATGGTGGAATCTTTCTCTCAAGTTGTTTTAGGTAAACTAAAAATGAAATCTATGCTCATACCAACCTATGATCTAATCAAGATTATATGATATGCCTAGAAGGTTAGTTATCACTAAGATTTACCGTAATAGATTTGAACCAAATGAGTCCTTCGAAATATCGAAGAAAATAAAGAGAATTAGTCCACAAACAAACTAGAGTAGTTAACGTGAAGCTACTCTGAGGATATGATACACCAACGAATACAACACAACTAAACACTTTACTTGATATGATGCACAAGTTAAGGTCAAGGTCTACCCGCCACTAATCTTGAGTTACTTGGTAAAATTAGATAAGAGTATATAAAAAATGAACATAGAGAGGGTTGTCTTACAAGAACAAGATATTCAATATCGACATGTCAAGTTCGATTCTCTGACTTATAAGGGAAAGAGACTACTTATATTAAATCCCTAGGGCAACATTACAAATAAAGAAATTACAAGAAAGCATATACAAAAGAGGATTCCTAGTATATACGAAAAAGGGTAAAAAGGATAAAAGACAAAAATTAAAAAGTAGTACAATGTCAAATGAAGTGGACAGGTGGCGGTGTAACATTGGTCTCCTACGAAGATTCCCTAAGTACAGCAAGCAAGAGGGATCAAGATGTTGCAGTAATAAGGAAGTCGAGATGAGAAAAGGGTAATGAGAGAAATGGTAACAGCCAGTAAGTAAGTCTCTCATCACTCGACAAGAACCTTTCAACAGCAGTTGATCAGATTACCTGGCACAGGGTCCTTGGTAAGGGAATAGTCGACATCATCATTACCGAGAGTGTAGATCAACGTATAACAATGTGGAGAGCTCAAAGAGTTCAGCAATCCTCCTTCGATGTAAAGTTTCTCGTTATCGACAGGTTGCTGAAAGAGGATTCTTTGGGTGAGGGATTGGAGGCCTTAAAGCAGTATGTAAGTAATAGGATTGATGGTCGGCAGTTCATCAAGATGGGAAGAGGCGTTATTCTTCCTTGTTCGACACGACTCTTTGCCTTCTTATAGGTCGCATACCATTCCATAACATAATGGATATCTTACCTCACCTTAGGCAAAAAGAACTAAGCACTCAATAACTTAAAAGTTCTTTCCTCTCCAAAATGTCCAAAGAGTCCCATACTATGAACTTCTCTTACTAACAACTCTCTTATGGAGTATGTTGGCACATAAAGTTTGCCTCCTCGAAACAAGTATTCGTCCTCAACACGGTAATTACTTATCATCCTTCCTTTCATACACCATACGTTTATAAGGCCAAAATGAGGATCCTGGTAGTATTGCTCCTTGATGTTCATAAACCTTAATAATTTAGTTTGAAGGTTAGTAAGGAGGGTATGCCTCCTAGATAAGGCATCAACAAGTACATTCATATTTCGCACTTATACTTGATCAAAAATAAAATCCTTCTAAGAATTCTACCCACCTTGCTTATTAATTTGAGAGGTTTGATTGATTTCTCAAGTATCTCAAAGACTTATGATCAACGTAGATAACAAACTCCATAGGTAAAAGATAGTGTTGCAATACATGAAGAGCTTGAATTAGTGCTTGAAGTTCCTTACCATACATTAAGTAATTTAATTGCTCTCATCTAAGCTTCTCACCGTGGTATGTAATCGGTTAACCTTCTTATATTAGAACAACACCAGTGCTAACACCTAAAGTATCGTATTCTAATTCAAAGACCTTCTCAAATTCAGGTAAAGCCAAGATTAAAGAATAAGTCAATCTTTCCTTCACCTTAGCAAAACTCTTCTCTTCTTTGTCTCCCTACTTGAACTATACATTCTTTTACATCAGCTTGATAAGATGTATGATAATTGTATTGAAGCCCTAAATAAAATGTTGGTAAAAGGAAACCAAGCCATGAAAGCTTCTTACCTCAATATAATAGGTTGGAGTTAGCCATTCAACAATAGCTCGGATCTTCTCACTGTCTACTCGTAAGCTTCCTCCACCAACTACATATCTTAGAAATATTACTTCTTCTTGGCAGAAATAACACTTCCTCAAGTTTCCAAACAACTTCTTAGCTCATAATGCTTCAAATACAAATCACAAATGACTAACATGGTTGGACAAGCTAGAACTGTACACTAGGATGTTATCAAAATAAATCACAACAAATTTTTTGATCAAGTCCCTTAACATGTGATTCATTAACCTCATGAAAGTGTTTGAGACATTAGATAGGCCAAATAGCATAACCAGCTACTTATATAAGCCGTAAAAGGTCTTGGCTGTAGTCTTCTACTCGTCCCCTAGCCTCATTCTAATCTAATGGTAGTCAGACTTCAAGTCGATCTAGTTGAACACTCAAGCACCATGTAGTTCATCTAACATCTCATCTAACTTAAGAATAGGATACTTGTACTTGATCATGATCTTGTTAATGACTTGGCTATCCACGTCCATTCTCCGAGATCCATCCTTCTTCAATACGAGTAACACTAGGACAATACATAAGCTAAGGCTCCCTCTTACATATCCTCTCTACATCAGCTCATTAACTTGTCTTTGTAGCTTGACAGCTTGTTATGGGTTCATTCGATAGGTTGGCTTGATGGGTAAGGCTACTCTCGATACCAAATCAATACAATGTTCTATGCCTTGAAATGGTGGTAGTCTCTTAAGGAACTCTTCGAGGAAGAAGAACTCATCAATCAACCTGTTAACCTCTTTAGGTAGTTTCATTCACTCCTTCAACTTCAATAACCTACAAACTAGTAAGAAGGTCGACATACTCATCTTCATGGCGTCTCTAAGCTTGGATCGACTTAGGATAAGTGCCTTTTTCGATCCTAAAGCTAACTTAGCCCATAATTTTCTCACTTAGCTTAGGGTCATTAGGTTCGGGGTAACCCTTCTTTCATCCTTCTCGAAAGCATAAGTATTCCTGTATACATTGTATATGACCCTCCAATCAAACAACCAAGAAAGGCCTAATAATATGTATGATGCGCACATGGGCAATACGTCGCTAAGGATTTCATTTGAGTAATTTCATACAAAGATTGACAAAAGGACTTATTGGTTCACATGAAATGAGCCCTTCTCATTAAACCAATGCAATTTGTATGACCTTAGGTGTGTTATGGTTAACAACTTAAACTTTTAAACCAGGCCAACAGACATAATGTTAATGTAGTTTTCGCTATCTATAATCAAAGCATATACTTGTTCCTTGACCTTATCAGTAAGGTAGAATAAGTTTTCCTGTTGCTCTTCTTTAATAGATAGTTCCATACTCATGATACGATGGACAACTAGAGTTAGTTTATCCAAGTCTTTAGCATATACATTATCTTCAACTAGCTCATCACCACACCCTTTAACATTTTCCTTCACTTCAACTTTTTCCTAGGGTTCTTCATCTATGCTATCTATCTCAATAATTAGAGCTTCTCCCTTTATGACCATAATACATTGGTTTGGACACTAGGCTGCCATGTGATCGAAACCTTAACACTTGAAATACTTGATCTTGCTAGTCTTTATTCTTGATGTCTAGCCTTTCTCAAGTCTCTTTGGTACCTCCTTCTTAACAGGTTAGTTCTTCTAATCAGGTAAGGCATTGATTTGTCTATTGGGTTCGATACTAAATTGAGCTCGATTACTACCTAACATAAGTCAATCAATGAAATAGGTCAGCTAAGAGGAGATTGGCTTAACCTATTTCTTTTCTACATTTCCAACCATTGAGCAATCTTGATAATTTCATCTACTATTGTAAACAATCGAAGTTCCACCAAACCTCAAATCTAATATCTTAACTTAGTGAGGAATCTTGATACTATTTGGGTTATTGATTCATTGACCTCATAGCAGATCATGAGCATTTGAAATTTTCATATGTATTCATCAACAATGCAGTTTCGTTACTTTAGCTCTCAACGCCGAGCAAAAGTGTCCTATAAATAAGAGTCTTGAATGAATTGTGCTCTTAGAGCTCTCTTCATTTCTTACCAAGTGCTAACCTCACAATACCCTTCTCTTCTATGCAGGGCTTAGAAGTTCTTCCATTACATAGCTGCATACCCTGAAAATTTAAGGGCAGCCATCCTCACCTTATCATAGCCCTCATGCTAATAATAGTAAAAAATCCCCTCAACTTTCTTCTCCCAATCAAGGTACTCATTGGCATCATCAATACCATCGAAGGTTGGAATTTGGACTTTTACATGGTCAACAGCTTGTGGTATACAAGCTCTCTCCCTAGCTTCATAACACTCCTCCCCATCTACTTCTTCAACATCAGCTAAGTTTATTCTTATATAGGCTTATCTTTCTACTCCTCCATGTCAGTCTTGCCAAGTTAGGAATTGCCTTCAAACTAATGGACCAACATGAGCTGCCTCTACAACCATAGGTACAACTTAAGGAGCATTATAAATGACCTTAATAGGTCAGGTAGCTAAGTCATGTACAACTTGGGTTAAATTTATAATGTAGCATTTGATCAAAACATTCAGTACTTTTAGGAGTGACCGAAGTTTGTCTACTACAGTGTTGAACACTACTTTCATTGTCTCCGACACTAGCATTTACACTCGAATGTATCACCTTCCTTAATTATAACCCCAAAACGCTTAAACATAGTATTACCCAAAGATAGTAGCACAAGTCAAGCCAATAGAACTCTATCTTTCCCAACTCCACACCCAAAAACCTATCAACAACAATTCTCTATTTTGCTATCTCTAAAATAACGTAGAACAAGACCAATTACTAGATACAATAAAACATCCACTATAAGTTATGTACAATTACTGTAAACCCTAGAAAATTAATAGTCTAAACCCTAATTTAAGTTCAAGTATCCTAAACTGTATAATGAGTCGATAAGACTAGTAGCAATAAAAGATTATGAAACTTAATAAATCGAATATAACATCGATAATAAAAACCCTAGAAATTGATCGAAATCTTAAATCGCGTACTAAAACCTTAAATCTAAATTATGCACCATTAACCAAAATTGAACCCGAATTTGATTGAAACCGTAAAACTATAACTTTAAGCCTATAAAATAGTTAAATATCACTCAATAGTGATATAATTGTAGTCGATTGTAATTATCGACTAAATCGCGTAATCGTGTAAAATTTTAACGAAATTATTAAAATAACTTATAAAAAATTATAATTGTAACGGGTACCAATTAAATTGATAAATTTTTATAAAATTCTAAAATTAATTTATGATGATTATTTTTATGATTTTTAAGTTTAAAAAAATTACATATATTTATTTTTAATTTCTATTTTCTTCCTTTCTTTTTCTCTTTTCTTTCTTTTCTTCTTCTCTTCTATTTTCCTCATCCTACACGTGAATTTCAGTTGAAGAAATTTAGCAGCCCATGTGCATAAAATAAATGGACATATGTCAACCAATTAAGGGAGAAAGGACAAATTAATAAAGAAAATGTCATTTCTAATTTAATGTCTAATCTAATGGGATAAGGATCTTGTATTTTTTTTATTATTATTTCCTTGCTTTCTTCTGCTGAATCATGCCTCAAATCCAGGAAAAAGAAACCAAACCGAAATTACAAAGTGGGAAAAACAAAAGAAAAGAAAAGCAAAGTAAAAGAAAACAAAACCAAAACAAAACCGTGAAGAACAAGGAGAAGAATAAGAAGAAAAAATAAGAAGGAGGAGGAAAAGAAGAAGAACATCAAATATAAAAAGGCAAGTAAAATTATTTTAGCAGTATATATGTTTATTATATGGTAAGTACATGTATATACTAAGTATTTGTGTTGTATTTTATTAAATATTTCATTACATATACGTGTATGTATGTATGTATAAGTAGATAATTTAAGATATATATATATATATGNCTAAGGTAAAATATGCTTAAAATAATAAAATTATCAATTATATGATTTAAATAATTATTAAATCATAAATATATTAAGAAAAAGCTCAAATTAATATTTTATAAATTTTTAAATTAAAATAATAGATTTTGTGATATTTTTATATCACAGTTCAGATTGTGAGTCACAATGTCCAAAACAGACCTTGCTAGGAGAAAATATGTTCGAAAACAATCAAAATGGACTATAAGTTCATAACGATTTGAGCTAAAACGAAAGAGTTATATACGATTCGATAAAAAGCTGAAATCGACAATTTCGCATAACTAGGTGAAGTAAACCTTACAAATTACTATACTAGTTTAGTTTTAAATTCTTAAACTTACAAATTTTTATTATTCTTGGGTGATCTTGACATTGACATTGAGCTACCACCAGATTATTACAACCCTTGAGTCGACTATGGTTGAGTGAGTTTTCTTGATGATTCCATACTTGTTTGTGTTTGTAGTTAGTGAATACAAGTTATGATCAATAAATGAATGTTGTATGAGGTTAGGTTATGCTTGTGTATGATAATTGGTTGTTAATGGTAAATTTACTTTAAATTACAATAATATATTGATTGTTGCATAGTAGATTTACTAGGAATTGATCATTTATGACTTTGAATGATCACTGAATAATAAGACCTAATTTTACTGGACTAGAAAAAGTTAACTTGAAACATGCATAATCATACACCGCATAACTAATTCCAGCAGTCATATTACACAGAGGTAGCGAGAAGCCATATATAGGTTGATTATTAATTGTTATAGATTTTGTACGGTACACACGTGCAATATGACCTTACCCTAGCCCACGAGATTACTAGGGGTTGGAGGCACCAACCACCTAGCTAAGGATCGAGTCTAGAGGCCTCCGTTTAGAGGTGAATGAGGACTGCATAAACCTACTCACAATCATATGTAGAACTTGTTTTTGATAACACTAATAATGGATATATCATTACATTTTAAATACGAAACGTGGAGTTTCGTTATGAAATAAGTTCTAGTATGATATCCGGATCTGACTGTGCCGATGCATCTCCAACCTTGACTTCGGAGGGCGTTAAATTTAAGTTACATGCAGTACCTGGTCACCTGCATGTATTTGTTTGGCATACTGACTTACATGCATTCATTTGATTGAACTTAATTATTATATAACTTGATTACTGTATGGTTAAAGGGATTATCTCACTAAGCTAGTTAGTTTATACCCTTGTAGTCTTTTTTTGCAGGCCGAGTTATTCGTAGAGTCGAGCTATCACATGCACGAGGTTAGTATTCATCAAGGGGTTGTTGTGGGAGCAGGACGTAATTAGAGTATACTTATGATAGTTTATAGAGCTAATTATGTAATCGAATGATACTAGTTTGACATAAGAAATACTTTAGATTTCTTATTTATAAATTCTTATATAAATAGATTAAGTGTTATGTTTCTATATTTTATTATTATTATCATGAAATGATATTACTTATACTTACGCACTCTTGGTTAGTTATAGCTGTAGCCATATGTATCGTATAAAAGGGTCGTCGATTGTAAGGGAATTTAATCTACAATTCTTTGTACAGTATACAATGACTGCTACGACTAGCCTCCCTCGGGCCGTGACAATTGCTCATAACATTATGAACACTCAATAGCACTACTAGGTCACACTAAGTCACCAACACTTCTCAATACACCTATACATAACTTCTGTAGAACACACTACATAGTATATGATGCACAATACTCCTCCTCACAAACCTTATCTTTGATATAAAGATGATATGCCATAGCTAAGAACCAATAAGGGTATTAGTATCAAGGTGAGTCCGAACTATAGAAGGGTCAAAACAACGATGAAAGTCAAAGGGGAAAACAAGCTAAACCACGAACAATTCTAAGGATATAACGTACCATGAGCCCTTGTGAACCAATCGAGCTAGCTAAAATGACACATAATTAGGGTGGATAGGTCATTCACCTTCAAGCCTTATACAAGAGTTTGGATAAGAGTAAAGGAAACTTGTAAAGAAAATAAGCTTACAAAGAGGAAAAGTGCAATATTCTGTATATAGGTTATGATTGCAGCTTACATTGAGGAGGATATCTATACTCGCATTCCTAGGGCAACATTTACAAGACAATGAAGTTACTAAAATGGGCTTTTTACCTAAAAAGGAAAAGTATGAGAAAAAATATATATGAAAAGGGTAAATTGATAAAATACAAAATGGGTATATCTAACCTCTATCCATATAGTATGGCTATTAAAGGATGCATATTGTAGCCGAACTGGATTCACGAGTAAAGTTGAAGATTAAATCAGTCAATTCAGTAGTTATTCAAACTAGTTGGCAAGGAATCTTCAAATGTTAGTCCATCCTGATCTCGAGTATCAGAGCTCAGAATGAAAGTGGCTAAGCTATTGAATAAGCTTGTTGAGCCATTTGAGAAGTCATCCAAAATTCCTTGAGGTTGGCATTCTATGACTTTGGACAATGTATAAGGCTTAGAATAGTTGGGAAGGCTCAAGAGCTTGGAAGTGGATAAGAGGTCAAGCTCTTTGGTATTAAGATAAAAAGTAAGAACTTAACAAGCCATGCACTTTAATCTTTATGCTCGAGCTCTGGTTAGAAGTCCAATTGGTTCATTTGTATCACATAGAGATATTTGAGGTATTCCAAATTTGTTGAAGAAGGTTAATTATTATCCTAATAACTACCATTTGCTCACTATTAATAAAGAGATAAGGTACAATAACCACCATCTCCCACTATTAACAAAGAGATAGGCATGAACCTCAAGTGTATGTTATAATTTTAAGGATTTCAAACATACTCAAGATTGAAAAATATAAAGTATATGTTAAAAATAATATAGAATAAAGGTATATAATTAATCAAACTATAGGCATGGTCGTTGATCTAATAAAAAAATTACACATAAATAAAGTAAAAATGCATATAAAAGGAGAAGAAAATGAATAATAATACTAATATATTATCAATGTAATTATTAAAGTATACTAAAAGTATTATACTTACTTTTAATTTGCTCCATCGAATAAACAGGTAGTGTGCTTATAAAAGAAAAAGAGGAAAAGGAAAATAATATTACTTTTTTAAAAAATAATCCCTAAAATACCGTCCTCATATAACTAATCCCAAAACTACAACACAAGAATTCAACTTTTTAAGATGTGAGTTTAATTTGCACTAAATTCGATTTTTGAAAAGTTGATTATCATATAATTGACTTTTCAAAAGTTGCTTGTATTTATGTGTAATAAAATCAACTTCCTAAAAGCCAATTTTATTAAGCTATATCCTATATCCACTCTCCTTCTTCCTCTTCGCAACTTATTTCTCTCTTTGACATAAACCTTAACTTGAGAATCCTCTCTCTGATCCTCTTCTCCCTAGGCATTTCAAATCAAACTTTAAATGCAATATAAATCACTTTCAAACATTGTATCTAGTCATATTTCATGATTTTCTCAAAGAATCACACAAGTTTGAGGCTCTTTCTCTCTCTAAAATTAGTTGCTCCTGCGAAGATATTTTCTTGCTCTAAATTGCTTCATCTTGTAATATATTGCTTCCCTTTGTCTAAGATGTCAAATTTTGTGCTTACATCATATGTTTTGGCATTTTTTGTAGATATGTAGACTAATTATATTGCGATTTGCGCTTAGTTAATTGCTTAATTTTAGCAATTCATTGATGATCCAAATAAGTTTTTTTTTTTTTTTTTACTTTTTAGAAAATTTATTACATCCACATTGTGTATAATTTGCATTAAAAAGGGACTAACTTATGGTTTGAATACCATAATGATGGATATGAATTGTCTTATCATTTAAGTGAAATAAGTCAATGAAAAAAGAAAAACATTAACATGTAACAAGTGTTGGCCAAAAATTTGTTCTTATACTATCTTAGTTGTTACGGTCTGAGTGAGTGGAGTTGTAATGGGTGTAAACTAATCTAAAATAAAAATTAACATTATAGCTACTATTGAAGATTTAGCCTACACAAGGCAAACATAACTCAATTAGCTTGAAGTGTCCAGCAAGGTACTTATTATAATCAAAACTTGTGATATTTCTTTCAAAATGTATGCCAGAAATCCTATAATACAAACTTTTAATACTTCACTTATATTTACATAATAATGTTTACAACAAAAGATTACATTTTTCATAGAAAAATTTCAAAAGTCATAGGTTTTGATGCTTATTTATGCAAACGTCACTAGAAAACTAGTGGTTGCTTAGGGAGACTAGTTAGTTTTGTCAAAAAACAATACTTCAAAAGTGTTCCAATTTCTACAACCATCATATATCTTCTCACTCCCCAATCCCTTACATACTCACCTGTGGTTGGGTATAACGTTGCATCTTTACTTCTAGTTAGTATCTACAACAAAATTTATAAGGAAGTGATCATAACTAACTTATTAAGCAAGATAGAGACAAAAGAATATCATACAAATACAAACAAGGATATAAATTATAATAAAATGAAATGTAATAAATCAAATGCAACATCACATAATGTTATTTGGTCTATTGTGAGGTTAGAGAAATTTCATCCGCTCTAACTCGAATTAAAGAGTTTTAATATGACTCAAATCAAATAAAACCTAGGCTTGAGCAATGGAGAACACCCTTCTCCCTAGACTACCTTCAAACTACAGCCTTCAACCTTATTGTGACCTCTTTTCCTATCACTTAGTTCGACTAAGGGTAGGAAAAAGACAATTTCTACTATCCTTATCTAATACACCTAATTGTCTCCCTTAATAAGTTGTTATGGATGTCTAATTAGGCTATCAATCCAAATTCTATTAATTTCATTCAAGTGTGACCAAATGAGATTAGATAAACCAACATTATAGAATCATGCAAAGAAGTACACCAAAGAGCTCAACTCCTGTTACAACATAGAGTATCAACCATACACATAGCATACATACAGGTAACTATGTTACAACCACAAATAAAAGCACTCTTAAGCCTCTAGATACTTCAATATAGGATCCCAACAAGTGGTAAATCCATATCTTAACTTAAATAAAGCGCCATGTGCTCCTAAGTGTCATATACATGGTTTTCATTATTGATCCCTAAAAGTTAATACATAGCTTTAGTTTTCAATCACTATATGAAATAGGAATTTTACTTCTAATATTAAGCTTATTTACATTCTAACTTAAGTAAGTTCTTTAGTTGTATATTAAGTTTTAGTTAAGTTAGATAGACTATGACCTAATATTTGACTAAGGTTCTGACTTCCTATCCTAAACTAGGTTTTTAATTTAAGAAGGTTCTAATTTACATTCTGGCTTTGAAATGGTCATAAAGTTTAAGTATAACCCACTTTTTGACCTGAATCAAATTTTAGTTTATTTAAGTCATTCGCTATCAAACTACATTCTAATGTAGTTTCTAACCCCACTACCACTACCACTACCATTACTACATCTTAATCCATCACATATACTCTAACTTAACTTAAATTTCCAAAACTCCAAACCCTACATAGACAATGAGTATCTACTAGTACTTCAATTATTTATATCCTTTCTTACTATATCACCAATTAATTTGCAAATGCATTTAAAACTTTGGAGATTTAATCTTAACCACCAAATACCCATTATTACTCAAAATCCCCATCCCTAAACTTATGATAAACTACTTTCAACTACTACATGTAAGTAAATATAGGTTAGACCTTAATTTTATCAAGTATTGATCAAGCTTCTTAGTAAACAACTTGCCCAACACACTCTTTAGGTGAAATTGAAATTTACCTTAAAATCCGACAACTCAATTTTAACAATCCAATCACTTAATATCAAAATATAACATCTTAGAAGTATAACTATAAAATTTCAAGCCAAAACTACATTAATTGATTTTTCAAAAACCCAATTAAAAATTAGTATATAGGACGTTTTTCATAAAGACCCTATACTAGCACTTAAAATTTCAAAAATCTAATTTGAAATTTAAATTCCTCATATGAAATACTTGGAAAAACCAATTTCAAAATTTTTAGAATTTGTTTGATAATTTTCTTAAAATTTCATTAAAAACAAGGAATTTGGCAACTTACCCAAAATCTACTACTCTAACCATCGTGAGGGATAGAGAGGTTGTCAATCAACCCAGGCAATGCCTCCTCCTTTAGGTAGCAGTCTAGCCTCATTCCTAAGTGATCATTTCCTATAGGATGCAGAAAATTCCTATTTTTCAATCTATTTTTCGTAATTTCTATTTCTTTACTTACTCTTTCTATTTTCTCGCTCCTTTTCCCAACCTTGCAAATGACAAAACTTTGTTCTAAACTTTAGTTTGTATTATTATATGATTATTTAGGGTCATGTGGTTATCTTTTATCCCATGCTAATAGGTGTAATCCAATAGCTTACGTATCTTAATATGGGTCTTTCTTTAATTATTTTTTTTATTCAATGGTTACCAAGCCAAAAGAAATGTCCCTTGCTTTTTATTAATCTTTTATAATTTTCCCACATTTTATCTATTTATTTAATGAATTTTACCCAATTTTCAAATATTTTTTATAATTATGGGTACATATATTGACATAATAATTATACTCGATGCATATACATGTCTTTTATATATTATTTTATATACAATATTAATTATATTACCCCAAGAATTTGTCTTTAAATCTTCGTTAATTTTTGAAATCTACTTCGTGCATTATCGATAACTATATTATAATTTAGTAAATTCTCACTATTATAATTATATTTTTAATATTTTATTTTATTTTTTAAATTCTGAGCCTAAGAAAACTTCTCAACTAATGTTACCAAGGCCTTCGTAAGTTTCTAACCTAATCAAATTATCATTCCAAATGCCTTAAATTGATTACTAAACTTAATCGTATAAGTACGAAGCTCACACTAACAATATGAATTGGTGACACTCGGTAATAAAAATCCTTTGTATAGGGCTTTATATAAGATGTCTCGAATATGTCAATGTATGCTTCAATTCTCCTCATACATTCCAATTTTGTTATCGTGAAAGGAAATTATAGAAAAATCAAATGTTGGTTACATTGTTCTTCTAATGCCATCTTTAATGATAGTAAGTTACCAATTTGGACTTGTTTACAAATAAATGTTTACTGTAAATAGGTAAGAAAATGGTGAAGTACAAATGATTTATTGTAAACATGGCCACATTGTGGAAGGAGAGAATGAAATGTGTTATGATAGGTGTTCAATGATAGTAGTTGGGGTTTTGTATGGGACAAGTTATGATAACGATATAGCCAGGCTATCCCCCATTGTCGAGCTGATAAGGACATATGGTAATACATGTATCTTTAATCTGCTTCCACATCATTGAGCTTTACTTCCAAGACTGTGTTCTTCAACAATTCAACAAGGTATAACGGATACTAAAGTTTACCAACACCTTCATATAGCTCTACAATATAGATCTACATGGTTAGATTGAAATGGACTAGGCTACTAGACACGCATATTGGCTAGATGAGTGGGTGAACCATAAATACAGAATCATTTAGATACTATACATAGACGGAGCTTATGTGGGTGCAGTGTTAAATTATGATGCTTGGTATTAGCCATGGACCAGGCGATACATTAGGCAGACTACGACCATAGTGGGGTAGTCAGTATGTTGTTACTTGTTATACTATTATTGTTTGATAATTTGTTGCATTATTTGCTAATCATTTATTTAATCTTATATTTACAAACAAATTTCATTGATTAGCGACCATAAATGACATATGAGAACATCCTCACTAAGTAGCTAAAGGTTACTAAGGTTGCTCGTTAGTTTTTGGGTATCACTTTGTAGGAGCTAGATCATGTACCCTTACTAAGTTTTGATGTTAAGGGTAATAATTTCCCACCACACATGGTGCCCTAAGGAAGACATCGGTGAGGACCAAGTTATAATTGAGGCCTTAGACAAGTTAAAGTACGGACACATAGATGGAAACAGTTGCAAATCAAAGATGATCGCTTACTCAAATATTATTCACCCTAGTACCCCTCACCCCATAGATCTTCTTTATAGCTTACATTCAAGTGTCGAATAGCTACTATAAGGAAGAGCTTTGGCACTCTTACTTGAACACCTCTTACTCCATTTAAGAGGTAACCTATAGATCTCGCTAGTGACATGGGCAAAGGGCTCACACAGGTCGATTCCTCTTCGATACCTATGCACATGACCCCTACACATAGCTCATCAGTTACAAGTTGGGATGACACACAAATTACTTAAGTAGATTACAATTAATTAATGCAGCCTTAGCCCACTGCTCAAACAGATGCTTAGAAGGAATTGGGTATCTTTAGCTGTCGATGATGGAGACATCCATAGATAGGCATCACTATATGCATTCGTTAGACATTTTGTATATATATACACAATGTTGAACTAATGAAATTTTTTATGCTTATTAAAATTGTTGTTTGTAACTTCTTTGTCCAATATTTTTTTTTTTATTGATTGCTATTGATTGGCATTAAAAAAAGCATGGTTGAGGGATTATAGAAGTTTTCAACATATATATATACATTTTGTTTCAAACGAGTTTGTGGAAAATGTACACACACATACACATATATATATTGTATTTGAGATGTTTGTTGTTAAGGAATGCGGTTAGAGGTGTTTATAGATGTTAAAGTTTGGATGTACGGATGAAATGTAATTAAGGAGTAGTATAAATGTTCACAAGTTTGTGTTACAATAGATAAGATTGTGTTTGGATGCATAGATGAGAGTTATAAGTAGATTCGATGAAGGCTATTGATATAATCAGTTTTTGAAAAGCCGAATTTAGCAATTTGAACTAAATTTAGTATTTTGAATGTTAATTTCTACCATTTGCATAAAGTCAACTTTTCAAAAGCGGACTTTCTTTGTTTGAATGAAGTCTTGTAACGCCCCAAAGCCTAAGGGCACCATAACCTGCCATGTGTTCTTGCCATTCAGGAACATATTAAGGTTTTAAAACTAATTACATTCTCCAAAATTACTTGTAATAACTGCTTATCAAGTATAAAATAACACTTCTTCATATACATTGATTCGAGTGACTTATAGGTGAGTCACTTTAGCCATAAACATACTATATAACTAGATCTTGCTACAACATACAAAACTAACCGCCTTTCTTTCCCAACCAATGATAACAATTTCCATACTTATTGTAAATTTATCTAATTGACCTATAGTTATAAAAATAAAAAAGTAAGTCGAAGCCTAGTATGGGTGCATAAACAAACACAGATGCGAAGCCTAAAACATACATATGCGTTTAATGCAACTATAACAAAATATAATCAATAACAGTTTAATCATCTTTAATTTAGGCCAGTAAACAACATAAGGCTTCTTATGACCTCTCTACATTATGATCTTTATTCACATACATAAGTAGATATAATATAAGTTTTCCTTTAAGTCATTTATGCTCAGAGTCCAAAGTCTAGAGATCATAAAACCTAAAATTCTAGTTGTATTGTCCCATATGAAAATCTACTGGGGAAACCTCACATATGATCTCTCTAGAGATTTGCTACTGTAGACCCCTAGAGCAAGTGGGTCAAGCACAACCGGAGACCAAATTTAATTAAGCTGAATATAAATTAGTCCAATTTGCTCACTAAGTCCTGATAAGTATAAGTAAACAACTAAGCACCACGAACTTGGGATAGCTTCTCTACAATTAACTAAAACTCCACAACTTTAAGTCTTATAGTAAATAGATCTAACCACTCAATAAGAAAGGAACTCGATAACTAGTATGAATCTATTAGTAACAAGTACATATATTAACCTTTAGATGATCAATAACTGAGTTCTACCTAAATGTTACTCGTAAACCTTTTATTTCCCATTATTTGTTATTACATCTACTTATCACTTCAAATGCTTTGAATAAAATTAATCAAACCGATTCATTAGTCAAGGTAGGATTTGTACATAATATAATAATATATAATACAATTGAATAAATTGTTAACATATATATAATACTATTTTATTTACCTATACTATAAGTTATAGTATATGGAAGAGAAATATATAATAAACATATAATAAGGATGTTGAAATATATAGTTTACTAACTGATATAATAAAAAGAATACATATATTATTAAATAAAACTAGAGTTCATATAAATATGTAAAAGAAAAGCACATTAGTAAATGGAAGCTGAAACATGTGTACTACACTATTAATACCATATATTACATAATAATAATAATTGTAATAGAAATAATTTAATAATAGTAACAACAATAATAAATTCAAGGTAGAATATAAGAGAATGGAATCGCCATAAGCTAAATCAATAATTGAAATACTACATATATGATACAAGTATTAACATGAATTCCACATCCAACGAAAGACAATAAAACAACTCTACTTCTCAATATATAATAATGCAAAATGACTTATAACATAATTTATAATAGAAAACTTCTATATAAAATACTACAGGACCATATATAATGTAATTTACAAGAAGAACTTATTATTGATAATATAATTATTTATCAATGTGATGGACGAAATTAAAGAAAATAGATATTTACATGATACCGAAGAAGTGACCAAGTTGACTCACTAGAAATATGGTCAAGAAAAGGAGTAATAGAAAAATACGAACGTCAAGTAATAATCTTACTATAAAAGAATAAAATTGGAAATTGTACTTTGTTTTACAAAATTCAAAACAATTATCGATAATTAACTTTACTAGATTAAAGCTCGAAATGGTGATCAAAAACTCATCATTGTTGAAAGAATTAATGAATGGCCAAATAAGAAAGTAGATTTGACACGTAGAATTGTAGTTACGGAAAATAGGTTTGGCAATAAAAAAAATGACGGTAAGGGAGCTTGAGTTGAGAGGGGTAGGTTTAGGCGAGGAAATGAAAATGAGGGAGAATGAAAAGGGTTGGTAGGCTAATGATTAATGAGCGAAAGAGAGAGAGAAGTGAACTGAAGGATAAGAGATTAGGCTGAAAGATTGCAGCAGTGAGAGAGAGAAGGAATAAAAAGGGGTAAGGTCCTATCGTGGAGTAAATTGAAGGGGAGGGGTTTGATTAATTTTTATTTGGGGGGGTGGGGGGAATAGGGGAAGTGAGGGGATGGGGTCCAACAGTAAAAGGAAGGGGAAGGTCTGATAGGATAAGGAGAGTAAGTGAGAAGGTCAGTGTTAGGAATTCGAAAGAGAAAGACAAAATGAAGGAGGGGGTCCAATTGTGAATTACGGCTGCAGGGAGAGAAATGAAATAAGGGGATGAATTTAGGATAAGGTTTAAGGTATATAAAATATTCTACAATTTAAGGTAAGGAATCTAAGAATATTAGGAAAAAAATAAAATTATAAATAAAATGGAAATAAAAGAATAAAGGATAATAAGAAAATAGGAAAGGGATTAAAATATGGAAAGAAATAGGGTAAATATAATATAAAATATATATACTTTATTTGTAAAATAAAATTATTGTATTTTATGATTATACATGATAAGGGTTATTCAAAAATATTACTATAGCCCCTAATTTAAATATTTATAAGAGAGAAATTTAAATAAACCTAAAATTACTCTAAGACTTATAAGTTGAAAATTTTCCTTACTAGCAATATGCTTTATAACGACATGACCTAAATCAATTTTATTATTAGATTATTATTTTCATTTTGACTAGAAGTCTACTTTTTGAAAATTGATTTTAAGCAAATAGACAAAGTTGGCTTTTGTTATTTCAAAAGCCTTCAAAAGCCAAATTTAGTTCAACATAAAATCGCATGTTTATCGAATCATCTAAGGTATTTTTGGGATTTGAAAGTGCCTTATTTTTAAGATTATTTTTAAAAATAGCAATGTTAATTTCCTTTTCCTAAAGAAAAAGAATATATTAATTGAGAATTTTTGCATATAGCAATGAGATCAACCCTTTTTTTATTCATGGTTACTAAAAAGATGCAATTACAGAGGTAATGTTAAATTATCGATAATATAATTGACTCATTGAATTAAAAACCTTGAATTTAATATAATATGTATTAGGTGATTTATAATAGGAGAGCTAAAAATGCACATAAGAAAATGAATAATGAGAGTAATATATTATCCATGTACTTATCAAAGTAGACTAAAAAATATTGTAGTTACTTTTAATTTGCATCATTGAATAAATAATCATGTTCTTGTAAAAACAAAGAAAAGAATATATTAATTGAGAATTTTTGTGTATAGCAATGGGAATAACCCATTTTTTTCATGGTATAGAAAAGATGCAATTATGAAGGGAATCTCAAGTTATAGATAATAACTAACTCATTGATTCAAAATTTGATTTAATATATATTATGTGATTCATATCAATTTTAGTATCTTTGGTGTTCTATAATGGTAAAAGTTAACTAATTATTTATAAGTTATGTTGAGTTCTCTTATTATTGTTTTAATGATAACAAAAAGGAGTTAAAGTCAATTAACAAGTGTGTTAAGTGTGTAGAGTATTAAAAAATATTAATTTTTTACTTAAGTTTGATTTTCAAGAATCAAAGGATCTAGACAAAATAAATTTTTGATAGTACAATACAAACCAAGTGTTATTTTGGACTTTTGAAGGCCTAGCTCCACTCATTGGATATATTTGGATAGTATGTACTATATGTCCTACTAAGTTGGATACACATCTACGGGTATTAAGGAGGATAAATTTAATTATTTTAAAGGCAAATTTATCTTGAAAAAGAGCTTATGACAAAAATTGATGGAATAGTTTTTGCCAAATTATTACCAAATTTTTCGAGATACTTAATATATTTTAAAGGAGGATTACATGGAAGTTGAAATCACATTGCATCTAAAGCTTGAGATTAAGTTGAATGTATGGATAAACTTCAAGATAAGGATGAATTTTAAGGCTGTTACAAATTTTTTATTCAAATTTAAACTCTTAGATAAAGAAGTTGTTTTTTTTTTTTAGGATTGCAAATTAAAAAATAATCAAATATATGCCAAGGTATAGAGTAATCAAGACAGGGACAATTTTATTAAGTTTTTAGAAAATGTTTAAATTTTTCTAAGTAACCTATTCACCTTCACTTAGTTACTTTTGGGATCCATATTTAGTATTAAAACTTATCTCTTGATCATCTAAAGGTCTAAGATTTGTAGTGGAAAACAATATATCAATTGTTATAAATTGTGCTCCATATTTCTATGGAACTTATTTTGCTGACTAGATAAGTAGGACGGAAACTTATGTTAAGGTAACTTGTTGAGTTCTCTTATCATTGTTTTAATGATAACAAAAAGAAATAAAGATGTTTAATCAGTGTGCTAAGTATACATGTTATTACGCAAAATTATGTTTTATTTAAGGCTTGATTTCAAGAATTAGAGACTAGTTCAAAGACTAAGGTAAAGACATTAGATAATTGGATTTTTACACAACAATGCAATTTTAGTTTGTTATTGGACTTTTAATGGTTTGAAGGATCAATGTCATTCATTGGATATATTTGGGTAATATATCCAATGTGCTCCGTTAGGTTGAACATACTTTTATGGGGATTAAGGAGGTTTAATTCAATTATTTTTAAGATAAGCATAAATTGGACAAGGATATCAAGTTAGATTTATTGGAAATGTTCTTTTAAAATATCTAACCACTTTTGGGATCTACATTTAGTATTAAAACTTATCTCTTGATCATCTAAAGTTCTAAGATCTGTAGCGGAAAACAATATATCAATTGTTATAAATTGTGCTCCATATTTCTATGGAACTTATTTTGCTGACTAGATAAGTAGGACGGAAACTTATGTCAAGGTAACTTGTTGAGTTCTCTTATCATTGTTTTAATGATAACAAAAAGAAATAAAGATGTTTAATCAGTATGCTAAGTATACATGTTATTACGCAAAATTATGTTTTATTTAAGGCTTGATTTCAAGAATTAGAGACTAGTTCAAAGACTAAGGTAAAGACACTAGATAGAATTGGATTTTTACACAACAATGCAGTTTTAGTTTGTTATTGGACTTTTAATGGTTTGAAGGCCCAATGCCATTCATTGGATATATTTGGGTAATATATCCAATGTGCTCCATTAAGTTGAACATACTTTTATGGGGATTAAGGAGGTTTAATTCAATTATTTTTAAGATAAGCATAAATTGGACAAGGATATCAAGTTAGATTTATTGAAAATGTTCTTTTAAGATATCTAACTAATTTTCTCAAGATATTAAATGAATTTTTACGAAAACAAATAGAGGATGTAATGGAGATACAAATCAATTTTTTTTTTTTTAAGCTCAAATCAAGTGAACGTATACAACAAAACAAGAGAAGGATAAATCTTAGTGATTGTTGCAGATTTTTATTTTAAATTCAAATAATTGGATAAGAGAAGATTTTGTGGAGACTGCAAATTCAAATTAATCAAATACATTACAAAATTCACTACAAAGCTGCGGCAAAACATATCAAAGGATTAAAATTTTGAATTCAAGGATTTATCAAGCTAGATATCAGCTCCTAATTTTTAGAAATTTATATCAACAGAAGGAGTTCAAATTTTCAAAGGTCTTTTAGAGATTACAAGAGTTGAAGCAAATAACAGCATGTGCAAAACTTAATCTCTATTATAGCAGTAGTCTAAAGTTTAAATTAGAATTGAACAAGAAAGGAGATTTAGCTTCCATAAATCAAGGAACACACCCTCCAATGGCTAATTCAAGACAACTCAAGATCTTCAAGATGTGTTGTGAAACCCTAGTAGATTAAGTACCCTAGTTAGGGCGTTTAGGACTTTCAAAACGAGTTAGGGCGTTTACAAAAAATACTAGTAAGATCAACTTCTTAGAATATAATATATATATATATATATATAATATTTAATTTCAATAAAGTATATTTTTACCAAGTACGTTTGATAATTACTAGAAACTAAATATTTGAGCCCTGAAACATAATGAGCTGTTAAAGATAAATTATATATATAATAAAATTACTATGGGACATAAAATAACATATGGAATATATACATATGTGTTGTGTGTAATTTATATATATATATATATATACGTATAATCGAAACTAATTAAAATACCTGAAAATTGCACTTTTAAGCTGAAATAAGTTAATTAAATTCTTGAAAATTAATAAAAAAAAATGCTAAGGACATTTAGGCAATTGGATTTCATCCTAATAGGTGTGTGGAATTGAGAAGGACAATTGGTGGAGTTGGGGATAAGAATTTCATGCAATATAAGTTGGAATTTTTGTGAGGAGAGAGAAGGAAAACTCATTTCCTACACTTAACTAGCTTAGGAAATTCAAAAACACTCTCCAACATGTTCATGCAAGTGGTGATTTAAGAAAAATAAGTAAGTTGAATTAATCAAGGAGCTAAAATTAGGAAAAATAACAAGATCAATATGCAATTTGAGGAGTTAAAAGGAGCGTCGATGTGGAGAGAATTTAGGAGCCAACTGCCACTACCAGGTGATAGAGCACTTAATGACTAGGCTGACTGACAAGAAGGTGGTGGTCGATGGTAGTTGGAGTGGCCAAATCTAGTGAGGTCTCACTTCAATCCGATATTGAGTAATTTTAGAAAAATATAAATAATACCTAGAAAATTATAAAAAAAAAATTATTCCTAGATATTCTTGCACATAGAATCTAAACAATATACCATTTTGTATAAATTTGGTAGTTGTCATATACATCCTTAAGAAATTGGAGAAATCGAGTAATTTTCGATATTGAAATAAATAGGGTTAGTGACATAGTTTTCACTTCAAAAATTTTCTATAAACTATCCTAAATTAATATTAAATTACTACGTAAAAGCTTTTCATAAAACTATTTCCTAAATCTTTATGTGATTTTTTAGCCTTAAATTATATATTAAATTGTGTTTTTCGTAGGAAAAAATAACCTATTTTCTTAATAACCTTATTTGGATTCTAAGTTAGATTGGTTCTTGAAGTATATATACTGTTCTATGATGGTTAGATTAAATAATCAAATGAGGAGTTGTAGAAAATTGCAGTTGATCTTTAAAAGTGAGTAAAATAACTAAATTTTAGGATATTGGTTGAAGGTAGAGCATAATTTAAAGGTTTTTAAGGATGAATTTTACACTATAATGATACTCAAAGAATAAGTTAGAGGCAAAATCTATGAGTTAAGTGTAAAATAAGGGATTTAGAAGCGTGGTCATAGATTGTTTTTCCTAAAAACTTTAGAGATAACAGAGTTAGAGGGTAGTTCAAAGGATAGTTTAGTAAGGAGTTTAAACTAGAGAAACTTAAACTAAAGAAACTTAGAAGCTATGTTAGAGGATAAAATTGATATTATAAATGACCCAAATGTAGCTTAGTCAATAACTCAAAGAATTTTCAATTAAAGAAACTTACTATATAATCACTTAGAGGTTGAAGTGGAACCAACTTACGATGAATTAACAACCAACAAGTAAGTATTTAGCTAATATATGTGTATGTATACTCATGACCTGTAATTGACTCTAGAAATACTTCATCTTACTAAGGAAGTCGTAGAGGAGAAAGTTCATGCTAATGAGTAAATTAGGATCACACCGCTAGCAAGGTAAGTGGATTTATGTGTATGGGACATAGACTTATATCTAATTAGTCGAGATTGAATGTTCTTGTTCATAATTGGAATGATTGTTTGACTATTGCTTGGATTTGCTATGTAAGTACTTGGTGATGCTATACTTTGTGAGTATAATGTTGGTAATGTTTTATGTGATGAATTTTAGACTTAGTTATGAGTAAAACACATGAAACCTTATGCTATAATGAGTATTCAAATCGGAAGCTAATTCAAAAGCAAACTTAAAACCTAAAGCAAAGATAGAATGAACATGATAATCCTTGTTGTTATATTTAATGTTGATCGAGAATTGATTGATGCATTCACGGCATGGCATGATAAGGACCTATGAGTTAGTTTTCTTAAAACTTATGGTTTTGCTAAGATAAGTTTGCAAAGTTGGGTTTCATGCATATAGTTTTACATTAACCAAAACTTCAACTACGCTCCATGGTTTTTGCTAGGTTGAGATATTTTCTAGGTTCTCGGATATATTCTTTGAACACTCGGATTTGTAGTCAACCAAACCAGATGAGTTGCTAAGCTGGGTAGGATATCAGCACCAATGTATGTCGCGTACATTAACATGGCATACAATTTACATTATCTTATTTGCTACTAGGATATTAACTAAATATGAAACTTGAATGCTTGTGTTATGTCTTTGTTGTATTGTTGCTTATTTTCTACTCTCACTTAGCTTAATAGTAGCCGAGGGGATAAGTTTTCTGTTATCTTCAAGTTAAGATGCAACTTTTTAGAGCATCACTAGCAATAGGGATGGACTTTTAGAGAGTGCTAAATAGAGTTAGCTATTTTGAAAGTGAAAGTATCATAGACCAAGTACAATGGAGACCCAAAAGTTTAACTAAAGTTTAGTGTTCAAGTTTTTGAAGTTTGTAAATGATGTAAATATTTGTAACCAAAAGCTTATAACTGAACTCCTTTAAGTGCCAAGTATATTATGAAGTATTGTTTTGTTAGAATTGAGCTTATTTACAACAGGTTTACCAATGTTATAATTGAACTCCTTAAACATGTGTTAAAGAATTCTCTAAGAAATCAACAAAAAGATGTTATAGTAGAAGAGTATATAAACAAAACAGTTCAAATTTTCAAGAGATACTAATATGCAACTTTCATATATAAACTTTACTGTCAAGAAAATTCAAAGGTACAACTGAAGCTAATTTAGTGATACAACTATCTATTCGAATTTCATATTATGTTTTCTTTCTATGCTTACATTTGAAGGATCATTGTATTTAGTCTTTATATGTTTGTAAATCTCATTTTTGAGTGTTAGGCTTTGTGTTAAAAGAGAGTTACATTATTTTGTAGATTTGTGATTAGGCAAGGCTAGCTTAGTAAGACAAAGTAGAAGGATGGCTAGCCTAACGAGATAGAACAAAAGGATCCCATTATCTACTTTTCAATATTTGATTAAAGTATTGAAAAGTAGATAGTAGAACGAAACCTATATGGAATACCAAGTCCCCAATAGTAGAGTTGGAAGAGTGTAAAGGCCAAAATACTATAATTCTTAAGCTTGATCTTCTCATCCTTACTCTCCTTTCATTTCGTGTTTGATTTATTTTTATATATTGTTTCATGCCAAATCTAACAAAGCAATTAAAGGGGATGCCTTTAATTAAGTTTTGCAAAAAGTTTAAGCTTTTATAAGTGACCAATTCAATCCCTCCTCTTGGTTACTTTAGGGACCTACATTGAGTATTAGAGCCTAGCTCTTGATTATCCAGTGTTCAATGATCCATGGCAATCTGTTGCTACAAAGCGTGGTACTTATTTCAATGGTACTAACTTTTCCTATTGGAAATGCATGATGGAAACTTATGTTAAGGCAACTAATTTCGATTCATGGGAGATTATCAAGTTTGGAGACATCCAAATTTCCATTGATGGAGATCTAGTGCTTATAGAGGATGAGAAGAGAAAAATTGAGAAAAACAATCAAGCAAAAAATTTATCATTAATAAAAATAGCTCTATTTAAATACTATCTTATTTCTTCTTACCGGATGGATACTAAAGATATCTAGGATACCTTGAGTAAGACTCATGAAGGAACCACAACAATCAAGGATACTGGGATCAATTTGTTGCTTCAACAATATGAATTGTTTAAGTTTCAAGTAGGCGAAAAAATACATGATGTGTTTAATCATTTTACTACTACAACAACTATTGAATTGGCTTTGCCAGGAAAAATGATTGATGATTCTAATCTTACCTGAAAGGTGCTAGGGATTTTGCCTAGGTCTTTGGATGCTAAGAGGATGGCGATTGAAGAAGCTTCAGACTTATCTAAGTTGACAATGAGCCAATTAAGGGAAAAGCTGCCTGCTTATGAGTCTCATATCAAACATACAAATATACTAAAAAGTTGCAAGAAGACAATTGTGCTCAAAGCTCAAGAAGCTAATTCAAAGATTGGATCAGAGATGGATTCAGAAATAGATGATGATGAGGACATAACTGTACTAGCTAGGAGGCTCAATAGAATATTTAAGAAGAGAGGTAAGAAGAAGTTTTGCTAGTAAACTATCTTCTTCTAATCATTTCAAATATAATGTAGGAAAGAGTTACAAAGAAGAGAAAAAGGAGAAGAAAGAGAAGGAGAAAAAGTGTAAACCCAGTGAATTTAGCTACTTAAGAATAAAATTAAACTCTAGAATTATAGATAATCTCACAAGTCAATAAAGTTAAGTAAGATAATTTTTTTTAAATTATGAAATTGAATATAGTATAGTAATAAAAACTCTAGAAATTTGATTGAAACCTAAATTGTATACAAAAGCCCTAAATCCGATGTACGTGCAAATACTCGAAATCGAACCCGAGCTTGATGAAAACCCTAAAACTATAACTTTAAGCTTATAAAATGAATAAATATAACTTAATAGTAATATAAGTATAGTCGATCGCAATTATCGATTAAATCGTATAATTGTATATAAAACTTAACGAAAATGTCGAAATAACTTATAAATATTATAAACATAACCGATACTAATTAAATTAATAAATTTTCATAAAATCTCAAAATTAATTTATAAATACTAATTTTATGATTTTTATGTTTGGAAAAATTAAATATGTTTATTTTTATTTTCCTTTTTCTTTCTTTTTCTTTTCTTTTTTTTTTCTTCTTCCCAAATTTTTCTCTTACTCTACGTAGATCTCCTTAGATGTGCAGTAGCCCACATTTTTTAAAAGCTCTTCTAAGTGTTGATTTATGTGAACAAAACCAAATGAAATGATTATGTGTCTTATCCTAATTGATGCTTGATCTAATTGGATTTGCTTCTTTATTTTCCACTTTTATTTGCTCCATTCCTACTGCATTTGAACACGCCTGGAAATCTAGAAACCTAGAAAACCGAAAAAAAAAAAAGAGAAAAACAAAGCAAAACCACACACAAATCAAGCAAACACTACGAAGAAGAAGAAGAAAATAAGGGGATTCTTATTATTCAAATTAATTAAAGAAATTAGGTAAGTTTATTTATTTTATTTGTATATATATATATATATATATATCTTATAACATGTATATGTATATTGAGTATTTATTTTAATTATTTACATGTATGTAGGTGTAAATATATGTGCATATTATACATAGTATATAGTAAGTACATGTATGTGTATATAATATATATATGTATATATTACTTAAGTATGTATGTATATGTACACGTGACTATGTATACCTATATGTATATGTACATAGTATTTATTTTTAGTATATAATGTAAAATGTAAATATACGTATATGGTATATATATATATGTATTATGTATTTCAGTATTTATGTACATATGTAGGTATTTAGTATTTTCTTCATGTAAGTATATATATATTTGTAGGCATGAACATGCATATGTATATATATATATACTTAGTAGTTTGATTTTATGTTATCTATATGTGTATGCGTATAATAGATATATATGTATACAGATACTTAGTATTTTCATTTTATATTTTTTTTATGTATATGTACATAAATGCTGGACGTGATGTTTAGATATATATGTATGTATATTATTATTTGTATTTTGTATTTGTGTATATATATATATATATATAATACAACCGTATATATACGTATGTATATAAAGCACAAATATGTGTATATTATACTCATACATATAGCATTTAGTATATAATTAAGGTTAAGATAATTTAATACATAAAGTATATTATACATATAAATATACGTATATGAACAGTATCGTATATGTGGAGATGCAAGCATATTTAATAGTATATATATAATATACTATAATATTAATTTAATAAATATATTTAAAATTGTTAAGTGTACCATAACTTAGGAGGAAGTATAATAAATAATCAATTTAGAAAATTTAATAAACTATGTAATAAGTATTAATATATAAATATACCATAAAATACAAAGAAATAAGAAAATAATAGGAAAATATGGAAAATGCATAAGTGTAACATGTGGCACTTCCATATGTTACCACATCACCACTTGAGTATAAATTAAATAATTTTCGTGATTAATAATAATAATAAAATAAATAATTAATTAGAAAAATAATAAGTAGAAAAATTTGGATTAATAGATCTTAAACCCCAAAAATAGGTAAAAATAAGTAATTATAGTAAAATAAGCTTAAAATAAGAAAATTACAAAATATACGATATAAATAATTATTAAATTGTAATTATACTAAGAAAAACTTAAATTGATATTTTATAACTATTTAAATCAAAATAATGAACTTTGTGATATTTTTATATCACAGTCAAACTACAGGTTACAACGTCCAAAATTGATCCCGCTACAAGAAAGTACACTTGAAAATGATCGAAATGGATTGTAAGTTCATAAAGATCCAAGCTAAATTGAAAATGTTATACACAATTTGGTAAAAAGCTCGAATCGACAATTTCACATAAACTAATAGCTAAATAGTATAAAATACAATACTAATTTAGTTATTTCATTCTCAAACTTACTACTTTTCGTATTCCTTATTATCAGGTGATCATGACATTGACACCGACTTACCACCTGACTATTACGATCCTTGACTTCTAGTATGGCCAAGTGAGTAACAATCCTTGACTTCTAATATAGCCAAGTGAGTATTCTTAATGATTCCATACTTGTTTGTGTATGTAAATAGTGAATATAAATTGTTATTAATAATTGAATGTTATATGAGACTGGGTTATGCTTGCATATAATACTGTTTGTTAATAGTGAATTTACTTTAAAAGTATAACACTATACTGGTTGCTACATAGTAGATTTGATAGGAACTGATTTGTTTGTAACTTTGTTGATCACTGAATAAAAGGACTTAACATTATTTGACTTGAATAAGCTAAATCGAGACATGCATAATCATGCATTGCATAACTAATTTCAATTGTCACATCATATAGAGGTAGTGAGAAGCCATACATAGGTTGATTATTTGTGATTATAGTGTTTCGTACAGTGTACACGTACGATATGACATTACCCTAACCTGCAGGAACACTAGGCATTAGAGGTGCCAACTGCTTAACTAAGGGTCGAGTCTAGAGGCCTCCCTTTAGGGTCGAGTGAAGGCTGTGTAAACCTACTCACAATCATACGTAGAACTGAGTTTTGATTAAAACTGAAAAATGGACATACCATTATATTTTTTAATACAAAACACGGAGTTTCATTGTTATATAAGTTCTAATATAATACATGGATTTGATTAGTGCCGAAGTAACTTCATCCTTAATTTCAAAGGGCGTTAAATCTGAGTTGCATGTAGTACTTGATCACTTGCATGTATTTGTATAGCATACCGATTGTTCATGCATTCATTTGATTGAATTAAATTGTTGTATAACTTGTTTATTGTATGGTTGAGGGAAGATCTCACTAAACTCATATAGTTTACTCCCCAATAGTCTTCTCTTACAGGTTGCTAGATAATTAAGCATGGGTTGCTGAGTATTGAGTACTAGCGTTGAGATGCATAGAAGTTAGAATTTGAAGGTAAACTGTGTAAACGGTTTGAATTATTATATATAATTATTGATACCATATTTAGATTTTATAACTTCTCTAAGTTTAAGATTTAGATCTTTACTACTTAATCTTATCGTTTGGTAGGGGATACCGATTCTGTATAGTTATGAGGAACCGTGGATTATTGGATGTTTTTAGTTATTTATATAATACGATAAGTTTATAATTTAAAATTTGAAACTGTAAACCCTGCTTTTAGCGGGCCTATGATTTGACTAAGAGTACTTCCTGAACGTTCTCAAGGATTAACTAAACTAAGAACTCAAGTTTACAATTAGAAACAAACTTATTTTTCCAATTCAAAAGCTTATTATCGATAAAACCTGAACTTGAAAAATTGCAAACTCTAAGGTCACCGAAAACCCTAAGTCCTAAAACAATTAAAGACTTTTAACTCTAAGTAACTAATTGATAATTTAATTTGAATAATTTCATTCAATTCTAAAAAATTTCATAATTTTATAAGAATTGAATCATAATCTACAAAACAATTCATGAAGTAAATCCTAAAACAATTCCCTATAAGACAATGCCCTTATCTTCATGCCTAAGTTTTACATATAAATAAATAGACCAACAAATCATCCTAAATGACTTATCAATTGAAAGTTGGAGCCATTTATTAATTGATAACTTATCCAAAATCTAATGATAAGACACTTTCCTTATTACCACTTCACTTATACTACATATGGACAAATTATCATAAGATTTCACATGCTTAACTTTAATAAATGAGACAAGACAATTCTATACTCTAAAAGGACACTATATGGCCAGTTTGTACAAGCTAGTAAGGGGGGCCATACTCTTATTTTTCATCCATCAATCACTTTATCTTACACTCAATTATTCACCCCTTAATGCTTACATCATCAATAGTTGCAATTGTTAACTTTTGTGTATGCTACATGATAATAAAATCAAGCTTCTTAAACACACAATCACCCCCATTCCCAACCGGCCACTCTTTCATCATTTTCTCTCACTTTCAATTTCATTTTCACTTCCTTTTTCTCTCATTTGAAACCAACCCAAAGTGGAAACACAAATACCCCACAAATGCTTCACTTTACCGCCACTTTCAAGTACACCCACACTCATGGCACACTTAACTCCTTCTTATGTCTTTCTTTTCCAACATTCAAAGGTTCTTTAGGACCCTTAGAACACTCCCCAAACTCCACTTCAAAGGACCACAATTCGGGTTTCAAAAAGGTACAAAAGGAGGAAGTAATATAAAGAGCAAAAGTGAAACCTTAGTGTACAACTACCATACTTTTGCTTTATAGACAAGTAAGTGTTTCTTTGTGTTAGTAAGACAGTATTCACGTTAGGAGACTATGATTTCTTGAAGATATAAGTATGATCATAAGTTGATATAATATCTAAGACTATTATAAGAAACAAACTCATGAAACCCTTACATGAAGTTGAAATATGAGTATGTAAAGTTAGTGTTTTGTAGAGATACTTGTTTAACACTTTGAATAGAAGATCTTAAGTTGAGAGAATCTTGAAATGAGAACTTGATTGGAAAAGAAACATGTTGGATGTAAAGATTCAACGGTCATTTGGGTGTTGATTTACTTCTATTAAGTTAAACATGCTCAAATCTAGACTTAGATTAAGGAAAAATCCATCACATGAGGTTTTATGAGGAAACCAACTTTATATCACATGAACTATGATATGGAAGTTGTGATAAGTATGAGATCTACTATTTTCACGAAAAGTATGAGTCAAATAATCCTCTCATGGAAAGAAGTCAAGTTAAGATTTGAATACAAGTAGCTTAAGTTCATGATCTAATACCTAAACTTAAGAAAATGATGAAATAAGTTCAAATAACCAAGTCGAAAGCTTTCATAATCAAACCTACCAAATCTGGAACATTGCTAAAAGAAACTTAAAAATATGATAAAAGTAAGTAAACAAAGTGAGAAGACCAACCAAGGCAAGTATGATAAGTATATTAAGCTTAAAACTCAAAACTGAGCTTAAAACTTCCAAAACGAGCCTCAAACATCAAGTTGAACCACCCTTAAGTTTCTGATCAGCAACTTGACACATCAATAAGAGTTGTTTTAAGATTTTCAAGAAACCCACAAAACACTCCCTAAGCCTAAGAAAGTGACCATCTTTGAATTGAATAAAAAACAAGTCCATATGACAACTTAAGCCCACTTTAGAACCCAAGAATTGGTTGATAGCCTTAAGAGTGTAAATCAAAGTTGTAAACCTGACCTTAAGTAGTATTTTGAGCTTAGAATGAAATCTTAAGCCCAAGCCCAAGCCCAAAGGGATTCTCAAGTTATCAAAAAGCCCATTAACCAAACAAAGCCCAAAAGCACTCCAAACTATGAGGACCACTACTGTTTTAACCTATGGACAAATTTACATGCCTCATCTCAAAAATCTAACCTCACCATATTAAAGTATACTCGAAAACGATGAATATTGACTATAAAATCATAAAAATCGGATTTAAAATGAGAAAGTTATACATGATTGAACTTTTAAGTAAAACCGAAAAAAATATGAAAACTAGTCAAGAGTATAATTTAAGGGGCTTTAGCTTAGTTTCCTAAGTTTCATTTCAATCCCTTATAGTATTATGATTTCAATGATTAAGGGACCCCGCATTCGGAAACGACCTGTCCCTAGACTTCTTTAACTGACCTGCATGGCAGAGTGAGTAAATTCCCGATAACTCTTTACTTGATTTTGCTTGTAGAATAAATGCACCTAAACTTATATATATATAAATTTGGATGCTTATGGGATATAGGAAATGCATGTGTATGAATTTGTGAATTGAATGCTATGGCATATTAATTATATAATAATGGGAATTGTTGTGATAATTTGTATGTACGATTGTATGGAATGAAATTGTTTGATTACCTTGAAAATTGGGTTAACCACTTATACGATTAAGAAATTAAATAGATCATACATTCCCCATAATTGCATTTGGATAACACCGATTGCTGCTTCACATAGAAGATGGGAAGGGACTCACAGGAAGAGAGCCTCCTACAAGATTGGGCATTAGCTATGTCATCATTTTATTAAGTCTCTATCCTAAGTTAATAAACTTACTAGGCGTTAGGAGATACCAACCATCAGTGAGGGGCCGTGTCTTGTGGCTTTTGCTTAGGGCATGTGTTTGTGGATTACGGAGGCCACCACACTGTTAAACTTGGGATTTTAAAAATATGATTCGTTATTCGGTAAAGAAAGTATATACATATATATATAGTTTTGTTTTGGCTTAAGCACAATAATGCAAATGAAATAAAACCTAAAATCTAAAACCTGGATTTTAGTTTAGGTCGGTTAATTATCTCCAAACCCCGACTATAAGGGGCGTAATTTTGAGTCGTATGCAGTTCCTAGGCTACTGCATGCATTATTTGGCATACTGATTTTTTATGCATTCATATGATTATGCATCTAATAAATTTTTGCCATGTGGTATTGATGAGGGTATTTATCTCACTAAACTTAAGCTTGTACCCCAATAGATTCCTTTTGTTGTAGGAAAACCTCTTCACTAATTTAGGCCGAGGCATGCCCATAGTAAGTCTCGTATAAAGATGGGTTGGAGCAATCAGAGAACGTAGAGAAGATTTTGTAAAAGCTTTTATAAATAATTATTTACTTTTATTTTATTCATAACATAGTTTAAAGTTTATGATGCAATTCCTATTATGAATTGCATTTGTTTGTAATATTCTTTTGGTATGGAACGTAACTAGTCCACACATTTACTTAATTAATGTATGTCTTAAAAAGTTAATCTTAGTAAATTGCTCTATATTAGTTATCTATAGGCTTAGTAATAACATGTAGTGGAAGGAGTTTTGTGTATCATATGAAAGGCCTATGATCAACAACGGGGTTGATGTAGGCCTTTATATAGTACACGGTGACCTACCACAACAACGGTACTATTGGGTCGTGATAGAAACCCTAAAGATTAGATAATTAGAGTTTTACAATCTCTGACTTGCAAGACGATTTTCGTATTACGAGTGCATATGTAATATGAAAATTTTAAGCAATCCTAATAAGCTCTCTTTAGGGTCATGACAAAAAGGAGTTGGTTTGCTACGAGTGTAAGAAGCCTGGGTACATTAAGTACGAATGTCTAATCATATGGAAGAAATTGGAGAAGTATAAAAAGAAATAGAATGTGTTGCTAGCCATTTGGAGTGACCTGATGAATCTAAGACAAATTTAAAAGTTGAAGAAGAGGCCAACCTATGTTTCATGGCTATTTTTTAGGTAAATTTGGACTCTGATGATGATAATATGCCTAAAAGTATACGTAAATAGATTAAGAGTTTATTGAAAGCATCTAAAAAGGCTAATTTAAGGTTAACAAAACAAGATGATGTAATTAAATCTCTAAAATATGAGAAAGATGCTTTGTTTCAAACAAACTCTTTGCTTGTTGATGAGAATGATATACTAAAAAATGATAATGAAGTTTTGTAGATTGATAATGAAAATTTAAGAACAAGCTAAGATATCTTAGAAAAGGAAAATTTAATTTTAAAGGAGGAAATGAAGGAATTAAAGGTTATAATAGATGGCTTGTCTGGTATGACTAGCATAACCTATAACAAATTTAATGAAAGTGATAAAAAGTTATGGTTGTTGTTGTCTTCACAAAAGATAGATAATTCTAAACATAGACTTCGTTATGAACATGGAGAATCCTTTAATTCGGCTAATAAAGGAAAGGAAATAGTTTGTGTTAAATTTATTAAAAATAGTAATCTTCACAAGAAAGTTAAGTCTGTTATGTAAGGTAGCCAATATAACAAAAGATACCTTTGTTAAAATAACAAGTACCTAATTGGTAGATACATTAGAGACAAATTCAAAGGCTACTAGGTAACTTATAAGTATTGAGTATCTAATTCTTATGCATGCTTTTTCTATAATAGACTTGGCTATATTGAGAAATATTGTTTTTATAAAATGAACAAGCTTAGTAATCAACAAGTTAGATTACTGAATAATACGAGCTTGAATTTTGGTGGACCCAAACTAGTCTGGGTTCCAAAGAGGACTTAACCATATTCTGATAGTTATAGAAACATAGAGTAAGATTGAAATGAACATGGTACCTAGATAGCAAGTGTTTATGTCATATGTCGAGAGATGCTTCATTGTTCATAAGCTTAGTGTGGAAAGAAGGAGGTCATGTCAAATTTGGAGATGATAGTAAAGGGAAAATTGTTGCAATTGGTAATAGTGATATACCCCCTTATACGATAGAGAATGTATCGTTAGTAAGAGGCTTAAAGCATAATTTATTAAGTATAAACCAATTATGTGATAAAGGTTACAAGATGGTGTTTGATTAAAATAAAGTAGAGGCATATGATAAAAATGATGCTAAATTATTTAAGGGCTTTCATAAGAAAAACATTTATTTTGTTGAAGCTACAAAAGTAGAGACCAAGAGTTATTTTCTATCTATTTCTACTAGGGCACGTTAACTTTAATCAATTGGATAATTTATCTAAAAATAACCTAGTTAATGGTTTACCTAAAATGAATATAAGGGATGATATTCATTGTGCAACTTGCATTAAAAATAAGGGTGCTGTCTCACATAAGTCTAAGCATGTTTTATTTCAACAAAAAGGCCACTAGAACTTTTGCATCTCGATTTGTTTGGTCCAACACATACATTAAGCTTAGGTGATAATACATATGGTTTAGTAATAATAGATGACTTTTCTCGGTACACTTGGGTTCTGTTTATACGACATAAAAGTGATGCCTTTTTTTCTTCAAAAAGTTTTCTAAACAAGTTCAAAACGAAAACGATTTTTGCATCATTAGTTTATAAAGTGGTAAAGCGTAAAAATGAAACAACGTAAGGAATGACACAGACCTTATTAAATGAAAGTAGTAAAGCACAATATTTATGAGTTAAGCAGTCTCGATATCATATTACATCATTAGTTGTGCTTATGAAAGGCCATTCACTTAGAAAACATCATATAAGCTATACAAAGGTAGAAAACCAATAGTATCTTGTTTTCATATATTTGGTTTTACTTGTTTCATTAAGACATTAGGTCTAAATCTTGGTAAGTTAGAGGAATGAGTAGATGATGGCATATTTTTAGGATACTCCTTAAATAGAAAAGTATATTGTGTCTTTAACATAGTTACAAGAACTATAGAGTAATCCATAAATGTGAAATTTGTTGATGAAATCAAAGTAGATGATTCTCAAGATGACATGCAAGAAAAGTGAAAGGTAGGAATGAAAATATACATCATGGTCAAACAAAATCTTTTGGAGAGCATAGAGCTAAAAGCTCATTAAAACCGAAATCATAGGCTAATCTATAGGCTAAATTAGAAGCTCCTCAAGTAACATGTGAACCGTCTAAAACAATCAGATTTAAACCTTACCATCCTCCTGAATAGGTAATTGGTAATATATATTCTAGAGTCAAGACAAGAGCTAATTTAAGAAACATAGAAAATCATTTTGCTTTATTATTAGAGATTGAACCTAACTCTATGGATGAAGCCTTATATGATAATAGTTGGATTAGTACCATGCAAGAAGAGCTAACCTAATTTCAAAGAAACCAAGTATGGACACTTGTTCTTAGGCCTAAAGATAAATCTATCTTAGATACCAAGTGGGTATATGAGAATAAATTAGATGAGCATGGAAAAATAGTAAGAAATAAGGAAATATTAGGAGCTAAAGGCTACTCATAAGAAGAAGGAATTAGCTTTAATGAGACTTATGCACCAGTTGCTAGGTTAGAGGTTACTACTTACATTTGAATGCTATAAAGGATTTAAATTATTCCAAATGGATGTTAAAAATGCTTTTTAAAATAGTTATATTAAGGAAGAGGTGTACATAAAACAACATCCGAGTTTTGAAGATCTATTAAAGATTATGTATGTAAGTTAAGAAAAGCCTTATATGGATTAAAGCAAGCTCCTAGAGCTTGGTATAAGAGACTTAGTGAATTCTTAATTAAAAATGCACTCCAAAGAGGAGAAGTATAAATAAAACTGTTCTTAAAACATTATGATGCTAATCTATTAGTAGTCTAGATATATGTTAATGATATTATTTTCGAATTTACCAATGAATCATATTGTAAGGAGTTTTCTAAGCTAATGTGGGTTGAGTTTGAAATGCCCCTAATGGGTGAATTAAATTTTTTTCCTTAGACTCAAAATAAAGTAGACAAATGAGGGATCTTTATATATCAATGAAAATACAAAAGACAATTCCTAAAGAAGTTTAGACTTAAAAACGTGAAAGGTACAACAACACTTATGTCTACTTCTACAATATTAGACCTAGATAATATAGGTAAGAAAGTTAATAAAAAATTATATAGGAGTTTGATTAGATTGTTATTATATTTAACTGCTTCACAACTTGACATATTGTTTAGTATATGTATATGTGCTCATTTCCAATCAAAACCAACTGAAACACACTTATTAGCTATGAAACAATTTTTTAAGTATATGTCTTGCATAGCTAAGTTAGGAATCTAGTACCCAAAAAATCAAAATTTGATTTAATTGGTTATTCAAATGCCAACTATGTAGGATGTAAGATAGATAGAAAAAAAATATCTCAGATAGTTGTCAATTTTTAGGAGATAAGTTAGTTTCTTGGTCTTTTAAGAAGCAAAACTCTATTGCCCTATCTATAGTTAAAGCCAAGTATGTTTTAATTGGCAATTGTTATGCTCAAATTTTGTAGATCAAACAACAATTATCTAATTATGGCTTACATTTGAAAAAATCCTTATAAAATGTGATAATATAAGTGCAATCAATTTGCCTAAGAATCCTATGCTTTATTCTAGGTCAAAACATATAGAAGTGAGACATCACTTTATCGAGAATCATATTAACAATGGTGACATAAACATAGAATTTGTTTCTATAGATAATCGATTAGTTGACGTTTTTACTAAGCCTCTAGATAAGACTAAATTTGAATTTATAAGAAATGAAATTGGTGTGTGCGATCCATTTTCATAAAATTTTGAATTGACTAACTTTATTGTATAATATCTTGTATTATATCATTATTGTGTCATAATAATTTGCATTGCATATTTAGCTAAAAATAAAATTTTGATGTTTTGATGCTCACTTTGTAAACATTGCATGAGTTCTATTAAATGATTGTGAATTTTATTTAATTATTTATTATTATTATTTTTTGTGATTACATCGCATTTAGGCAAAATAATTGTTAATATTTATTATACTACATATAATGTATATGTGTTATTGTAAAATTTAATTGATGTACAGTAGCTAAAACTAATTCTTGAATCTAAAATAATGTAATGATTAAAAGGTCATTGAATAAAATTAAAAAAATTTCTACATTAATAAAATTTATCCATACAGTTTTTTTAAACAATTAACTTTCTAATTAAACCCCTACTGTACCATTACTTAGCATTAAATAAGGTCATCATTTTTTCTTTCTCGCCCCATTTTAATCGTGTAAAAATCAAACCCCTTACTTTTTCTTTTTTGCGTAAGTAGGATTTATGACTAGTGAGTGATCTTTTTCTTTAATGGCCAACTCTCCACTTCTCTCTCTAATTTACTCTCTAACTTCACATCACTCTTTCACTTCTCAACTGCACTAACACAGGATCACACTCTTATTCCTTTAAATTTGGATTACACCTTCTCTTGTAGTCATTTCATCAATTCATTCCCTAAAAAACTGTCACTTTCAAAAACCGTCATTCTCCTTTGTCACAATTTCTAGCTCACAAAAACTTTCTCTCTCTTCAATGGCACCCTGTAAGTCTTTTAGGTTACGTCTCAAAATGAAGATAAACCCAAAGAACACCAAAGAAAACCCTTATTTTTTGCTTGATGGATCTTCTAATTCGAACAAAAATCTCACTCTTAGCTAAGAAAATCTATTAGTAGTGCAAGAAAACCTTAACCTCACTCAAGAAAACCCTTAATCCACAAACCCTAACCCTACTAATGTGGAAGTAAAAGGTGGTTCAAAGGAAAAGGTGGAAACTTTAGAAGTTAATAGCTCTTCAAATGAAGAGATTGCTAAAATAGAGGATGAATCACTTGTAGAAGAAACTAAAGAAGAAGATTTTGAAGATGAAGTGAATGACAAAAAGATAGAGGCAAATTTAGAACCTAAGATAGAAACTGATTCAGAGTATGAACTAGAGACAATCAAAGAATATATTGAGCAAATTAAGGCTGAAAAGAAAAAAGGTAAAGCCAAAGATTGTCTATATTTCTTCTTTGAAATAAAATCAGTACATTGAGCTAAGTATCTTTGATTTTGAATATTTCAAAAGGAATGGTCTTTATTGGGATGATTTTTGTGATGTCTTGGGTTGTAAGAACCTATATATAGTAGAAACTATAGTTTTTGGAGAGTTAATTTATGAATTTTATGAAAATCTTAATATGAATCAAAGAGATGAGTAGGTATCAAAAGTATAAGGATAAGATGTGTTAATCACCAAAGATGATATTCATAAATGCTTTAAACTTCCTAAGATGAATAATTATATGCAATTAATGAAATGGAGTAGGAAGTAGATCTTTGAAGAATTAAACAAAGGTGAAAGATCATAGCTTGGCAGAGAAGTTAGTATTTTTAACTTTTGGTTGATAGATAAGCTTTTACACAAGTTAGTGATAAGTTGTATCCTTCCCAAAAAGGAGAGTACAACTAGCATTTCAAAAGAGGATGCCATGGTGATTCTGGCCATAATTAGGAAAAAGAAGTTAGATGTGATAACTCAAGTTATTAGACATGTTTTCATGATTAAGAGGAAGAGGTTATATGAAAATGTTTTCATGATATTGCTTGAGTTCAAGAAGGTGAAACTTTGGAAAGTTACAAAGAAAGAAATCGCCATCAAAGTTATTGGTGATGCTCAAATCAACCATATAGGGATCAATGTGAAGAATATAATTTGGTTTATAGATGACTGGGCATTCTATGTGCATGAGAAGCATAAGAAAAACAAGTTACCTAGATTATTGTTTAAGAGAGAGCTGTCAAAGTTGATTTAGAAAGTGAATTAGAACCTGAAGAGAAAGCTAGTAGGAAAAGGAAGGGTAAGGAAATCATGAGGGCAAAGAAGAAGAAGAGCAAGAAAGAGTATGAAATCAAAACTAGTGGAAAAATGGAAATCAAGAAAGGAAAGTAAGTACCTAAATCAAAGGAAGATTCAGAGGAGGATTCATAAACTAAGTTTAAGAAGGAACCTCGTGAAGCTTCTTCAAGCAAGGGAATTATAAGAGATGAAGTGGAATACAATGTTGAGTTAAAGATGGATTGGCTACTATCCAAATTATAGAAGAGTCGTAAGGAAATAGTTGAGAGTACATCTTCAAAACCTCCACCTTCAATTAACACACAACCTGTTGCACCTACTTTTCAACCACCTATGGAACCATAAGTTCCACAACCTAAAAAGCCAACATAAGTTCCACTTAAACAATTTTCTCCACTAAAACCACAAGCTCCTACAATTAATCAAGTTCCATTGAGTCCAGCTAAACAAACTCCAACTGCTCATCCATCTTCAATTACACAATTTTATAATCACTTACTTTGTCTATTACTTTCGATATGGCAATTGAGGATACCACACCTTAGGTTCCTTAATCTACCATTTTGATGTTACCAGGGAAGGAATCAACTCTAACATCTTTTGGCTCATCAAAAAGGATTGAGAAGAGCTGGCCCAAAAAGAAGAAGTGATCCTTGTCAAGATTTGTTCATTTTTTGTTAGTTTATGTTTTTAGTGTATCTAGTATCTATTCATTTTATGTTAATCTAGTGATGTTTTTGTTAAATTTCCGTTCAAATTCTATCAATGTCCTAGTATGTTCTTAGTCCAATACTTCAAGTCTGTTCTATGTTCAGAGTTAAAGTAAGAGTCAGATTTAGAGACAAAACCTGATAATCAATTTATTTGTCAATGAAATATCATGTTTTGTTTTTCCATTTCAATTCTTTTCCCTTTTTCCTTTACTGTGTTAGATCTAGGGAGAGTTAAATTACTAGACAATAACAAAAATGGGGAAAAGAATAAGGAAAAGTATTGAACAAAAAATATAGTTGAATTGAACAAAGTTGACCAATAAATTGGTACGATCTAATCTAATGTCCATAATTTGTTATAAGTAGACTTTTGAAAATTTTCTAAAATTTTTTATCATGTTTTTCCATTTGGTTGCATCTAATATGATGTGATATGACTTTTTGTTATCATAAAAAAAGAGAGAATGTTGAGTTCTACCATCATTGTTTCAATGATAACAGAAAGGAATAAAGATGTTTAATCAGTATGCTAAGTGTGTAGATTATAAAGCAAAGTTAAGTTTTTAATTAAGGTATGATTTTAAGAATCAAAGACTAAAGTAGTTCATTGGATAGAATTGGATTGTCACATAACAATACTGTTTGAGTATGTCATTAAACTTTTAATGGCTTGAACGCTTTACTCCTATCATGACCCTAAAGGGAGCCTAGTAGGATTGTCTAAAATTTTCATATTACATGTACACCCATGATACGAAAACCATCTTGCAAGTTAAAGGTTGCAAGACTTTAAAAAATTAGTCACTAAAGTTTTCGATTTTTAATTTAATTAACTTATTATAACATATAAGTAACTATAGATATCCAATGAACCACAATCCATCAGAACCATAAAGAATTGGTATCCCCTACCAAACAATAAGATTAGATAGTAAAGTTCTAAAACTCAAACTTACAAAAGTCACAAAATCTAATATAGTATTAATAATTATATGTAATATTTCAAATCGTTTACACAGCCTATCCTCAAATTCTAACTCTTAAGCGCTTTGATACTGGTACTCAACACTTGGCTCTTAGTCCATGCTCGATTATCTAGCAACCTACAAAAGAAATCTATTGAGAAGTAAGCTACAAGAGCTTAGTGAGATATCTCTTATACTATACCATCAAACAAGTTATCAAACAAATGAATGCATGAACAAGTAGTATGCCAAACAGTATATATGCAGTTGATTGGTGCTACATACAACATCGGATTTAATGCCCTCCGAAGTGAGGGTTGAAGATACATCGGCACCAATTACAACCGGGCTCTAGCACCTGAGTTTTTAACCATATATAAATTTATACAGAAATTCTCTATTTCACAAAATAGGTTTCTATTTCCAATCGTCAATAGTATACAAATATCTAGGTCTAGCGGTGAGGTGGCCCCCGCAATCTACACTCATACCCTACAGCGGTGGTCTCTAGATACGACCCCCAACTACCCACAGTTAGCATTTCCGATGCCAGTAGAACTCGCGAGCCAAGGGTAAAGTCTTGTTGTACCAATACTCCTATACCATACTAATCAAATCTTGTGGGAATCCATCCCTCAAAGGCCCTTCATTACCAACTACTTGAGATGACAGTCGGAACATTATATGTAATGTTCATACTCTATGTATGATCCATTTAATATTAGTTAACTTGAATATGATTAAGTCAATTTATCAGGTAGTCAAACATTATCAACAAATCATTTAAATTATGCAACAATCAATCATATAACCAAATCTTCAACTATCACATTTAATAGTATTTTGCATAATAATCAATCAATATCAGTCACATACATAACCTAAACCCCTATGCATTAAGTTATTAATATTTAATTCATGTGCATTAACTACAAGCACAAAACAAGTATAGAGTCATTGGAAGTACTCACTTGGTCATAAATGATGTCAAGGATCGTAATAGACCAAAAGTAAGTCGGTCTTAATTTTAGAATCACCTAATATTAGGGGAATATGAAAAGTAGTAAATTTGGGAATTAAATAACTAAACTAGTATGCTAAGTTGTGTTATTTACTTAACTCAGTTATTGATTTATGTGAAATCATCGATTCGAATTTTTTATCTAATCGCGTATAACTTTTTCGATCTGGCTCAAATCTTTACAACTTATAGTTCATTTCGATCGTTTTAGACGTACTTTCTCGTAACAAAGTCCGTTTTGAACGTTGAAACTCGCGGTTTCCATTATGGTGTAAAAATATTATAAATTTTTATTATTTTGATTTAAATAATTATAAGTTATTATTTTAAGCTTTTCTTTATGATTTTATGATTCAATTAATTTGTAAATTTTATATTTTTGAAATTTTATTACTTTAGACTTTATTTTTCAATAATTAACTTATTTCACTATTTTAGGGTTAAATGCTTATTTAATTCACTTTTTGCTATATTAATAATTTTCTAATTAATTAATTATTTTATTATAATTATTAATTACGAATTTAATTATATTTTCTTAAATGATGATGTGGCAACATGAGGAGGTGCCACTTGTTATTTTCGTGATTTAGTATATTTCTCAAAAAAAAAATTTAATTACTTTTCATAATATTTATATAATTATGTTTATTATTCTACTTTATTAAATTTTGCAAAGTAATTATTTTCTTTTTTCTTCTGACCTCATGACATGTATATATACTTATATATTATATTAACTTGTTCAAGGACTTAGTATTTTAGTATACTTGTACATGTATTATTTAGGAATATATATATACTTATACTTATCCGTATACCATACTTATACTATACATGTATTTATACTTATACATCCACTTTTATACTTTTATTTTTCTATACTTTTACATATATTTAATTATGCTACTTATACCATACTTTATGCATATGTATATTAACTTAATTTACTAAGTCTTATATGTATGCATACATATCATATACTCTTATTTACATATTATTAAGTACCATACATATACATAAGCAAATAAACATATGTATACATATACTTCTTTATTTACCATACACATGTATAACTTAGTAAATATATTATATGTATACACGTATGTATTTTCAGCTACATGTTATACATATACATATATATAATAAGAATACCTAATTTACGTAATGTATATGTATATACACACACACACACACACACATATTTCCATAAAATAAACATACATAACAAAAGTATATGTATAGTAATACAATAAATATCTTAAAAATACTGCTTGATTATTACTTTTGCTATCTTGACAAGTGGTTGAATCAAGCTTTTCTTCTTTTTGTAATTATTGAAGCAAAATATAAGGGAAAAAAAAATCACAAGATGAAAGTGAAGAAAAGATGGAAAGCTTTCGATGGGAAAAGGAAAAAAATTGCATGTGTTTTCTTGTGTTTTGTAAAGAAAAATAAAATGAAAATGAGTACACGTGCAGCCAGCTAAATAGAGGATAAATAGAGGATCTAGTGGAGATACAACTCAAATTTTATTAAGCTCAAACCAAGTGGACATGTATAATGAAAACAAATAATGATGAACCTTGGTGGTTGTTGTAGATTGTTATTTTAAATTCAAACAATCGAATAAGAAAAGATTTTGTGGAGATACAAATTCAAATTAATCAAATGCATTACAAGATTCACGTGCAAAGTGGTAGCCAAACATATTAGAGGATTAAAATTTCAAATTCAAGGATTTATTAAGCCAGAGATAAGCTCCTGATTTTTATTAATCTATATCAACAAAAGGAGTTCAAATTTTTTAAGGTCTTTTAGAGATTACAAAGGTTGAAAGCAAAGGAAATAAGTAACAACACGTGCAAACCTTATTCTTTATTATAGTAGCAATCTAAAGTTTAAATTAAAATCACACAAGAAAGGAGATTTAGCATTCACAAAGCAATGAACATACCTTCCAATGGCTAATTCAAGATAATTCAAGATCTTTAAGATTTATCAAAGAATTTTCCAAGAAATTGGCAAAAAGACATTGCACTAGAAGAGTATACAAATAAGACAGTTTAAATTTTTGAGAGACACAAATTTGCATCTTTCATTTATAAACTTTACTCTCGAGGATCATTGTATTTAGTCCACTTACATCTGTAAATTTCATTTTTAAGTGTTAGGCTTTGTATTAGAAGAGAGTTATATTATTTCTGTGATTAAGCAAGCTACTTAGTGAGATAAAGTAAAAGGATTGTACTTATTTCTCTCTTGATTAAAGTATTGAAAAGTAGATAGTGGAATGACACTAGTGTGAAATACTGGGTCCCTAATAGTGGAGTTGGAAGAGTGCATTCTTAAGCTTGATAGTTTCATCTTCACTCTCCTTTCATTTTGTATTTGATTTATTTTTATATATTGTTTCAGACCAAATCTAGCAAAGTAATTAAAGGGGATGCCTTTAATTAAGTTTTGCAAAAAGTATAAGTTTTTATAAGTGAACAATTCAACCCCTCCTCTTAGTTACTTTTAGGACCTACATAACTAATTTTGATTTAGAGGAGATTGTTGAATTTAGAGACATTTAAATTGCAATAGATAGAGATCCAGTGGTCACAGAGGATGAGAAAAGAAAAACAAAGAAGAATAATCAAGCAAAAAATTTATTATTAATGACAACTGCTCCATCTGAATATTATTTAATTTCTTCTTGTAGGACTAAAAAAAAATCTAAGATACTTTGAGTGAAACTCACGAAGGAAGTACAACAATCAAGATACTCACATTAATTTTTTGCTTCAACAATATGAATTGTTTAAATTTTGGCCAGGTGAAAACATACGTGTTGTTTTTTATCATTTTACAATTATAACTAATGAATTAGCTTTGCTTGGCAAAAGGATTGGTGACTATGATATTGTTTGAAAGATATTGAGAATTTTGCCTAAGTCTTGGGATGCTGAGAAGACAGCGATAGAAGATGCTCAAGACTTATCTAAGCTAATAACAAGTCAACTTAAGGAGAAACTACTTGCATATGAATCACATATCAAGCATACAAATGAACTCAAAAGCAGCAAGAAGACAATTACATTCAAAGCTCAAGAAATAGAATTAGAGTTTAAACTAGAGATAGATTTAGAAGATGATGATGATGTGGATATAACCTTGCTAGTTGGGAAGCTTAACAGAATACTCAAGAAAAGAGGTAAGAAGAAGTTTTCCAATAAGTGTTCTTCTTCTAATCATTTTAAATATGATGTAGGAAAGAGTTACAAGGAAGAGAAAAAGGAAAAGAAAGAGAAAAAGGAAAAGAAAGAGAAGACGGAATTAGTGCGCTATGAGTGCAAAAAGCCTAAGCACATCAATTTTGAGTTTCCAATTTTATTGTAACTAGAGAAGTATAAGAAGGAAGAGAAAGCATTACTAGCCCCTTGGAATGAACTAAATGAATCAAAGATAGATTTAAAGGATAATATGGAGGAAGAAGAAGAGGCCAACCTATGTCTCATGGCTGTTTGTGAGGTAAATTTTGACTCTAAAGATGAAATGCTTGAAAGTTTGTGTTAACAAATTAAAAGTTTATTAAAAGCACTTGAAAAAGGATAATGTAAAATTAACCAAACTTAATGATGAAATTAAGGCGCTAAAGAATGAGAATGATACATTGTCTCAAACAAATTCTTTATTGGTTGATGAGAATGATATTCTAAAAAATGATAATGAAGTTTTGCAAATTGATAATGAGAATCTTAAAACAAGTCAAGAGAGCTTAGAAAAAGAAAATCTAGTTTTAAAGGAGGAAATAAAGGACTTAAAAGTTAGAATAGATGGGTTATTTAACACGATTAATATAACAATTAATAAATTCAATGAAGTGATCAAGAATTATAAGTGCTTTATCTTCTTAAAGAGTAGATAATTCGAAAAATGGTCTTGGTTAAGAATTTAGAGAATGCTCTAATTTGGTTAATAAAATTGGGTTAGTTAAAGGAAAGGAAACAGTAGGTAATGAATTTGCTAAAAATAGTAATTTTGCATGAGAAAACTAAGTTTGTTGTTCAAGGCAGTCTGTATATCAAAAGATACTTTAGTCAAAATAAGAAGTATCCAATCAAAGGATACATTAGAGGCATAATCAAAGGGTATAATAGAGGATATCCACGTCGAAATCTAATGAATTACGTAACATGTAGGTATTAAGTTTCTAATTCTTATGCATGTTTTTTCTATAATAAAATTGGACATATTAAGCAATGTTGTTTTAATAAAAATAACAAGTTCAATAATCAACAAGTTAACACATTGAACAATACGAGCTTGAATTTCAATAAACTCGATCTAATCTAGGTTTCAAAGAGAAGTTGACCTTATTTTAATGATTATAGGAACATGGAACAAAATTAAAAAGAATGTAGTTCTTAAGTAGCGAGTTTTCACATCACATGTTGGGAGATGCTTCATTATTCATGACCCTAAAGTGGAAAGAATGAGGCTATGTCAAATTTGGAGATGATATTAAAGGGAATATAGTCACAATTGGTAAAATTAATATTCCTTCTTATACTATAGAGAATATATCTTTGGTAAGAGGCTTGAAACATGATCTTTTAAGTATTAACTAATTATGTGATAAAGGATATAAGATGGTGTTTGATTAAAATAAGGTAGAAGTACATGATAAAAATGGCATTTAAGTTGTTTGAAGGTTTTTGTAAGAAAAACATTTATCTTGTTGAATTTGCTAAAGTCGAAATTAAGAGATACTTTTTATCTATTTCTGATAATGTATTTATTTATTTTTTTTTTGCATAAGAAACTATGACATGTTAATTTTAATCAATTAAGTAACTTATCTAAAAATAACCTAGTTAATGGTTTGCCTAAAATGAGCATAAAAGATGATATTCATTGTGCAACTTATATTAAAAATAAGATGAGTGCTATCACACATAAATCTAAACATGTTATTTCAACTAAAAGATCATTGGAATTGTTGCATCTTGATTTGTTTAGTCCCACTCACACATTAAGTCTGGGTAGCAATAAATACGGTTTAGTAACAGTGGATGATTTTTCTCGCTATAATTAGGTTTTGTTTCTACGACATAAAAGTGGTAACTTCCATGTTTTCAAAAAGTTTTCAAACAAGTTCAAAATGAAAAAAGTTTTTCTATCATTAGCTTATGAACTAATCATGGAAATGTGTTTGAAAATGAGGGTTTTACAATGTTTTGTGAATAAAATGGTATTACTCACAACTTTTTATCTCCATACATTCTGCAACAAATTGGGTGGTTGAACATAAAAATAAAACAATTCAAGAAATGACATGGACCATATTGAACGAAAATGGTGTAGCACAATATTTCTAGGCTAAGGCGATCTCAATTTCTTACTGCATCATAGATCTCATTTATATGATGTCATTTACCAAGAAAACATCATACGAGCTTTATAAGGGAAGAAAACCAACCATATATTATTTTCAAGTGTTTGCCTCTACTTGTTTCATTAAAAAATTTGGTTTGAATTTTAGTAAATTTGAGTAATGAGTGGAGGATACTCCTTAAATAGCAAAGCATATCATGTCTTTAACAAAGTAACTAGAATTTTAAAGGAATCCATAAATGTGAAATTTATTGATGAGGCCAAAGTTGATGATTTTGATGATGACATGTAAGTAAAAGCAAAATATAAGGATGAAAATACTCAGCAAGGTCAGACAGGAACTTCTAAAGGCTATATATTTAAAAGCTCAACATAACCGAAATAAGAGGATAATAAAAGGCTAAATCAAAAGCTCCACAAGTAACATCTAAACTTTCTAGACCAATAATGTTTATATCTTATCATCCTCTTGAACAAGTAATTGATATTATATATTCTAGAGTCAAGACAAGAAAAACTAAGAAATTTTGAAAAAAATTTTGCTTTATTATCTAAGATTGAAACTAACCCTGTTGATGAAGCCTTATTTGATAATAGTTGGATCAGTGCTATGTAAGAAGAACTCACCTAATTTCAAAGAAATCAGGTACGGATACTTGTTTCAAGGCCTAAAGATAAATTAATTATTGGTGCCAAATGGATATTCAAGAACAAACTAGATGAACATGGCAAAATAGTAAGAAACGAGGCAAGGTTAATAGCAAAAGGCTACTCTAAAGAGGAAGGTATTGACTTCGATGAAACTTATATACTGGTTGCTAGGTTAGAGGCTATTAAACTCTTACTTGCATTTGCATATTATAAAGGATTTAAATTATTTCAATTGGACATTAAAAGTGTTTTTTTTAATGGCTACAATAAAAAAGAGGTGTATGTAGAACAACCTCCAAGTTTTGAGGATCCTTTCAAAGAAGAACATGTATATAGGTAGAGAAAGGAATTATATGGATTAAAACAATCTCCACAAGTATGGTATGAGAGACTTAGTGAATTTTTAATTAAAAATGGATTTTTTTGCTATTAGAATTTGGGTTGAAGTTTATGTTATCGATCGAAATTGGTTTAGGCTATTAATTGTTGCATGAGAGAAAAGAAATAAGGCTATGAGGGTACTAAAGTTAGTCTATTATAACTACTTCGATGCCTAAGTTAAAGAAGTATTCAAGTGTTTAGAGAGAATGTATGTAAATAGTGTAAGTGCTTAGAGAGTTCTTATAAAAGATTTGCATTCCATATTTATATGTGTCTTATATCCACAATGTTAAGAAGGTTGAATTGCCCAAGATATGTAGCAACTTCTAAATTTCATCATGCACAGAATGTGAGGAGAATTGGGCAGTTATGCAATTGTCAATTGGTAGTTCAAAACCACTCCTACCCTTTCTTTCAAATTCAAAAGTCCAAGTGAAGTAGGCCAGTCCTTTTGCCCCATTGGTTAGCTAAGCCCAGTGAACTACCTAAGTTATAGGAATAGGTTAGCAACAAGGACGTTGATCTAGTTATGTCGGCCTAATTGAAGGCCTCCCTTGAACTTAGTCTTTAGTGAAGCAATTATGCTCAACGCAACCTTGGATTTGAGACAGGATTGCCAAGTAGTTGAAAATGAAGATGAAAATCCACTATTAACATTTACCCCTTAACTCCCATGGTCTAGAGTTCAAGGATGGGAGTGAGCTTAATGCAGTATTAATGCATTGAACAAAGTAGCTAAGCATTTGAGTTTATGCTGTATAAGATTATATGGTCGCCAAGTGGATCGCCAAGCTATTTACAAATATTCCCTTTAAATTTTGCTTTCGTTTCATACCAACTCATTGTTGCGTAGCATTCAAGCTCATAGCACTATAGTTGCGACTCTCTACTTTCTTGCCTATTTGCTTGCTATATGTATCATAACCTAAGGGGGCTAGTCGTGGCAGTCGCCGTATATTATATAAAAGACTTTAGATTAAATTCCCTTACAATTGATAACTCTTTATGTGATACATAAAGCTACAGCTATAACTAACAACCAAGTGTTACACAAGCGTAAGCAACATCAATTCGTGATAATAATAATAAATTAAAGAAATATAAAACACGATCTATTCATATAGAAATTTACAGATAAGAAGTCCATAATACTTCTTAACTCAAACTGATATCATTTCATTACATAGTAAGATTCATAATCTAAATACACTATCATGAGTACACTTCGATCATGTCTTACTCTCACATCAACCCCCTGATGTATAACTAATCTCGGGCATGCGACGGCCCAACTCCAAAAACAACTCGACTTGCAAAAATAAACTACAAGGGTATAAGCTAACTAGCTTAATGAGATAATCCCCTCAACCATACAGTAATTAAGTTATACATTAATTAAATTCAATCAAGTGAATGCATGTCAATCAGTATGTCAAACAAATACATGCAAGTGACCAGGTACTATATGCAACTCAGATTTAATGCCCTCCGAAGTTAAGGTTAGAGATACTTCGGTACAATCAGATTCGAGTATCATACTAGAACTTATCTTATGACGAAAGTCCACGTTTCGTATTTAAAATATAATGGTATATCCATTCTTAGTTTTATCAAAAACGAATTCTACATATGATTGTGAGTAGGTTTACGCAGCCCTCACTCACTCCTAAACGGAGGCCTTTAGATTCGATCTTTAGCCAGGCTTTTGACGTCTCCAATGCCTAGTAATCTCGCAAGCTAGGGTAAGGTCATATTGCATGTGTGCACCGGACGAAATCTATAACAATCAAATAATCAACCCACGTATGGCCTCTTGCTATCTCTATATAATGTGACGACCGGAATTAGTTATGTGATGTATGATTATGCATGTTTCAAGTTAACTTTTTTAAGTTGAGTAAAATTAGGTCTTATTATTCAGTGATCAACAAGGTTACAAACAATAAGTTTCTAGCGAATCTATTATGCAACAATCAATACGTTATCGTATTTTAAGTTAAATTCACCATTAACAAACAATTATTATACATAAGCATAACCCAGCCCCATGCAACATTCAATTATTAATTATAATCTAAATTCGTTAATTACAAATACAAGCAAGCATGGGATCATTAGGAAAAACTCACTCAACCATAATTGACTCAGGGGTCATAATAATCCGATGGCAGCTTAGGGTCAAGGTCAAGATCACCTAAGAATAAGGAATATAGAAAATTGTAAGTTTGAGAATTTAAATCTAAACTAGTATCGTAATTTGTACTGTTTACTTCATTTAGTTACGTGAAATTGTCGATTCAAGTTTTTTATTGAATCATGCATAACTTTTTCGTTTTAGTTCAAATTGTTATGAACTTATAATCTATTTTGATCATTTTCGAGTGTATTTTCTCGTAGTGAGATCCGTTTTGGATGTTGCAACTCGCAGTTTAGACTGTAATATAAAAATATCGTAAAATTTATTATTTTAATTTAAAAAGTTATAAAATATTAATTTCAACTTTTTCTTAGTATATTTACGATTTAATAATTATTTAAATTGTATAAATGATAATTTTCTTATTTTAAGCTTATTTTACTCTAATTACTTATTTTTACTTAGTTTTGAGATTTTAGAATTATTAATTAAATTTTTTTTTCTACTTCGTTATTTTCTTGTATTTTATGACACACATATATATATACTTATTATTATATTTTTTTTTCCCTAATTTATGGTACCTATATGTATATATATACATATTTATTAACTTACTTTATTTATTAAATTAATATTATTGTATATCATGTGTACTATTTAATTATACACATATTTTTACGTCATATACGTACATTTATACGTATACTATACTTTATGTGATAAATTATTCTAACTTTAATTATATATTATATACTATACATATAAGTATAATATAGATGTATTTATATTTTATATACACATACATACTTTTATACATGTGCACATATACATATATATAATATAAAATATTATGTTTCTATATATACATACATACTATCACGTCAACTATATATACCTACGTATACATAAAAAAATACCTACATGAATACATAAATACAAGAATACCTAATACATGTATATATATATAATATACCAAATACTAATTATTCATACATATATAATACATACATACATATATATATTTTTGTGTACATGCATATATATATATATATATATATATCAATACTTAATTAGTGAAATTACTAAATACCTAGCACATATATTCTTATTTATACTTACATATATATGCATATACCGTATCTTTTACATAATAATGTATATATACATATCCCCATA